>OZ024891.1:37729247-38256747 GCA_964017195.1 Siderastrea radians | reverse complement strand
GAAATTACGACCCAAAGATTTTGTCAGCCAGGGCGGTTACTTGTAAAGTTTTTTCCCAGCAAATAAAGGAAGAAGAAGGGGTTTTCCGTTATTTTTTCTTGTGCAGTGCTTTACTAGACTGTTTGCCTTTTTCACATATTTTGTAAATTCCTTTACTTATTTAATTTGATGCGAGACACTGTACAGATACAGTCTCCGAGTATTTTAAAGCTAACAGTAACCACAACATTTAAGGTGAAAACAAAATTTCCTATTTAACCCAAATGTAATGTTTGAACGACGGCAGTGAAAGACGATGTAAGAGCATTAAACACTTGTAAAAAAAAATCAAAATGTTGCTGATATAGACACCTTGCTGAATTTGCCAGCAAGTTTTGAGCCATATATTCAGCTTTTAATGTTGGTATTGACATTTTTCCTGTATGAAGCTAAACACAGTTTTTTGCTTATTTAGTGTTACTGTGAAACCACTTATGCCTAGTAACTAAATCTTCTCAAGGCACAAGTAAATCAAAATAAACTTTTGTCTTAGCAATTTTTCGTAGAGCTTACAAATGGTAGCATGAAAACATTGCTGGTTGTAACCCGACGTTAAGTACGAAAATCAAAGCAATTATATTCCAATTATATTCTAGCTAGAATCATAGGATACACGGAATCGAAAAGTTGTGTTCAGTTACCTTAATTAAGCTATCGATGTTCTATGATTCTCTTTTTAGAGAAATCTTTCTTGGCTTATCAGAAATGTTTCTAAATTGTACTTTACAGAACAATAAGTAAGAAGTTCTCATTCACAAACAAGTTTCCTAGCTAAAAACGGGAAAACATGTTAACAACTTAATTTCTCTCGCCTGTTAATGTATTTATAATTTGCTGAGTTGTATGTAACCTATGACTTCGAGTCTTAAGGTAGACGTGTATATACTTTATATTTTTAAAAGTACTTTTTCATATTGTGGCCTATACTTTAAAACACCTTCGTCTCTTAAAGACCTAGCTTAGGTTACGATTTCACTGAACTTGGCAGGTGACACATAATTTTGGAGTTCTCCATTCAATTATCTCACCTATGAAATAATTATTACTGTCCATTCAATCATTTTATCATATGAAGATGTCAACATTCCCGCTTAAGACAACAATCTCTAAACAAGCAGTATAATCCCCAGAAAAGCAAATGTAAAGTAAAATGACATAGCTTATAAAAGTTAAGAATTTCTCTCTAACTTTAGGTAAAAATTACTTCTATTGCAAGATTAGCTCACTTTGTAGGTATCACAACTAATAGCAAGGGTTCGTCAATTTCTGCATTAATAGTAATGGTTTTCAAAATTCCACATTGACAATTTAGAGCAAAGACTGTACAGTCAAACATGCAAAACGGCAGAATCCAACAGCAATGTCTCTTGATATCCTTTTTGAACGACAAATCAGTCCCAGGAGACAACCACACATGAAGATTATCGTAACTGGATGATAGTTCACAACACAGAAAGCGTAGCTACTTATCAATTAAGATGAATGCATGATTGATGACTCACGACAGTCATTTCTTGGTAGAAAAAAGATGTTTGACAAATCAGGCTCAACGATGCGAAGTGATCTGCTGACCAAGAAGGACACCTTGCAAGTCATCGGCTATCCACATTAAACGTAAGATTGATTGGATCAACAGTTAATCAGATTTGGGGGGGGGGGGCAAGGACATCTTAAGGTGAAAAGCACTCGATGAATAACAAGTCACTTCACAGGAAGCACATTCATTTGTTGATCAAGAGGAATGGGAGATGCAAAGTCTCTTGCCGATGACGACGAATCCATGACTTTTGATCAAAAAGTTGAAGGAAAGACAGATGGCGTTCAAGGAAAGCACAGTCACTTCTTCATCACATGAATGGAACATTGAAGGATCACGTTCAAGGAAGCACAGTTACTTGTCGATCAAAACAACGAAATGCAAGAAAGACACAGTCTATGGCTCTCCGACAACACGGATAGTGGATTAACTGAACGGTGAATCAGATTCGAGAAGGCACAAACATCTCAAAGTGAAGATTGGAGCCATTTGTCCATTAACAGGGACAGGATATGCAAAGTCTCTTGTCAATCAAGAAGAATCCATGATTGTTGATCACGAGCATTGATGAATGACGTTCGAGGAAAGTACAATCAGTCAAATAAATGGATCATTGAAGAATCACGCTCAAGGAAGCACAGTTACTTGTCGATCAAAACAAAATGCAACAAATACAAAATCTACGGCTCTCAAACAGCACGTTCATTTGCTGATCAAGAAGAAAGGATGATTGATGGATCATGTTCAGGAATGCAAGGTCATGAATGACGAATCACGTTCAAGGTTTCACGGTCATTTGCTGATCCAAAAGTATAGATGATTGACGAAACACCTTCAAGGTTGTAAGGTCATTTGCTGTTCCAGAAGAATGGCCGATTGACAATGGATCACTTTAAGGACGCACAGTCATTTGTTGATCAAGAAGAATGGATGATTCAGGGATCAGTTCAAGGACGAACAGGCATTTGCTGATCAAGAAGAATGGATGATTGATGAATCACGTTCAAAGTCGCACGTTCATTTCCTTATCAAGAAGAATGGATGATTGACGAACACCTTCAAGGTTGTAAGGTCATTTGCTGTTCCAGAAGAATGGATGATTGATGATGGATCAGTTTAAGGACGCACAGTCATTTGTTGATCAAGAAGAACGATGATTGTCAAATCACGTTTACGGTTGCACGGTCATTTGCTGATCAAGAAGAATGGAGGATTGACGAACACCTTCAAGCTTGTAAGGTCATTTGCTGTTCCAGAAGAATGGGTGATTGATGATGGATCAGTTTAAGGACGCACAGTCTTTTGTTGTCAAGGAGAATGGAGAATTGACACATCACTTTAACGGTTGCATGGTCATTTGCTGATCCAGACGAATGGATGATTGATGAATCACGTTCAAGGTTGCACGTTCATTTAATGATCGAGAAGAATGGATGACTGACGAAACACCTTCAAGATTGCAGAATCATTTGCTGATCCAGAACAATGAATGATTGATGATGGATCAGTTTAAGGACGCACAGTCATTTGTTGATCACGAAGAATGGAGAATTGACAAATCACGTTTAAGGTTACATGGTCATTTGCTCATCAAGACGAATGGATGATTGATGAATTACGTCTTAGGTTGCACGTTCATTTCCTGATCAAGAAGAATGCATGACTGACAAAACACCTTCAAGATTGCAGAGTCATTTGCTGATCCAGAAGAATGGATGCCTGGCGCATCTTGTTTAAGGTTGCACGGTCATTTGCTGAGCAAACGAATTGATGATTGACGAACACCTTCAAGGTTGTGAGGTCATTTGCTGTTCCAGAAGAATGGATGATTGATGGTGGATCAGTTTAAGGACGCACAGTCATTTGTCGATCAAGAAGAATGAATGATTGACAAATCATGTTTACGGTTGCACGGTCATTTAATGATCAAGAAGAATGGATGATTCATGGATCAGTTAGAGGATGCACAGTCATTTGTTGATCAAGAAGAATGGAGAATTGACACCACTTTTACGGTTGTATGGTCGTTTGCTGATCAAGACGCATGGATGATTCATGGATCAGTTAGAGGACGCACAGGCATTTGTTGATCAAGAAGAACGATTGACTGTCAAATCACGTTTATGGTTGCACGGTCATTTGCTGTTCTAGAAGAATGGATGATTGATGATGAATCAGTTTACGGACGCACAGTCATTTGTTGATCAAGGAGAACGGACAATTGACAAATCACTTTTACGGTTGCATGGTCATTTGCTGATCAAGAAGAATGGATGATTCATGGATCAGTTAGAGGACGCACAATTATATGTTGATCACGAAGAAGGGAGAATTGACAAATCACTTTTACGGTTGCATGGTCATTTGCTGATCAAGACGAATGGACAATTGATGGATCAGTTCAAGGACGCACAGGCATTTGTTGATCAAGAAGAATACATGATTGATGATGGGTCAGTTTAAGGACCCACAGTCAGTTGTTGATCAAGAAGAACGAATGATTGTCAAATCACATTAACGGTTGCACGGTCATTTGCCGATCAAGACGAATGGATGATTGATGGATCAGTTCAAGGACACACAGGCATTTGTTAATCAAGAAGAATGGATGATTGATGAATCGCGTTTAAGGTTGCACGGTCATTTGCTGATCAAGAAGAATTGATGACTCATGGATCAGTTAGTTGAGGCACAGTCATTTGTTGATCAAGAAGAATGGAGAATTGACAAATCACTTCTACGGTTGCATGGTCATTTGCTCATCAAGATGACATCGCGAGTCGCACCGTTCAGCAAGCTAGAAACACCTGTGCTGTAAACGGAGACGACATAGCAGGCATCGCGAATGTAGACACAAACGAAGGCACTACCATAGAAGCAGATAATATAGGCCTACCTTGCTGCGACGGTCCGGCTCCTGCAGCCAAGAAATTGCTCG
The DNA here is from genome assembly GCA_964017195.1 of Siderastrea radians. Classification (NCBI taxonomy): domain Eukaryota; kingdom Metazoa; phylum Cnidaria; class Anthozoa; order Scleractinia; family Rhizangiidae; genus Siderastrea; species Siderastrea radians. The sequence goes on along the minus strand of OZ024891.1, from coordinate 38,252,233 downwards.
CCGAACTGTTCAACAATGGCGGAACGGACGGCGGAACGCCCCCAGAACACGAACTCATCGTATTTGCCGCAGGAACCGATGGATTTGGGGCCTTGGTCAGAGAAGAACTTGGCTGATTAGTCGTAACTTGTGGAGTACGTTGACCCGCTCGTTCGGCGGCTAACACAGCTTGTACTGTTCGGGCGACGAAAGTCGCAAGAGCCGGCGAAACTCCTTCATCTCGAACAGGAGCTTCAGCACGAGACGTAGGTGGCAAGCCATCGAGCGAGCCACTATTTGAAGGCGTACCGGCATCTGAACCATTTTCCTCGCCGTCAACTCGATGAAGAGGAGCTGTTTGCATACTATTATTAGTGGAACGCGTCCCCATAGCAAGGGATCGAGCGAATAAACCTGAATAAAGCACTGTGCGAACTATCTGAAAGCGATAACAAACGCGGAATGACTTGACATCTGACGCTACACTGTAAGCCATGTGGGGCCCCTGCACAAAACCTCCGGCCACCCCACACCAAAACCCTGAGGGATACTGCTGGCCAGCATTGTTTTGCGTTTAACCTAGCCTAAATTGCATTTAGCCACATATAAAACCTACTGACTGTATTTTATAATATCAAATATTTTAAATTTCTATTGCAAATTTATGGTTGTGGGATCACATTTAAAAAAGTAACCATCTGTAAACACACATTGTGCAAAATTAAAATACTAATAGAATACCTTTCAACTTCTGTAGACAATCCATAACAGCTCGCATTTCTGTTAAGACATTTTCATCAGCAAGTTCTAGCATAGGGAGAACCTTTTCCAACCTCAACAGGAGAATGTTTATACGCATAAGTTCTCGTCTTTGATGGTCGCCGCCATGAATACAGCGGATGTAGTCTTCCTTAATGTCATCATTGCAAATTGAAACAGTGAATCCCTAACCACTGACAGCCATGTCAACATATATCTACTTGATGTTTTGTCATTTGATTGTTTGGTATTACTTGTCTGCTCATCCGAGTTTCACTTGTTGGTTCCTTTGAATATTGGGGATCATAATTCTGCTCATTTAATACTGTCTTCTCCAACTCATGTTCCTGGGGAAATAGATATCTTACACGATAGAGGTCATTGAACCAGTTTGTTGCCGTACTTGGATACACCAGTTTTGGTTTACAAGTGACGGTTACTGTAACATCATCTCTGACATACCTGTCAGTGTCCTTGTAAGAGACTTCATTCATGCTATTCACAAGAAGAACAACTCCAGGAGACACATAACCACATTCTTGGGGATAATCAGATGCAGGTAGTTTAAATTGAAGATTCTCTTGCGAGATTTGTACAGGTGTATGGATAGGCCTGTTTAAACCTTCTGCTGTGCCACAGCGCAAATACGCCATATCATCCAAGGCTCTACGGACTGCATATCTGCGGTCTGGTGATCCATTCTTAAAAATGAGCCTTGTATAGTTCTTCACATGGGCATGGTTGTAATGGAGGTTTACGTGGATCTGGGACCTGTCCTTCTCTGCTCGCTTGCTCTTCCACAAACCTTTGCCACGGTGCTGAGAGGCTTGCTTTGACCTCTTATTTTTGGGCTTACCCCAGGATCGTATAGTCTCCTTACTCTTAATCAGAGGCAGTCCCTTAGCCTTCAGATACGCATTAGCAATCCTCCTGAGTTCCTTTCCTTGGATTCTCTTTCCCTCTAAATATCCAGTCCCCTCATCTCCCCATCATCGATCATGAGCCTTCAGCTGTTGATATAGAACATTATAAACAGCTGTTTCTGCACCTCTGTCAATTCTTGCTCGGTTTCTATTTTTTCCCAGTTGGCGTCTCAGGCCAGACCTCCACATAGGGTATGTGTGGCGCTTTGCTCTTTTCCTTTGCTCCTTGGAGTCAGTCTAGCTTGTTTAAACGTTGACGCTTATTAGCAACATCAAATTGTAAATCATCTAATTCTTCTGGATCACATCTTTTCCATTTCCTTTCAATGACTTCAGAATCCTTCTTAATCTCACTTGACAGTTTTGTGATTAGTTCTGCAGTCTGCTTTTCAGCTATCTGCGATGAATAATAATAATAATAATGATAAATTTAAATGATTTTCTTTATGTGTTGTATGCAGGAGCTGAGGGGACAAGCTGGGCTGTGTTATTAAAAAGGACGGGGGTGGGGATTTGGTACACAAACAAGGAATTGTAGCTATATTAAAAATTGAACTGTTTTTTAGCAAGTATTAAATCTTCTGTTTGCCCAGCTACTTGTCAAAATAAGTGACAGCCTTAGACTTTGTCTATGTTACAAAAAATATGTATTAAAAGAACAATCAGCCTTAAGTTTTCAAGTTTGCCATCCATATCCTTCTTGGGCATCTGCAATTTAATTTTACATATTTATAAAATCAGGAATAGCTTTTAAAAGTGATTTTGAAAATTGGTGACATACATGTAGTCCCTGTCATAATTATAGTTTTAATATGTGACAAAATCAGAACATAAAATATTTTTTTAAAAATACCGTATTATAATAAAAGAACAATTCTAACATTCAATTCTAACCTTTTCCGGTTCTTCTTCTTTCTTTTCCACTAGTAGGGCCAGCTGTGTGATCTCGGATTGAGTGCGGCTCGAGAAACTCTCGTTTATTCCGAACAGCATTTTCATGTTGGTTCTGGATAGCAACAAGCTAAGAATGCAATAAACTACTGCACAATCTATTGCAGATGACAAAAGCTTTTTCATCATTGGGAACAAAGATGCCAGATATAGTAACGACTGTGTATCTTTTGTCGTTTCAGCAATACTTTCCTCTAAAATGGAATTGATTCCTTTACACAAAGAAATGTTATCAATGGGTTTTTCTAGCAGAAGAACATACATATCATTGCCAGCTCTTGTGATGATGACAGGCAGTCCATCCTTCTGAAGAACAAGATCTCTGAATTGAGCTCGCGTGCTCTTTACATCACCAGACGTTTTTGCTACCTTTGAAGCATACTCTTCAAACACTGCGTGAAACGGTAGACAAGGCCTTATTGTCAGTTCATCAAGTAAACACAACAGTGGCGAATAAGATTCCACTTTTGAAGCAGAAATAGAGCGAGAAATCTTCTCTTTCAGCGCTGATCTTGCTTCAGAAACAGTCTTGTTGCATTCAGAAATACGCATTAGTGGCAATCCACAGTCAATGACTTTCTTTGCCTAGATCTGCTTGCATGAGCGATCGAAGCGTTCGTGCACGAAGCCATTGTCACTTTTTCGCGCCTTCATTTGAGCCTGCGATTCATATGTAGACAAGGCCTTATTGTCAGTTCATCAAGTAAACACAACAGTGACGAATAAGATTCCACTTTTGAAGCAGAAATAGAGCAAGAAATCTCTTTCAGCGCTGATCTTGCTTCAGAAACAGTCTTGTTGCATTCAGAAATACGCATTAGTGGCAATCCACAGTCAATGACTTTCTTTGCCTAGATCTGCTTGCATGAGCGATCGAAGCGTTCGTGCACGAAGCCATTGTCACTTTTTCGCGCCTTCATTTGAGCCTGCGATTCATATGTTCCTATTCTCAGGTCTTCTCGGTCATTCCCGTGATGGAAAGCAAAATGGCGGATGGAAAAGCAGACGAACGTCGTGCGAATGATACAGCTGAAGACGAGGATTTTGAGGTCAATACTGATTCACAGAAAGAAACTACTTCAAGCAATGAATCGCAGTGCCCAGAATCATTGGAGAAATGGCTGCAAAAGAATGCTTTGTCTGCACACTTTGAAAAAATGTCTGAGTGTGGCATAACAAGAGTGTCACATTTGCAAGATGTCGCAGAAGAGGATGCGGTGTCTGATGTGGGAATGACAAAGTTTGAAGCAAGGCGCCTCATAAGAGCATTCAAAGAATGGAAGGAAACCCCAAAAAAGAAAAAAAATCGGCAGGCCATTTTTCCATAGCATGACTGGTGCAAAGTGTTTAATACGTGAAAATAATGAAACATTTCCTACCTTCAATGAGGAAACAGACAGATCCTTCAGCCCTAGGGAGACCTTTGTTGCCAAACGCCCTACTGTGGGGACCAACAACTTGACAAATGCCAAGATATGCCCAAGGTAGTATAGTCGGGCTTGGAATTGACTGAGCCATATATTAAGTAAAATGGTTTTATAAAAGTCGTATATTTTATATTACCACCACAGCATTCCCCAGGTACCATTTTCATTTTTCTTTTTATTGTGATTTGTATTATTACGACCTTTTTCCATATTAAAACTGGATTATTAAAATTAATATGACCACACCTTATTATCAAATTCATCTGCTGACAAAAATTGTATTAAAATTTATTTGTAGGTGAAGGAGAACCCTACGAATTCTATTTGCCATTGAAAAAGGCCTTGGCAGATGCCAGGATCATCATCAACAAAGAGGTGGAGAGATTAGAAGTGCTAATCAATCACTTTCACAGCAAATATGGCCAATCCATCCAGGAATTGGCTGATGCAAAGAAAACAAAAAAAAAACACAGGAAAGAAAGGAAGCGCAAGGCAACTCAAGCAACTTAAGGCATAGGCATACAACACACACCAACTGAGAAAATTGTTGCCCATCAATTTTTCAACTGTGCTTAATAAAATGGAACTATGAAAAATTAAGTTACGCCTTACGTTGTTTGAGAAAACTTGTTTTAAACATATTGATTAAAACCTAATAGGGGCTCCACGTTCTATTGCATTGGCTTTGTAAAATAATAGCCCAGGTTATAGTGATTTTTGACTCGTTGAGAAAGTCAATATTTGCAGTTACAGTTTATAACAAGTAGATTATATTGCAATTGTTGTCTTGAATTGCTGATTTTATTCATTCATTGAAACCACAACAGTTGTTTTAAATCTTTCTTTTACATTGAGAAAAAATGGGTGTCTGTGATTACAGTTAAAGTTATATTTACAATGTTTTTATGATAGAAATGCAGCCCTTGTTTTCATTAATCAAAGTTTGAAACTATTTGGTAGCAACAATATTTCTTGCTGATTTCAATGATCTTTTATTCATTTCAACCCACAGTCACAAAATATATTCATAAATATAATATATTTATATCAAAAGTTACTGTTTGGAGGTGCTCCATATTTATATAATTATTTCTCTATATGAAGGGTGACCATATTTTAATATTAAATATTGTCCTAGAAGAAAGAGGATACCGTAAAGTTCCATGTATAAGCCGCACCCGTAGATAAGCCGCACCCCCGATTTGGAAGCTCAAATTTCGAAAAAAAAAATAAAGACAATAAAGTTTGAAGTTCCTTTGAAGTTCTATTTGTATACAAACAAGGGCAAACAAGCACGATTCCAAAACACCGTACACGGCGGTTGTGGCAAACTTTTATACAAACGAAGTCTTTAAATGGCGAAAATTCACTTATCATACCTTAATTTCTGTTTGTATTCACCTTATCTTATCTGTTGATACCACTTTTTCAAGATTATCACTTCAAAACACTCCATGAAGTTGAAATTCCGACAAATTCGTACGCGTTTGAAACGAAACGAACGAATGCTTAGCGGCCAAGCTTTCAAACGTGGAGAGGAGTCTGGGTCTCGGCAAAACAACACAGAAGAGAACACGCAAAGATGCCATTACAATATTTATTCCACTAATTAGTAATCATCTGTGTTTTCTTGATCCCGGTTTTCAATATATCGGGAGGTTAAAGAACAAATTTTAACTAAAAAAGGACAACCACAGTAATATGTGACATACAAATTACAAGAAAAACTAAAGATATCACTAAAAACGCAAAAAAGGAATAACCAGGACTCGATTTTTAGGCAAGAAAATTCGAGGAAATAAAACACACATGATCGTTAATTTATTGACAAACATGTAACTTGGCAACGGCCAGAGATGCACTTTGTTGTGATTGGATATATCTCATCCTGGGACTGGGCCGAGTAAACTATAAAAAGCATTATGGTTTGAAATCGTAGTTTTGCAAAATGGATGAATTTACTTTCGATTCGGCTGTTCGGGGATACCATGTTTATCAAGATGTTTGGAAACCCGCAGCAGGGGAAAAACTTCACGCCGAACAGGAGTTTGACAATCTGATGGATAAATTTGCAGTGAAAGTCACGAAAAACAACGAAACGGTCGGCCATTTGCCTCGTGAGTACTCGCGAATATCCTGGTATTTTCTCGCACGTGGCGGAAAGATACGTGTTGAAGTGACAGGCCACAGGCGCCATTGCAAACAACTTTGCGGAGAAATGGAGATTCCGTGTAGGTTGGTGTTTAGTTGTTCGAGTAAAGTGAAATTAAATCGCTTGAAAGAACTGTTGGAGAACAAGATACGCCGGTGAATGTTTAAAGACACGAACACTGTACAAACGGCTCCTTTAGGAGCCACCACTCGTATAAAAGTCAATGAACAACATCAACATGCCTTCAGTTTGTGTGTATCTTTATTCAGTGACATCTTAAGACGTTTTTATGAATATTTATTAGGCCTTTAAGAACTCCAACCACAGATGTTTCCGTAGATAAGCCGCACCCCCGATTTTTGACTTAAATTTTGAGGAAAAAGGTGCGGCTTATACATGGAACTTTACGGTATATGTATTAAAATGAAGGACCTATAGAGTGATTTTCTGAAATATATATTTAATGTAATAAACATCTTTGTTTGTGTCTACACAGTCTACCAAACTATAGTCGACTAGAACCATAGGGCACACACAGTAACATTCCGATGTAGGCATGGTGTAAACTTTGCTGCGGAACTGTGACGTAGTATACTTCCGGAGCTGGCAAGTGAGGTTTTCATTAATAGCTATAACGAGGTACTTGTCACGAGCTTTCAGCTTGTCCTTGTCGCCTTTGAGAAAGACCAAGTCGCCAACAGAAATGGCAGCAGTGGAGGGGGTGCTGCACCTGCGGGCTTTGGACTTGGCACTGGGCAAGTGATTCAGCTTGTGGGAGAAATTCTGGCTGAGTATAAGTTGACGGTCGACAATCGGTAACTGTTCACCAGTCAACTGGTCACGCTGTGTTCACACTTCATGAGCAGAAAGGCCATCATGCTGGATGCAAGAGTTCATATTGGCGGTAACTAATGCAAGGGAGACTGCAGAGGTAGGACCTCCCTTGGGAGGTAAGTGGAGTAGTTCCATACCAAGCTCCTCTACGGCACGTTCAGCAACAGTATTTTTGTTAGGATTTTTGGCGTGGCCAACTTCCAAAGTGATCCTACGAGAGAGGAGGGACTTGTCGTACACAAGGGCGCAGAAACCGGGTGCAGGATCCACATGGATTGTCACACCACCATGGTGAAGAGAACGGAGCTGGGAACAAAGCACCAGGAGGGCGTTACATAGGTCATCACGTTTTTCGCTTTGGACAATGGAGGTCAGCGTGTAAGAAGATATGGTCTCTCTCAAAACAAGGATGAGCTGGCAGTAGCATCGGCAAACATCTGCAGCAAATGAAACGCCAATGGGCGGGGGAGGATCTGTAGACGACTGGGGCTGGAGGTGGCTGGGGATAGCCTTTAAGGACTGGCAGGTGTGACAAGCAGATGAAACTGTCAATAGCCAATAGTCAATAGCCTTGTCGACGTCTAAAGCGAAGAAGTACCTACTGAATAGGTGCTTGGTTTGGTACTTGGAGGGATGACTAAATCAGATGCGGAGGGCTGTTAATGGACCGTCGAGAACAGAGCAGGTCACAACTATACGTTCACATGGAGTCTGGAATGGTGGGTGGTCTCACAACGAGGAGGCCATCGGTGGCGACAACAACATCCTTAAGATAGCATTTGACATCAATAATTTTAGTAGCCTTCTTTGAGGGTCTGGTGCCTTGGCTTAGGTGCGAGTGTGTCCTCCTGAGGAGGGGGCATTCCAGTTGGGTGGCTTGCCAGGCTGCTCGGCTAGTGAAGGGCATCCTGGTTGACCGTTCGAGGACTTCAGCAACAGAGGTGCTGCGCACGACTGACTCTTCAAACTCAACGATGAACTTGCAGATCTGACAGCTGGAGTCAAGGCATTCATTCGGGTTTCTGCTAGCAAAGTCAGAAGGAAGGTTCTCAACACCAGCAATGTGGCGCACATGAACAGAATAGCGGCTGACTGTAGACAAGAAGGTGATAACCCTGGAGCTGGCTGAAAACTCCCCTCTCTTAAGCTTCTCATACGCCTGGACACAAGGCTTACTGTCTGTGAGAACCTGGGTTTGATGAGGCGATTGTATGATGTAGGGGGTGAAATGTCTGATCGTGGCATCTATGCTTAGCGCCTCAATCTCGCAAGGTAGCCAGGATACTTGATGCTTGCGCAGTTTAGCGCTAAAGAAACCGGCCAGGAGCAGCTTAGCATTCCGGTGAATGTAAAGGGTGGCAGCAATGCCTCTGTTTTTCACAGAGCATCGGTCACTAACCACAAGGCGTCAATAGGCTGTGGGATTGTGATGCTCTTGTGGTTTCCTAAGGCACGCTGAGCACTCTTAAAAGCTAACAGTAAATCATCAGACCACACGATCCGTTCTCTAGATTCCTTTCCTGCTGTAGCTTGATCAAGAGGGTCAAGCAGCTCGGTGAATCTTGGCAAGACGCGGCTGAGCACCTTGTATGCACCGACAAAGGACCGTAAGCCTTGCACTGTTGATGGAGGCACAACTGTGGACAAAGCAGCTAGCTTGTGGGGGCTGGCTTGCAGGGTGCCATTTGACCAGACCCATTCCAGAACAGTCGCCTTCTTAGGGCGGATAAAGGTCTTGGAAGCTGACAAACACAGATTGTTTTGCTGGAGCAGGGAGAGAACGCGACGCCAGTTGTGAAGGACTTCCTCAGGACTATTGCTGCCAACACACAGGTCGTCGGCAATTTTGGCAACACACCCTTCCTAAATGAGGTTGCCCAGGATACGAGTCATAAGCTCTTTGAGGCAGGTCTCAGAGCCGGGCATCCCCATAGCCGAGCGAGTGTAGACACGGATGCCTTTAAATGGTGTGGCAACACCAGAGTACTTCATGGATGAATGTGATAAGGGAATCTGATAAAAGGACTTCAACAGGTCTGTGATGACCACGAACTGCCACTTCCCCATGTCTCGCAGGACACCATCAACATTGGGCATCAAGGAAGGCTGTGGTTTGCTATATTGGGCAACTTCACCAAAGGATGTCACGAGCCTGCTACCACCATTGGGCTTCTTAACAAGAAAGGAGGTATTAAGATATTCTACGTGAACGTTGACCTGTTCAGGTTTAGCAAACATGCCAGCAGCCTCGAGTTCATCAAACTTGGCTTGCAGCTCCTCCAGGGTAGCCCTGTTGTATTGCGGGAGCCTGCCCTTACGCTGAGGGAGTGTTGGGCCAATGTTGACGACAGCTTCAATTTGGCCACTGGCACCATCGTACTTTGAGATTGATGGATTAAAGACATCGTCGAACTCCAAGTTAACAGCACGGAACGTGTTGCGAGTATCCTCATCCAAGCACCCATCAGGGTCAAGGATCACGCTGGCGGAGTACGGCTTGACGGTGGAGGGGGGTGGACGTGCAACACTGGGTGGAGACAGTGTGGTTGTTTCAGGGCTGTTGACTGGCGTGACATGTCTAACTTGGCACAGCTGTTCGCCATTCTGTAGGATGATGGGACAGTCCGTCGTGTTAGTGATGCGTACTGCATGGTCAACTTAGATAACTTGCTGTGGGCGGGGCCAAGCGTCTTCGGGTATTAGCGAAGAGTTTGAGGGGCAATCTAGCCTGGGCTCAAGAGCCCATAAGGTGTCAGGAGCTGACTCAGGAGGCGTACTGAATTGGATGAACTCTCCAGGCAGAGCAACCGTGCGATGGGGGTTACGGAGCAGAAAGGACTGAGTGCGATGCATGGTAGGTGGAAGAGTATGATTTGATGGTTTTCTGTAGTGTACCATCTCTGAACCTCCGATCACGATTTGACGCTTAGCAGGACGTACACCAATGTCATTGTGGACCATAAAAGGGTTGCCTGCCAAAATGTCAACATCAAAGATCACGTCCATAGGGGTCCTCCCATCAACCTGACGAGCCATTTGCGAAGCTGGGGTCATGGGGAACCCATACATTTTGGCGGATGAAGCGCGAACCATGTTCGAAGTTGCACCAGTGTCAATTGTCAACTGCACAGGATGTTCATGGTAGAAGGTATTCAGAATGGGTGACTGAACAATGCTGACTCGCAAAGCAGAAGGCTCATCAGCCCGGATAGCTTGAACAGTGACGTCATCAATCGCTTCAACGGGTTCAGCTGCTTCGTCAATAGGGATATCAAGATGATCGGTCACAAGACGGGAGCGGGCCGAAGGCTCAGGTAGGAAACGGCAATCAATAAGGTCATGGGTGTTGTGGGGGCGTCCAGCAGTTTTGCACAGAATACAGGATAAAAAGGGACGGAGACAGTCCTGACCCTGATCATTGCTGGGATTACACCTAGGGTTAAAGTTTCCGATGCGGATGGCCTTAGTGTCCTCAATAGAGCAGAGCTCCTCCAAGAGGGATGCATGAGCTTAAGAAATCTCTGGCTTGAGTGAGGCTAGCGACTTATTGCACAATTCGGAGCCATACTTCTGTTTGACAAGTAAGGGTAGGCCTGGGTGGATTAACTTAAGCCAGAGAAATATGATGGTGTTTTCCAGTGTAGGCGAGGTCTTCATCAACGGTTACTTGCTCTCCGTGGTGGGTCAAGCCACAATTAACGGATAGTAAGTTATCCTCAAAAAAGGCCATGAGGCGTTGGAAAAGATCTTCGGGCTTCTCATCAGGTTGAAGGTTAATACTTGCAAGGTCGAGAAAATGCGCGCCGGTGGACTGGAAACCATAATGTTGGCGAATTTTTTGCCATATGACGTTCAGAAAAGTTGAATGTTTCACTATTGAGTTCCGGGAAATCACGGGACAAAAGTTAGTGATCTGGCATAAGGTCTACGTTGGCATTCTTCTGGGCGGCAGTGAGTCGCTTACTTTCAGGAACAGAGGAACCATCGTTGGTAAGGCCTCTATGAGGGTTGGCGGCAGTTTGTTTCTGCCAAGTTGTGTCTAAGAAAGGAACAAAATTGTTGTCGAGGGAAAGGATATACATCACGTTCTGACGCCAGCTTTCATAGGAGGTGATGGTTTCATTCTTGGTCAACTGCCACTGTTTCGAGGCTCTAGGAGAGGCAGCCATGTCAGAAATGTCACTGTTGTCGCTCGCTCAAAGCTACGGTAAGTTGAGGCACTTTGTCCGCTTCCTCACTTTGTATCGTGGTAAATGTCGCAGATTCCAGAAGACTGCACTTGTGTTAAGAGTCTTTCGAGCGTGGGTTGACGATCGTAGAACGCTGCCACCACGCCAATAAGGAGAAAACTGCATTAACCTGAAGGTTTATTGGTAGAACGAACATTGAGCGAACACCTGGAGTGGGCGGATGGGCGCAACGCGCATGCGTATAACAAGGAGCCGCTGAGCAATACATAATGTCAACAACGGAGTGGCGCAGGTTTTACTGTGGCGTAACCCATGAATAATTGGTATCACGGTGCATGTTAAGTTCCTGCTGAGTTGAAAGTTGGGTTGATAAGAGTAGGGTAGTGTTATCATTGACTTCTTCATTGAGGTCTCATTGCTCTCTGAATGTTCTGGATTTTATGTTGTTTTATTTTGATAGAATTGCATGAAGTATGTCACTTGATGGCATTGTCGGTGAAGATGAGAAATATGTGTTGCAGTGTGAACTTTCAACTTCAGTGGAGTTTGGTGGTATTTTCCCCAGGCTGGTGAAATATTGAGAACAAAAATCAGTGTTGTTTTACTGCTTCTCAGCAAGCAGTATTTTGTCAGTGTGTTTTTTTTTAATGTTTTACAATCCAGCACTTAAATGCATGTACATGTAATGCTTAAAATCTAGATATGAGTGATCAATTGTTTATGGAATGTGTCCTTTTTTTTTCAACTATAGGTAAAATGTTCAAGTTGATTGTATCAGAACTGCATTTTGGCTGTCAGTTAGTCAAGACCAACTCAAGGTTAAGATAGAACATCTCGGGTGATGCGAAAACATCTCGGGTGATGCGTGACACTTGAAAGTTAATGTAGAACTGATACTGTATAGAACAATATTCATAAAGTGTCATAAAATGGTACTATTAACTCAGACGTTTCGGGTGTATTACCCTTCATCAGTGTGAGAAACAATTAAAAATACGTGCTGTTCGAAACTAAGTAAGGTGAGAGCGTGCGCGTGTGAAAAAGCACGCGCACAGTTCAAGTGTAGCTGAAATTGATGTTGATTCCATTTGGTTGCACGGTTCCCAAACAAAAAATCAGCCTCATTTCAACCTGCTTGCATTGGGTGTTGTTTCCGGTACATAAGGGCACAATGTTGGGTGTTGTTTCCGGTACATAAGGGCGGGCGATACTGTGGCCCGTGGAGTTGAAATGTTGTGCCACAGGGAAACCAGGAGTGTTATTGCGTATGCTTCGTAGATGTTCTCCAAATCGACTTCTGAGGCTTCGCCAAGATTCACCGATGTACAGATGGGAACATCTGCGGCAGGATATACAGTACACAAGATTTTCTGACACGCAGGAGAAATGGTCATGGATGGTAAAGGTGCACTTAGGGCCTCATATCTCGTTGACTGGATTGATGTACTCGCAAGTCTGGCAATGAGGGCATTGACATTCACGAGACCCAGGCCGCCCAGTGGATGAGTTTTCGGCGGAGTGCACAAGCATGCTTCTCAAGCTCAAGTCGCATCTGTACGCCACAAAGGGTTGTTGTGGGAAGATGTCACGCATTTGCTGGTCAGTCGAGAGGATATTGAAGTTCTGAATTAGATACCGTTTGACTTGCGTGTTAAACGGGTGATACGTGAGGACCAAAGGCACTCTATCAGTGGTTGTATCAGCTTGTTCAGGTTAAGATGTCTGCTTTGCTTTAGTGTGTTGTGCAAGTGTTTTCAGTGGATGTAAATCTCAATGTTTTCAACTTCTACAATTTGACGAATTGAAGTGGATTGTGAATTCCGAATAGATGTGCGAATTTGCGGCAAGAGATGATGTTATGTTAAAGTGAAGTTTCTTGTACTGTGCTAATAATCACAGTGCAAGAAACTGTTAAGTGAGGATTATTGCGTCAAAACCCAAGGATTTTGTCACTGCAAAGTTGTAGATAAACACTTGGTCTGTCAAGGAAATTTACAGTTCACTGAAATTTCTAATCCAAGTTTTCCTGCAGAAAGTTGTCCACAAGTCGAGGAAACAAAAAGCCCAGGAAGAGAAAAAACATAACAAAAATAAAGTAAAACTAGAAAATGAGAGGGGAGAGAAAGTTGAAGAGAAAAGCAGTCAAAATTTTGTTGTCTCAAAGTTGTGCTTTCTGTGGGTGCCTAAAGAATGTTTGAAAATTGTTTTGGAATTATGTAAAGAAAAAGTGTAAATTGGTTGCAGCTTGAAACAACATTTTAGGTAGTTGACTGAAGTTTAAGGTTCCAGTAGTCCAGAACTGACTTTAGGGCATAAATTTGTGAATTAGGAATTGATCAAATGCTTCTGGGAAAGCCTAGTAGATAAATATTATTAACTGTCATATTTGACTTACTGGTCCTTCTTGGCCTCCTAGAGTGCCTTTGTTGTGCTAGAAGATAAACAAAGATGTTTTGTCTCATTGATTTGGCTTATTTTACTTTTACTCTGCAGTTGTTTCTCCTTTTTAATAGTAGTTTTTATATCTCAAGTGCATTATTTCACAAATGGGACGTATAATGACAGTGATAATATTAATGATAAATGATGATAATGATAATAATTGTAACCACAAGAAGGATTGAAGTTAGATTCTACAACAAATTTGATTAATTATTTTGTGTTTTTCAAAGATCAGTTGTTTCCTTTTCATTGAGAAGAGGAAATCCTGTTGCGAGTGGTATGAGTTTGCTTGCATGACTTTATATAGCGACTTTTACAGGCGCAGGATAAGATTTAAATGTGTGTAATATATCATATACAGATGTGAATTATTTGTTCATGAGAGTAGTAATTATTGTGTACAATTTTTGCCATGTGTATAAACTAAAAGGGAGAAGTCTTTTGTATAATTTCTATGATTTTGTTGATGTTGTTTGAAATTGTCAGTGTGATTTAAATTTGATAGTGTGAATTTAACTATGATAATAGATAGAAGCAATATTTTACAGTTTCTTAAGCAGTCAGGCTTAACTTACATGTGTGTGTTTGATTGTCTTCTGTCTGAGTTGCTTGATTGGAAGCTGTTGAGAATAATACGAAAGTAATACAAGTTTGTGGCATATGCTATAGTTTTACCAAAATTACAGCAATTAATTTGAAAGCTGAAGCTGAACATATGTCGGCATTGATTTAGATTTTGGTTTATGATGTTTATTTGGTTTTATTGTTGAAGGTGCAATTAAGGTTTTATGATACTCTTTTGGTGTGCAGTGCTCTGAGTATGGTTGTTTCTTAGCTTAGTCCCTAGGCAATCTCTCTTGCCCTGTCGTCCACGCGAAGTCTGGGAAGGGTTGGGCGAGAGAATGCCTGGGAACTATTTCCAAAATATGCCTGATTTTAGCCTGTTTGAACTGCCTGTTTGAGTCTTAGCCTGGTTGCATCTGTAAAGATTTGATGATAAAAAATGTCATTCTTTGCTTTTTTGTTTTTCAATTTAAGAATGTGATTGAGGTTGAAGAAACCATGCAGATATGTAAAAAGGGATGTCACACCGGTGTCCAACAGAGCACATGATGGTGTTCTGAGTGTATGACTGACTCTGACTGTTTGCATCTTAAAAGATGAGATGAAAGAAAATGTGTGCTTTCTTTTGTCGAATAGGAGATTTTGACTCTAACAGGGATTCAGGTTGGATAAGCCCGATAACAGAGAAAGGAATCAATGCTGGGGAATCTCGGTGAAACCGTCAAATGGATGCTACGATCTGGAAAACACTCTGTAGGATCTTTAGATAGGGATCTGCATGTCAAGAGAGCTGTTGAATTTGACATCTTTGCTGAACACGAGGGGCGGAGCTAAAAACATTTCAATTGTTTTCAAAGGGACAGACTTAAGAAAAACTGAGTGCCTCTAGTTTGTACTAGTGGATAAACAAACATAAGAAAAATATTACTTGGGGCATAAGAACAAGATAAGCTTAAAATTAATTTTATTATTCTTTGAGTGAAGTGCACTACCTTATTTTTACTAATTTTGTGATTTTAAGTTTCATTCAATCCTTTATAGGGTAATTGAATTGCTCACTTTTGGTATCGTAGAAATTAATACTTGCAATAATTAGTAAGCATAAGGCACATAAAAAAGCGCAAATTGCAAACAGCGAAAAGGGAAAGACAACAAGCTGGATTATTGATGTTGAAAGAAAAAAGACAGCAATGATGTAGTATTTCACATATGAATAAAGCTTGTTTAAAATGTCTGGTTATAATTAATTTATGGCTTTGGGAGTACATTAATGCCCTGAAGTATTTTAGGGCTGTTATGTTTTAGTATCTCAAAACATAATTGTCTTTTGGTTTCCTTTCAGATTTGGCACATTATTGTGAAAAACAATTCCATGGAGTTTTTCCCCTTGTACAACTGTTGTTCATTATTGTAGTAAACCGCAGTAAAAATTGATTGAAATTTCACTTAAACTTAAAAAAAAAAACAGAGAAGTATAAGAATGCTCGTGGTTATAAAGAACTCTACTACTGGAATTTGCACAGCAATGTTTCAATTCAAATAAAGGCAAACCTCCCAGAGGCAGACACCCTCGGGTCACATGAAGCATCTGCTGTTGTTGGGTAAATTAAAAAAAAATTAACAGAACTGTTATGGTATAGTACAATGGACAGACAAACATCTGTAGAACAAAGATATCAAAAAGACGAATAGAGAACAAAGTCATGTCTAACAGAAAAGCTTTTGAAAGGCTAAAAATGACCACAATAAAAAATCTTGCAGCTAGTTTTCATACTTGAGTGAATCCTATTTTGTTTTTCAATACTCAATTGAAAACCACTCTTTCAGAAATACTGCAGACTATGAGCAGCCTTTACAAAATGAGAAAACACATGACAAATATCATGAATCGATCAAGTTCATTGCCTCGCAGTTTCTAGTACAGCTCTTGGAACTTCAACTTCTCGTGAATCAACTGAAACATGCACCTCTTCTAGTTGCGAGTTTTCAAGTTGCGAAAATGACAAGTTGTTGACAATCATATCAAAAAGGTCATCATCTTGAAGGACTTCATTTCACTCATTCATTAATTCATCGTCAAAAACATAGTCATTGTCCTCTAGTGACACAATACATGTACTTGACTGATTCTCGTCATTCACATCTTGAAACACATCGCCGACGGCTGAAAGAATTTGTAGTGCATGTCTCCTATCCCAAATTTCAACAAATTCATAGACATCTGATAATGAGAAGATCATCCCTAAATTATCCATAACTTGTCCAATCTGATGTTCTGAGAATCCTAACACATCACCATGGGCTGTTGTGTTGACAAGTTTTAGGAAAAGCGATTTGTGATATTTTATCAGACCATCTTCGACAGTTTTCTTTTTATCTGGAGGCACTTCCCTCACTGTGTGTGAAACGGTTTCTCGTTGATGCAAAGGATACGCTTCAAATTCTCCACAGTCTTGGGATCCACATTCACATTTAGCGGCACAGTTATCACCATAAAGATGTGCTGTCTCAGGCTGCACAGCAACTGAATCAAAGTGCTTTAACAGTTCCTCTCTCCTGCACTCGCTGGTTTTGACATAAGTCTTCATATGTCCATCAATGTGATTGAGAAGAATCCGTAACACAAGATGGATGCAACATTTTGATCTCCATCCCTACCTGCTCGCCCAGTTTCTTGGACATAGGATTCCACATTTTTCATGGTCCATAGTGCACCACTCTGTGACTCCCTTATAATCCACACCCGTTCCAAATGCAATTGTTGCAATCAGTAGTTTGATACTGCCATCCACTGACTGAAATGAGTTTAGAATTCTGTCTTTGTTGGCAGCAGGTGAACATGATTGTAACATTTCAACAAGAACATTCGGGTCATTTGCATTTCCAAGGTACATGTCCTTTCCCAGCATACCTTTGATTGTTGCATAAATAATCCCACACTGTTTCATTGTCTGACAATATATAATTGTTCTCGGCGAAGATGCTTGCTTACTTCTTAACTCATCAACTAGCCAATCAAAATACATTTCATGATCAGAATCTTTCTTCACACACTCAACGTAAGCCCATTTAGCTTCTCTGGACTTTCTTTGATTTCATGTGGATTTTCCATTAGAAGCACACTTAATGTAGTCTCTTTTGTCAGCTTGGTTGCTGTTGCAGTCAAAGCAACCATTATCGCATTGGAAGCTAGCGATATTAACTCGTGCAGATGTGCATAACACTCACGAAATGCTGCCATTTTGTTGTCTTCTGATGTTCCCGTCATTGAAATTAAAATGAGCCCCTAGTCTATTATGCAGCCGTTTTTACTAAAAACGGTTGCGTAGGAGACTATGAGTCCCAGTTCCTTACAGAGTCCTTTGTGACGGTACTAAATAATGGCTGTAGAGGAGACCTGTGTTTGGGTGATGCATTTCCCTACACAAAGTAATGTATGACAGTACACTTCACATTTTTCTGATAATGAATTGAAATAACTTTTTGAGCTATTAATGCATGTAGCTTGACACATGCTTGAATCAGAGGATCAAACTTCAGGGATGTTTAAAATAATTCGGAAGGTTTCAAAAATGTCCTCCTATGTGTTATATCACCTCGTTGATATGTTTTACAAATAGCACTTGGTATGCCAATGAATCAAAATTGATTCTGTTGTAAGTGTAGTACAACAAATAATTCTCTCGAACTGATTAATAATTCATGAATTTACAAGCCAGTCAGGATACACCAATTTGGTCAGGTGCGTGTGGTTGGAAACCCCGATGAAACACTGGACAGAGGCCTTTCCACGATAGTTTGATGAGATATCAAACTCTAGAGTTTGATAAAACGTCAAACCCATGTGATGCAGGGTTATCCTTATTTAAATATTAATGACACAAATACTGAAGTGAATAGACAAGCTTTATTAATCCCAAAAGGCAATTACAGAATATCCAAAACCAACTGAGCAAAATAAATATAAATTGCTTTCCTTACGTTCATTCATTTCTGGATAATTCGTTTACATTAATGCTTATGGTACAGTTATTGCAATATGGACAGGACATGAATTCACAACAAACTCATCTCGACCAAAGGTGTATCCAGCGACTCAACTTGATAAAGGTCGTAAGTTTTAAATAAACCTGCGACCTCGACAATTGGTACTTTAACCAGTCGCTGCCTTTGCCACTCTTCAAATATTCCATATGCCCATTTATTCTTGTACTGAGTCGACTTGGGTACCGCATTTCGAACCAGATTTACCTCCTCTTCGGCTGTTTTGGCTTCACGAAAGCGTGACAACGCCATATCTGATTAAGAATGATCGAATTGAGATCAAGCGGAAATATATGTGTTCTGCTTAAAACAATAGAACTTTTCAGGGACTTGTGACACTACTGTTAAAATGCTAATTACTCTAATAAAATACCAAGAAAAGTAATTTATATTCGGCGTTATGATGCCATTGTTCTTGGTTCATGATGCATGTTTGAGAAGCTATTTCAAAAACTCGTGCTTCGTGTTTCATCGGGGTTTCCAAACACTCGAAAACAATACAAGTATCAGTTTTCTCGTGTTTGGAAACCCCAATGAAACATTCGCACTCGTTTTTGAAATATTACGTAAAGGATCTTGCAGTTGATGACATACTGATGGGATAACAATTATTTACAAAAACTAATAGCCAATATTTTGAAGTTTATTTTCACCAACTTAAACCTACCATTGCCGCAACACATGAGCTTCATCGATAGCAATAGCACACAGCTTGCTTTTGTACACATCATTGCCCAACATATTTCACCATCACTCATTCATTAGCCAGGCTTCAGGTGAGCCGAAGACAACTGAGTATTTTCCAATCTCGATCTTGGTCATTCTGGGCCTGGGAACTGATATTTATGGTGGAAAGTCCAAGACTTCTGAGGTGGTTTAGTTGATCCTCCATAAGGCTTACCAGCAGAGAGACAACGACACTGATATGACCCGGTTGTTTGCTTACATGGTCAAACACAAGCGGAAGGGCTTGATAAATCCAAGACTTCCCAAAACCCGTTGGCAGGTTTACAAAAAGATCCTTCTTATCTAAGACGGTTTTTAGAATTGCCTGTTTTTGATGAGAATTCAATTCAGGGATTTTGAAGGTTGACGACGCTAGATGAAAAGCTTCATCCAACACCGCCATCTTGATTTGCATTTGTCACGAACACGTGAGTCACCGATAAAACACGAGCTGTGATTGGGCGAGTCTCTCAACAGAGCATTTTGGCACGTGACGGTTCTGCATTGTAGAACCAGAGCTGTGATTGGCTAAAGGTAGGGAAAACAATGCTGTTCAGTTTTCAGCAGCCGTTTGTGGAGGGGGGCATTGCGCGATGCCACCAAAAACGGCTGTGTAGGAGACTATTCTGCCGAGCGATTGCTGGAGTTTGTAGCATTTTCTGTTGTGGCTTTTTGCCGCAGACATGGAGGAAACCATTTCCCTTGTTGAGATTCCTTGTCTCTTTTGGCTTTGTCTGCCAAAAATTTTCTGCCACCACTGCCGGTCTTCGTTGGAGAATTGAAGCCTAAATTTGGGCGTCTTGTTTGATCTTGACCAAATTTAGGCTTGCAATGTCTGGCATGCACGTTGATGGCTCTCCTGAGGGAATACCTACATTAACTCTGATCCCTTCTCGCTCAGGAGACCATTTTAGAACTGATGGCCACTTTTTGCAAAAGACCTAACATGAAAAGTAATGAAAAAGCACAAATTGTAATCATCGGCAGCATGATTATTCTAGTCATCAAGTGATAACAATATTATACACACCATAGCATAATACTGTATTTCAAATAAAGAAATACAGTGTATCCCGAATGTATAAAATGCCAAGGGACTGAGAAATGGACTCCATTCTCGTCCACAGAGTCACCTTGGTCATTGTGCGCAGGTTTTTCCAGATAAGAGGGCCAGGTGCTTCTAGGAACAAGATTGGTTAGATCCCAAAAGTCAGATAAAGATAGCGCAAGCTTGACTTTTACTTTCTTTTCTGTCCGTTCGTTTTACTTTTCTTTGCTATTTGTTTTTCTTTTGCTTTGACTAGGCTTTCTTCCTGTAGGACACCTTTTCACAAAGTCACCAAAGAAGGGTAAATTTTTAGCAAGAAGTGGCAATGGGTATGGAGGCAAAACTTTCCTTCAAATTTCTTAGTCAAATTTAAGTGTTTTTTGCGTGTATCTCTGGTTCATTTCACAGAATCACACTCATTTGTGCGCACTCTCGAAGATTTCTTCATCGTGCATAAGTTGTTCACATAAGTCATCTCTGGATGTAAGAAGTACAGTCGCCCAACACAGGCGGTTTAGGGCGTTTCAGGTGTGAATGTGTTAATAAAATGCAAAAACTGGAAAATGTCTGTTACACATTAAGCGAAATAAAACCTACCTCTGCTTTTCTGTCTGCGTTGTGGACCATCTTAAACTGATGTTGATAAGGCGCTCGACTTTCACTCGCGGCGTGTAACTTAAAGAAATTTGGCGGATTAGATCTGGAAGGGTCCTGGTGTCTAGATTGGCCAGTCATTCGGCAATGCATGAAAACATCTGCTCGATATCTTCATGCGTATGCCCGACAACGAGAAATAACCGTTTGATCTAATAAAAGAAGAAGAGTAAAGTTAAGGATATGGTAAACGGAAAAAATTCTTATTTATAGGGCGATACAGTGTTTTTATATATTAACACTTGATTTGGTGTAAACTTTAATAATATTGGATGTTATTTTTTCTTGATTTTTAGTGAAATCATTCTAGTGATGTTATAGTTTTGGGTCTATTAAAATGTTGAAAAAACACTGACTTGCACCGACTGCAAATGACACCTGACCTACCTTTTCAAAAATACCATTTTTGACCAAGAGGCAGTTATCCAGCTGAACATAGAGAATAGGGAATAGATATCTCAGCTAAAAGAAACAGAGGGTAAAAGGCATTAGTCTTATTAATCTTCCTTAAACAGGTAAACCACCTTTGGAAATGAAGGAGCTGAAGCAAGTTTTTCTTTTGTTTATTTTATTTCCTCTCTGTCACCGCAGTCTGGGAATGCGAGTATGATTCCTTTGGTATTCCCACAGGAGTATACAGGGAGTAGTAGGGATGTTCATACCATGTCATAATGTTGCTATGACAACCTATTACGTCGAGAAAATGACCATGTCTTGTTTACCACCTGCCGGCCATTTATTTGGGACCCGTCAAGACTGTCAGTGCAGGATAGTGCTGGAAACCATTATAGGTCACAACAAAAAATTACTAGGTGAGATGAATCTCCGTTTTGTTTGCATATTTCGCAGACAAAAATGGAAAAAATGAAAAACCTGCATTATTGACCTACCGATTTCTTGATATCAGCAAGTGTTGCTCGAATTACATTGATGGTTAGATTTGAGTCATGCCCCCATTCGCACAGGTCAATAAAGGCGTGTGCCAGGGAATGCTGATTGTCTAGATTGCCCATTATATGTGTCTTCAATTTCCAAGCATTTCCGTCCATCTGTTTGAAGGGAAAATGGTAACTATTTTGAGAAACAGTTGCTAGTTGTACGCTTTGTCATAAATTGCAGGTTCAGAATTTATACCATATACAATACTGATTCCTTAGAAGATGTGTTAAACTGAGGGAGGCTGTGCTTTGTACCTTGGTAAAAGTGTTGAAATGAGGCAAGCTGTGTTTCACCTGGCCCATTCCATCAATGGTAATGAACAAATATTTCTTGGGGTCCCACTGGGCTTTCAAACTGTGCTTGTAATACTTTTCTTTTCCAGTCCTAAAAACAAATAAAACGATACGTTTTAAGACGACACACTATGGCCGTGTGATAAGTAATGGTGGGCATGAACTGATAAATAGTCCAAAACACAGCACAGCAAGCTATTTAGTTTATATTCCTTTGTTAACAAAACGTTAACATTGTCACCTTAACGCTTCAAACCTGCATCTGTTGTGTTAAATGCACTTTACGCATTAGCTGCAACTCCTTTCGCAAGTTTTCACTGAGGCCAGGTGCTCTCAGCTGCTCTTTGAAATGAACGCATACTGCGCACTTGGTGAATCGACTTCGCTGAAACAAAAAACATTAATAGATAAGTGAGGAACTCCTTGGGCTTATGCTTCTCGTTGCAGCAGTCATCAACCACACTTGACTGCATCATCTTTGTTTGTGTTGGTATCAATAGAGAGGCCGTAATGAAAAAAACATATAATTCACCTCCAAATCTGGCACACGTTGAAGTGCAATTGAACACTCTAAAATGTTTAAGCAGTGGGCCATTCGTCACTTTGCATGTTGCTAGCGATTTTATTTTTGTTGTTTTTCCAGTGTCTCTTATTGCATGTTATCGACATAACAAAGAAGGGACTTCTGTACAGCACCGCAAATGATCCCGAGACCACAAATGATCCCCGACTGCAATTGATTCCCAAATTGGACTGCAAATGATCCCGTTAAATAACAGGAATGGCGTGGACAATAGAACGTGGAGGACATTGAAAGTGCGCGGATTCTGGAATGGTGTGTACGGTGACTTGGCGAGGTCAGGGGAATGATGTGGATGGTGGAGCTTTTGCCTTTACTACTCCGCAAAGCAAGTTTTAGCCCCATAAATCATGGCTTAGATATTTTATTTTGAGGCAACAAAAAAATTGAGAACGTTACGATGCAATGTAGTCCTTTAAGTTCACACAGTGTTTTTGTACCTTATGTTTAGCATGCAGGTGGAAAATGTATCTGGTTTGTGTATTTTCTTTAGGATCTGTTAACTGAATGCTCCAAGTAGTACTGAGCGCTAGTCACAAGATAATTTGCAGCCACTCACTCATATTAACAGATTTTACAAGCCAGCTACAAAACATTTTTTTATCTCGAGTGGTTCACGTTTTCTTTCTAGGGCGATGCTCAGGTGTGTAGCTAGCTTGGTGTAACAAGTTATGAACATTTGAAAGGTTGCGTGGTTGCGTGAAAACTCAAATAGTTACCTAAAGTAACGGCTGCCAAGGATGACAGCGGATTCCCACCACATGCAAAAAGCACAGAAGCTCAAGCGACAGTTAGCGATTACCAAGGAGTTGAAAATTCAGTTTTATACTATCATTTGCACTGATTTCTGGTATTCTTCTCCAAAAGCAAGAGTGCAAATTAGACGCTGGACACCATGTGAGATGTGTTGCGGAGAGCAATCATTTAATGTCAACACACTACAAGGTCCAACTCTACCTTGGTTTTCTTATCCCTTTCATTTTTCTGGTCCTTGTCACCTCCACCTGCATTAACGCCAACAAACAAAACCAATGAAACGACGAGAGTAATTCAACTGGAGACCAGTTTAACCATTTCTAAAAGTACGATTGCAAGCTTACGGGACACTGCTTACATGCTCTAGTGACCTTCTCACACATCATTTAGTGACCTTTGATTTCGAGGCCGCATGTCAATCACCGCGCCTTGGAAACCTCGACTGTTTCGGGCTCCATCGATCAGGTATGATATTTGCGAACGCATATGAATATAAATATATATCAAATAGTGGAGTAGTTAATTGTGTAGGGATCTACAATTTTGGTTGACTTTATAAATTTTTGACCCTCCACCGTATTGAAAGTAAAATTCTAAGCTTTCGGCTCTGCTAGAGTCTTGTTCACAGTAACTTGATCAGGTCACATGACGTGTGACCTAACCAGCCTCCTCCAGATCGCTGGAAGTAATATATCAACAACGAGGGGAAGTGTTTCATCAGGGTAAGCACAAGGCTGCAGGCCGAGTGCTTTTATTGTTTCGAGGTGTTTGGATACCCTGATGAAACACGAAGCCCCAGTTGTTGATATGATTTTTCAGTCACGCATAATAAACAATGGATAATCAACACTTAAGTGACAAGCAAAATTTGTTTGCTTTTGTGAGGAGAAGCTTGTGTTGGTTGTTTGCAATGCCGGCAAAAATGCCACGTTTTTTGCAAACCATTTATGGCAATGCTAATATTTGCATTGGCGTCCTTTTCAACTGTGACAGAACAGAAGAACAGTTGGAGCTTTCCCAGCAAGTCTCAGGTACTATCGATAAAAATTGTCCATAGTGTTTATCGAATTGTATTGTAGACATAAATCTCATGAACTGAAATGTAAACGTAAATGCTAACTGCAAACAATAATTTATCATGGAAGGTGATAAACATTTGTTCAAGCACTGCATTGTTTTTGCTAATTGAATTTCAAACACAGGTGTTTGGATATCCCACTAGGTGCGTTTGGATATCCAAACACGTGTGATTTCATCTGTTCTTTACCGGGGTATAAAGGGGCATCCATGTGACCCAAATGGGGCCAGGCAATTGGTTTATTACCTCATGCATAATTAATGAGTTTGAGAAGGTTGTGTCTCCCCCCGTCTCTATTTAGGGTCGGTTTGTGGGCTCTGATGTAAATTGCCTCTTGAAGTCCTATCGTAAACCAGTCTGGATCTCTGTCCAAAATCCGTGCCTCGTTGATGTGGACCTCGTGTTCCGGCTTGTCTTTGTTGATGTGCCAAGACACTGAGGAGGAGCAGCTCGGTCTCTCGTGTTCTAAGAAACGTGCTTTCAATGATCTTTCCGTTTCTCCAATGTAGGTTTCATTACATTCCTCACCTCCGCCTCCTCCATACACGATCTTGTAAACGGGGCCACAGACTTCTTTCGGTTCCAGTCGGTCTTTAGGCTTGCACAGGATTTCCTTGAGCTTTCTTGTTGGCTTGATGCATGTCTTAATGCCGTACCAATTGATTCATACATACATACACTTTATTTTCACTCGAATTTACAGAGTAGCTCTGTTGAGCTAATATCTTCGAGTAAATAATAATAGTAATAAAATAATAATGAAAAGTAAATTGATTAATTAACTAAATCATCTAAAATAATTAAAAGCTGTTAAAACCCTTAGCGTTCGTGTTTTTTTATGGCCATCTTGAATTCTTTTAGTGACGTCGTTCTTATACTGTCTGAGAGCGAGTTCCAATGTTTTGCAGCTTCGTATTTAATAGATTCGAGTCCATAACTTGTTGTTCTTGGTTCAGGCAAGGTCAGTATATTCTTTCCTCTTAATAAATACTGGAGAGTGAACAGTTCCTTTAGATATTTAGGATGCGTAGAAACAAATAAACTTTTGAAAACTACAATAAGCATATTGTGTATTCTTCCATTGTATAAAGATGCTGTCTCTGCTTTCTTTAACAACTCGTCATAACTAGAATTAGTATCATTAAATACAAATCTTAAAATGCGTTTGTTTAATGTCTCTAGTTTATCATGATTTCTAGTACCACAAAAATGCCATATAAGCGAGCAATATTGAAAGTGTGGTAGGACAAAAGCCTTACATAAGCGTAACATGACGTTTCTGGTAATGAGACTTTTAAAACTCTTGAGAACACTGAATTGATTGTTAATCTTCTCGCACACTTTTGAGATGTGATGATTGAAGGATAATTCACTGTCAATAGATATACCCAGTAAGTCAATTGAATTTTTCACAGGAAACGAGAATTGGTAATCACTGTTGCCGAGCTTGTCTGGGTTTACAATCATTCCGTTACGTTTATACCAACTGTTTGCAATTCGTAGTTCGTGTTCCAACCTTCTGTTAAGTGCTTCAGGGTCCTTATCAGATGAGTACAACTGTTCATCGTCAGCGTAGGCATTAAGGCTGCGTTCACACTTGGTGCCCGAGCACTAGTGCCTGGGCACCGGCACAAAATGGTGCTGTGTTCAGACACTGGGTGCCCGATATGTAGATATGTTCACATACAATAAACCAAGCACGTGCTCACTGCATTTAAAGTGTTCGAATCGCATCATGCATGCGTTCCGCGTTCAATATATCTGCTTGATTACTAGTTTCTATGGCTTTTTTACTTTTTTTAATGCTGTGTTTATATATGAAACACTTAGGAGACGCCATGGACTTCGACGACAGGCGACGATTAGTGCGAATTGTTACGGAAACCTGCGCTGCCATTACAACAAGATTGAATGTATTCCTTGCTGACAGGAGTGAAGTTGGAGGGAGAGCAGCTTGGAAAATTCCACGAATTCAGAACGTTTTGGAACACGAATTCCTTCATTTTCCTGACAGAAAATGGCCGGAAAGTTATCGTATCTCTAAAGATATGTTTGAACAGTTGACGCATGATTTGCGGGGCCTTCAGCGACAGGTAACCAGACTGCGCAATCCTGTACCTGTAAGACCAATTGTAGCGATGCTGCTCAAACGCATAGGAAAAGGATTGGACTACAGAGAGATCGGAAACAAATTTGGAGTCGGTACTTCTAGAGCATGTATGAAAGTTAACGAAGCTATGAAGCTCCTGGTTACTTCTAAGATGCACATCATAAGCAAACTACAGAGGGGTATAGACTTTCAAAGAATCATAAATGGTTTCCAAAGAAAGTGGAATTTTCCACAGTGTTTGGGAGCCATTGACGGTACCCATATACCCATAAAAGCCCCCCTCATCCACCACGCTGACTATTACAACAGGAAAAGTTTCCATTCTGTGATTCTGCAAGGTGTTTGTGACAGCCAGTGCTGTTTCACTGACGTGTTTGCTGGCTGGCCTGGTCGAGCACATGATTCGAGGGTGTTTGGTCGCTCTCAGATAGGCAAGATGATAACAGAGGGAAGACTGATACCCGATGATTCAAATTTGTCACGGGTTATTGATGACCACATCATTGAGCCATTTCTTATGGGTGATCCAGCGTACCCTATTTCCAAGCATCTAATGAAGAATTATCCAGGCAGCAATCTCACACCGGAAAGAGAACATTTCAACTATAGACTCAGTCGCGCCCGCATACAGATCGAGAGAGCATATGGACGGCATAAAGGGAGATGGAGATGTCTGCTTAAGGCGCTGGATTGCGACCTCGACAAAGTTGTACTTCATGCTACATCAGCCTGTATCCTGCACAACATGTGCGAAGAGAGAAAGGAGTGCTACCTTGAAGACTGGAACAGCCTGGGAGAGGATGAAATTGGTGACCTACCTAGGCCTGATCCGTTGAATGATGATGATGCAGATGGCAATTCTAATATCATTAGGAATGTCTTGGCTCATTATTTGTACAACTGATCACAAAAGTCATGTTAGCATAACCTGCATGATTTCATATTTTTAACTTCCGGATTACAATAAGCGGAAAGGAAAGACAAGCCACACCCATTCAAAAGTTCAACTGTATTCCAATATAGCAACTTGTTAACATTAATTTATGAGCATTTGAACACAGTTCCAGACATCCATTGTTATAAAAGTTATAAATAAATGCCCAATAGGTTTTGTTTTGAAGAACAGTCTTGTTATAAAATCAGTTGTGTTCTTACTGTGCAGTTAAAAAATGTTATTGTGTATCTCCAGAAAATAAACATACCCCTTAGCTAGTTAAATGCCTCCCATTAGGGTGGTATGGTATTTTTATGTAGATTGAGTTTAATAAATAAAAGCTATTTTATCTGCAATTCCCTTGCGAACACTTTATTTCACACCATGTTCGCAGAACACAAAATTGCAACGAACAGTTTAATATAAGAAATTGCTAATTGCTCTTTGTTTCTTCCGACTTTCTTTCTGGAAACATAATTGTGTACATCATAAACAAACAGCAGTTAACCGAAACTGAACTATACAATATCAAGAGGAAATTGTAATGAGCAAGTTAATAATATCACAATATGCTGTTGTGGATAGAACAATCTATCACAGGTTCAACTCAACATAACAACAAAGCCATCGTTATTGACTTAAAACATGCACCTGTATGAAGAGTTTCTGGAAGCTATAATAGTCGTTTTCTTCAGATGATGTTGGTTCACTTGTAATTGAGCTTGATGATGATGGTCTTGCTGGTGGAGTATGGAAACCGTAGCCCATGCCACTAGGTGGAAAGCTGTAGTTTGGCTGAACCCTTTGAGAAGTATATGCCTGGTTTGGTGAATGATATCCTGGGCCAGCTCCTTGCACAAGCATTTGGGGCATCCCCATCATAGTTTGGGACATCATACCCAACATTTGGCGAAAGAATTCTCGGTCTTCTTCTCTTTCTTTAGAACGTGCCTCTGATGTAATTGAACTACTCTGTATGTAATCTTGCATCTGTTTCATTTGTTCATTGGATTGTTCCACTACATCACATAGGCGAGGTTTTTTCTTAGGTTTACCAGCCTTACCACTCTTTTTCTTTGGTGGTTTTGATGTCTGAGTAGTATTTGCCTCTGCTGCGCTTGATTCTTTGTTTGTTTCTGTTGCACCTGACTCTGCTTCATTCAATGCATTTGGTTCTGTTTCATCACATTCTCCTACAGCTGAGCTTTCCATTAAATGTTCCTCAGGTGGGTCTTCAACTGGGTGAGTACCAGGATAACAAACACACAGTGACCACAGTATGATAAGAACACTTATATCAAAAATAAAACAAATTGTATGTTTTAATTATTATCCCACATTAATAAACTTATATTACGTTTTGGTTTACCTTGTCTAAGAAAATAATAAAATAACCAATAAAAACAATCATTTTGCCAAAATCATGCATCAACAAAAGCATTGCCCCAGGTTGTGAGTTTCAATTTGACTGGTGCAGAACCGGTCCTAACGTCAGGTTCCAGAGATGCACAGAAAATGCTTGAGGGATCATTTCAATTCAGATGAGGCTAAAATGCATGTATCTATTCAACGAACTGTTTTATCAATATCACTGACACCTCATCCAAATAAACTACAACACAGAAGATAATAATGACAGCGATCTCTTTCCTCTTGAAGTCTGCATCAGGTACGCCCTTGAGTCTGCATAAACATTTAATTCCATTAAATCTTTCTAAACGCTAGTCTGTTATAAACAGGTACTCTCTCTATATAAAGATTTATATTTTCTTAAAGTTATGGCTTACAAAGGCTAGAGTTAAAGTTCGCAAATGCCTCACATGGCCACTTTTCCTTCCCCTCTCTCGGACTTGAGAATCATACATGCATCATTATTTTTACAATGACATAACTCAACCTACCCAAAATGCGGTCAAGTTTATCCCAGTGCTGAAAAGCGACTTTCTCCACACTTGTAAGAGATTTGGAGTCATAGGGTCGCTCAGCTCCAGATACTCCCGTACGATACAGAAGACGTTAAAACAGCGCTGCTTTAGCGACTTATTAGCGCTGCAACGAGCGCTGCAGAAAGGTTGCACGAACGCTGTTTTCCGTTCGCTGCAGGAGTGCATTTTTGTGACTGCGTTAACGCTGCGGTAGCAACACTGAGAGCTGCAGGAGCGCTGCCGTAAAGATGCGAAAAAATAGCCACACGAAGCCATACGGTCGATAAACAGCTTTTATGCAGTGCTGTGCAGCGTTGGTGAAGTACTGGTAGGTTTAGCCATTCATATAAGTCTACCACCCAATGGTAACTTGGACCTCGTACACGGTAACACCAAGACATATTCCCCTGGCATAATCCACAGTTTGTTGATGCCATGTAGTGCAACCTGGAAACAAAGAATTGAAACAATGGAGGGATGCAGGGAGGCATTACTATCACAGCTTGTTGTTGTACACTAAACAAATATTTCACCATAAGATCCCACGGGTGCACAGAAAGGGTTTATACTGTTTTTCAGCAACAATGTAAAATGAAAGCCCTCTGTTTATAGGCCAACACAAAACCCAGGGTTTTCATTAAGAATTGTAATTGCAGGAGAATAGTGTATAGTAACCGGAGAATGAATTTTAAAGGTTCTCACCGTTCTGCATCTTTATAAAAAAATACGTTACAGGCCTTTGAAATTTAGCCGGAGAATTCTACGTAGTAGAAGGAGAATTCTCCGATGCCTAATGAACACCCTGAAAACCACTAAATGAATTGAAGATGTTTCACCCAGGGATTATTACTAGTATTTTACAGTATTTTTTCTTACCTGCAAAGGTTTTGGTCCTTAGAGCGGAAGTCAGGCAAGACAGTAAAATGGGCCTCGCAAAGGTTTGAGTGGCCCCTGCCCATCACTGGATGGATCACATTAGCAGCATCCTTAGCACGACGCTCACACTCAATTTGGTATGCCAACTGATGGTACTCGCATGTCAGGAGGTTCTTGGTTTTATAAGGTTTACCACTGCATTGTAATTCTTCATCCTCGTCACATTTGCCACAAGAGCAAACAACATTTCGATGGAAACCACAGGTCTCTCCATCCCCCCACTCATGAATATCTTGGCAGTGGTACTTTCCTAGAGCCCTCAATCTCCTAGCATATTCTTCAGGCTCGTTGCACTGTTGAAGACAGCAGAAGTGATTGACTCGGGCATTTTTCAGGAAACTATCTCCAAGGCATCCACATCCTGACTTGTGTCTGTCGCACTTGCATTTTGCTGTTTTTACAGATGGAAATAGTTCTTGATAGTCCCTTATCACATTTGCAGAGAATTGCTTCTTTTTGGCTGCCTCCTTCAGGTTGTTATGATGTGCACGCCCCACATGGCCACCACACTTATAAACTCTTCCCTCTGGATACTGCGCCAGCACAGATTTGGATGCACTGGAATCTCCATCTTGCCATACCACCTCCACCTTACAACCCTCTTCTTTAGCCTCCTTGTAACATTCACCCGCAAGAAATCCTTCCATTGACTTTGCGGTTCCCTCAAACAGTTCCTCATCAACAACATCATCTTTTCCACGCGTACACTTATGCCCATACCATAACAAGCCTCCCGTCAAGTAATTTTTGATAATGAAGGACCCATTTTTACTAAAATGCCCCCGAGTGTGCCACACACCATCTGACGTCTCCACTGCCCTCTCCCGGCTTCCCAATTCCTCACCATCCAATTGCCTCATCCTCTCTTTTTCCTCCTCGCACATTTCATTGAGAATGTCAGTGATGTGTGGGTAAACAAGTTTAATAACCTCATAGTATGGGTTTTTGGATATGCAAGAATTTCCAAGGCACTGTCTAAGAGTTCTTGA
Source organism: Siderastrea radians (assembly GCA_964017195.1). Lineage (NCBI taxonomy): Eukaryota > Metazoa > Cnidaria > Anthozoa > Scleractinia > Rhizangiidae > Siderastrea > Siderastrea radians. The sequence goes on along the minus strand of OZ024891.1, from coordinate 38,221,000 downwards.
AAACTTGGCATATCCATGCCCAGTAACGAAAAATGCCACTGCCAGTGCAAGGCCCACCACTGTTCGTTTGGACCCCTCTACAAGGGCTGAGCCTCTGAAATTGACAATTCTTTCCTGGCAACCATTGCAACCAAATATCACATTCAAAGTCCCACCAGTACCATTAGGCTCCACTTTCGTTGGCACCAGAACACCTGTTGTTACAATAATTATCTTTTAGCTTACATCAAGGCATGTTCAGCAAATGAAAATGAACTTTTGATGAACTAATGGAAAACCTTTAGCTCTGTTTATATTAAGAAATCAAAAGGTAAGTCTACTTTGAAAGGTTTTTAGTTGTGGTACACTTATCTGATGCTATCAATCGAAATAAACATGTGAAATTACCTTGAAGTAGGCCATTCATGTGTATCAAAAATTATATTTTTTATTGAAAAATAACATTAACCAATAGGGACACCTTGATAAAGTTAGAGGAAAGCATAAATATCTCGCAGAAACTCCACTGCAATTACTCATTCATTTCTAGTAAGCTGAATGTTTTTCACAATAAGGTGTGACAATTTTAGTCATTTGGTATATAACCTGTAAAGCTTCGCTTCCAACTGTACACTCACAAACCAAAAAATAACTGTTCAAGGCAATAAGTCGAATAAAATTTACTCACCGCTGCATTCCGGAGTTGAACACTTAGACGAGGCATTTATTTGTTCGACCATATCCATCAGCTGTGTCGACTCACACACAAACAATCTCCTCTCCAGCTCCACTTCCAATCCATCTAACTCGGGCTGTTTACATTTCATATCCTCCTCAGAACTCGGATAGTATTCAGAGTCATTGCCGTCTGCGTTTTCCTCTGTTGAACTAGCAGATTTGTCGTAAAAACAATCTGTCAGGTTACGAGAAACCAAGTCTTTTTCTACACTTGTTTGGTTCCAGTATTTTTTCTTCCCTGGACTAACAAATCTGACTCTCGTCCGCGTTCCTCTATCGCGATCGCCACTCTTGTACGGTTCTTCCGTCCAGTGGGCTGCCAGGGCAAACTTCTTACGACTTCCAGCTCCAATTCCCCTCGCCTCGGCTGATTTTTTCCCTCGCGCGGCTAGGGATTTCTTTTTCTCGCGCTTCGACATCCTTTTCTTCTTCCTTGGAGGCGCCATTTTGAATTTTGACTTACGTGTCACCGGATATGATGCATGCTGCGATTGGGCGCAGTATGACGTACCTTAGCAACCGATCAACAAAACAATACTCAGTGGGGTTTGGTGGGTAAAAATAGCGAAAAATACGTCCACAGACCTAATGATCAGCGGAAATCAATTCAAAATGGCGGTACGAAGCATTTGCTTGTATTGACGATGTCAGGCTGCCTCTAATGCAAAATATAATGGGCTCTAAAGGACAGGCACTCACGGAATCTTGTTTTTTGAGAGAACCATAGGCCCTTTTGGTATGAAACTTGGCTGGCTCTTTTGTAACGTAATTTCAAACAAACGCTTCTTTGGGGAAGGAGATAGCAGCAAATGATGAAAAGTTCTGAGTCAGAAAATCTTACTTTCAGTCTAATTACAATAATTTACTTTTTTTTAACATTAAGAGTTCCCCCCAACATAGAAAAATGTCTTTTATTTACCTCTACATATTCTTATTTTTACATTCGGATTTCTTTGGACCGTTGCTGCAAAAAACGAATATTTCTATCCGATACATGGGTTAATATTTAACCGAATTGCCCCAACAGGGGGCCTGAGGCACATAGAACAGGTGAATTTTTGTGCTTGTTTCAAGTCAGTGATTAATATTGTGAACTTTTTGGACCATTATAAGACAATATGTGGACAATTTTTTACAATAAAAATGACCCAAATTAGCCTGGGCAGGTACCTTAAGGAAAACTAAAACGGAAGGAATGTGGATTGGGTCACTAAAGGGAAGTCTCGAAAAACCTTATGGCATAAAATGGCCAAGTGAACCCATAAATTCGCTAGGAACATTTTTTTACATATGATCAATCTCTACTTTACGAGAAAAACTTTCAAGACAAGGTTGACAGCAAAAACAAGCTGACTAATGTTTGGTCCTCCAGAGAACTCTCGATTAATGGTAAAGTAACCATAATCAAATCATTACTTATACCGAAACTGGTTTACATGTCATCGGTACTTTCACCTCCATGTAAAATCATCAAGCAAGTGAATTGCATAATTTGCTTTTTTATGGAATGGGAAAGATAAAGTAATGAGACTGTTTGCGATAAATAATCTTGAAGATGGTGGTTTGAAAATGATAGATATTGAAAGCCTAGTCAAAGCTCTAAGGCTAGCTTGGCTAAAACGAATATTCAGTGACAACGAAGGTACATGGAAATCCTACTTACTTTATCTTTTACACGATGTTGATGGTCTATTAATTTTTAAAAATAACTACTCAATGAAAGATCTCTCAGTAAACTCGGTTTTCTACAGAGAGCTCCTAGAATGGTGGTCGGAATTTTCTCTCTTGTCATCTAAAAATCTCTTTTTAGATCACAAGGAACGACTCTCTATAATTTGGAACAACAAAAAAATAAGAATAAATGGAAAACCGGTTTTTAACAAATCCCACTGTGACTCGGGAATATGTTTCATTAAGACCTTTTGTTTAATCTCAACAATATAGATTCATTTAATGCAATGAGCAACAAACTCAAAAAAAGCCAGTTTTCTCACATGGACAGGTGACAGGCACGCAATACCTTCCAGTCTGAAAACAATTTAGCACAGTACTTTGAAAGACAGTGCTCATTTGTTACAGGGGGATGAAATTTTCGACACAACGGCAAAGAAATCAAAAGACTATTACTCTTTAATAATTTCTGAGAAAGCTCAACTACCTAGTGATGCAAAGAAGTTAAAACATGTTTTCAACTTATCTGATAAATATTTGAAACTTGCTTTCATCCTTCCCCACTTAACAGCTCAAGAGCCTTATCTCTAACTTATTTTATTTAGATAGTTATTTATACAGGAACATCCGGTTTAGCATTAAAACAGAGCTAGTTCAAGCAGAGTCCTGTAAAAAAAACATAAACAGATACAAGGAACATCAATACAGAAAGTAGCGCACAATAAGACACATAGAAACGCGATAATTTAAGAGACTGGACACACAGGCACTTGAAGTGCCGTTTCGCCAGAGACTTGAACGTTTTGAATTCTGTTGCAGATCTAATGTTAGACGACAAGGAATTATAGGCACGTGCACCATTGATCCTAAAACTGCCCTGGTATTTGGTGGTTTTAGCCAAAGGCAGTCGCAACTGATCACGTTGTCTGGTGAAGTGAGAGTGGATTTGGTGAGCGTGCCTAAATTCACTCAGCAGATTACGCGTAAATAATTTATAATCTCGAGTAGCTGTAATCTTTTAGTTGTTGTGTCAATAAGTTAATTAAATAGTAGGTACACGTTTATGGCCTTATCGGCAAGTACCCTATTGTAAATAAGGATAACATTACTTTAGTGTTTTAATATGTGACCCCTCACGCAAAAAGGGGGCTTATCCAAATTTCACGCTAAGGCTATTTTCACGGTCCTGGCCGTGAAATGAAGAAATATTATTGGAATGTGAGTGACATTTCTCCAACACACCGTGAACACGCCGTGAAAAGAGTTACTGCCACCGTGAAATATTTCACGCCGTGGAAAAGTTCATAGTATCTATGAAATATTTCACGGTGTGGAAAAAATTCACTCCTTACGTGAACATCACTCTGCTACCGTGAATGTTATTGTATTACTAAATCACGCTACCTACGGGGGAGCATTTCGGTGATTTTCTGAAAGCATTATTGAAACGTGAAAGTCATTCAAAATCTATGCAATCGGTTCCGAAGATCAGGTGTTGACGGCTACACAGGTGTTTGCTATTGCGTTTCTCTGCCAAAAAACACACAACTTCAGTTTGTTGCTTTCGTGTTATAGAACAGTTTTTCATTTACGAAAACGTGACAGAGTGTTCGCAAGTCTTTTCTTTGCATGACAAACGTAGTATTATCTTTTAGGGATGTATAGCTATAGTTCAATTTTCAAAAAAATGAAATTTCTAAACGTGACTCCGTCATGTCACCAATCAGGCGAATATTGGCGTGCATAATTAGCCGGCCCTTTTTTCAAGCATTTCACCAAAATCTAATATTTTCAAATAGAGCTTGTAAGTTTCTTTTCTATCGTTTTAGATCTCGTGCAAAGCGAATAAAAAGTATTTATTCACGAAGTTACAGAGAATAATAATCGCTGGCTAGACTCCGTGGTGCCGAACAGGTACTGTCTGTTTATTGCGTCTGTTTATCACATCTGAATTTGCCTAGTCATTACTGATCACGATGTTTACAGGCAATTATTTTAAGCCGTTTTGTATTGTTTGTTTGTTAATTGTTTTCACAAAACTTTAATTTCGCACTTTCGTGTACAATTCAAAACATTTAATATTACTGTAGAGAATTTGCATAATAGATATCTTGTTACCATAGTGCGTGATGTTTTAGTTTCAGTTATCTGTTGCTTTAGTTGATTCTTTTGATTTTTCAGATTTTCCGTTTATTCGACTAGTTCAGTGTTGCTGAATTCTTGTTTAAAGTCATATACTAGCATACGCTTCTGGTAAATTTGGCTCAAATTATTGACAACAAAGAAACACGTTATGCAAACTCAGATCGCATGTAGTCAAACCTGAAAGAGACACTGAGTTAAAAAAAAATATCAGACCTAGCCGTACTAGGGCTTTGAAAGTTACATTTCGTGATCTTGCTCTCGTCACGATATGTCCGGTGGCACTCATGAAAGCCACTGATTCACGTTCATGAAGACCTACAGGGAGGAGTAGGTACATTTCGCTGACCCCCAGTCCATGGACCCCCACGATGGACTACCAAAATGGACTACCTATATGGACTACCTAATAAACTACCCTGAAAAAAAATTGAAAGAAATATTACCCCTTGGTTGTTTGTTTTGATCGATTCGCCGCAATCCGCCATCTTGTTTTCATTTCGTGTTTATTACCGCTGCTCAGGTGTTCTGCAGGCGCAATCGTTTGCATGATGGCTGGCATGTCGGATGGTGAGTGAATATTTTTTAATTTATAATCGTTTGCATCTCTGTCTTTCGAGTAAACTTTGGAAGTCAAGAACATGCAAATTTGAAACCACATTTTTCCTTGATAACTGTCTTCTCTAAATTTGTAGACGATTCCTTGTCTGGCGTCCTCGACGCTGATGCCTTTGGAGAAGGTAAGCTCCAAGCTTATTACTGAAGTCTCAACTTTTTCCATCTTTGAATGTACTTTCACAGGAACAAGTGGCTAAGGTTTTTTGGAAAAAAAATTGTATTGTATTTGTATTTTCTGTATTTGCAGACGATTCCTTGCTTGGCTCTGGTGCCTCTCAAAAAAACAACACCAAGTCGGGAAACAACTCTGGCTTCTTGGAACTGTAACATCTAATAGCCAGTTAAACACAGGGAAACAATTAGGAAATGTTGCAAGCCAGAAGATTAACAGGCAAGGATAACGAAAACGATGGTTTAGTATTGCCCTTTAATCCCATATCAATATACCAATTCTCCCGACTGATCTTCATACATTTCCTTATTGTTTTGGTTTGGAGACTTTTTAAAAGATCAAACCATTTTTCCTTTTTTCCTTTGGTGATCATTTTCTTTATTCTCATAACCTTTTCTCTTGATTAGGGAGAGGCCAAAAAACAATAGGAAAACAGGAAAAACAGTTTGAGTATATATCAATTGGAAACCAATTCCATCATAACAAAATACATTTATTTATTTCAGATCACATTTCCTGTTGCAACGTAACTATTATTCACAAGCAGAAGTTCCAGTTCTGATGCACAATGTCTGCAGAAACACTAACTTGTGAACAATGTAAATATGAACAAAACAAGATTATAAAAACATGCTGAAAATAACAACAACATTTTCCCACTTCTCAAAAGTACAGAGTATATCAGCAAGAAATGGTACCTTCCAGCCAAATGAAATCTCCATACAGTAGAATAAAATAACACAAGAGTTTTGGAACAAACTCTGCCATGTTCATGTATCACTAGCTTTTTATGTGTGTCAAACAACAAAAGTTCCAATTTCAATTTTGCAAGTCAAAGATAGACAATGTGCACAAAATGAATTCCAGGTCGTATCTAAATGAGATTATATGAGAAGCGCTGCTTTACAATTGCGTGAAGGTGCTGACTGATTTGGACGTTTCCAGCACTGATTCGTAAGGGACTTTCAGACTGCCACACCTTGGTACAAACTGGGTTAAGGTGATAATGTCGTGTGGAAGCTGTTGGCTGATACCTCTGAGTGGACTTATTCCAGCAATTGTACGCTTCAAAACGGCCAAAGCAATACATTTTGTCATCGTCCTCATTGTAGCCTTCGATAATCGTGGACAGGGGCTTCTTGCACCCAGGACATTTTCTTATCCCCCCACTGATACTTTTAATGACAAGGGGTGCACTTGGTGGAGGGTCACTGGGTTTGGCACTTTTCCTGATCACCACAGTTGTGTCACCAATTGCTTCAGCAGTAAATTGGGGGGATCTCTCCTCATCCACACTGGCCTGAGGCGGTAGTGCTGCCTCTTCTCGTGGGCGCGTACGGGGTGGCACTTTGGTTCCAACTGATTTGGGTGCAGATGATGTGCTGACGCGGGTTAAACTCCTTCCTGGGAAACTTGCAATTATCTGCTCAACCCTTTCTGTGTGAATGGCAACTGCGACACAATGATGGCATATATTGTTTCGACTGAAAAAGGTGCAGGAACAGGAACACTTGCCGCTCTTTAGAAGTTGTACTTTGCAAGGAAGGGAAGCACCACTATCAACCAAAAACGAGCCCATCTGAAAGCCTTCTCGCACACCCTTGTTGTGGATAAGGGCCCTCGCCTTTTCTGAAAGGGTGGATAGTTCTTCCCTGGAAAACTGACCCTCTAGCTGTCCTAGGTCAACAACACTGCTTGGCCTGGCAACTGACCCTACAGTGGATGGTGTGTAGGAGGAAGAACTTGATGAGGTTGGTGTAAACCTAAAGCTTTTGCATTGCTTGTAGGCATGTGGGTCTGGGCATAGCTTTGAAATCTGCTTCATTGCATTCTTCCTCTCCTCTGTAGTCATCTCGCCATATTGTTGCCTGGGCATGTGCTGTTTAAACTCATCAGATACTTCCCACTTGTCGGAAAGTCCGAACCAGACTAATTCAGCTTCCAATTCCTGTAATTCTTTGAAATCGTAGAGGGACACGACAAAGCGATCCAACTCTTGAGGGATGAAGTTGTTCCATTCTTTTAACATGGAATTCATGGCTTCTGAAATGTTCTGCAAGTATGGCTCCTCCCCTAGCTCCAGCTCGCGTACAACATACATGGCCATTCTTTCTCTCATATTCTCCAATTTAAACTTACGGAAGTACTCAACAAACTCTGGCTCTTTGCGCTCTGATGACTCCAACGTGTGCCAGTCTTGCATTAAAACTTGCACCCTCCTGTCAAATTCCTCCTTGGAGTTGGACCACAGAAGACCGGTTCCTTTGGCATAAATATCTTCAATAATCCTACCACTTAGGGCTTGAGAAAGCCCCAGACGCCTTAGCTTCTCTTTGATGTTTTTCTTGCTATGCAAGTAACATAGTAGCGGGTGAGACTGAGGAAAACCTGCCGCAATGGCATTACGCAGAGCAGACTCGTCTGTTCCAGTTGCGTGAAGAAAGTTACCAAGCCCAGGTACAGCTCTTAATAGACAGTGGAGGAAGGATAGATATGTAGATTCATCCTTGGTCATACAGACCATAACTGGCCCAAGAAGAGAAGGGGGTGGCTGGTACCTTTCACAGTAAGCATGGGGTTTTTTAAAGTGGTCACAAGCAGATAAAATGGCCCTAATTGGAATGTGATGTCCATTGCAAGCTCTGAAACCAAACTGGGTTTCTTGTGGCAGCAGAAACGCACAATGTCATCTACCTGCTGGTCTGTGAAAAGCATCACTGTCGGCAGATCATTGCAAGCCACTTCACGAATGAATCCTGAAAAAGAACCCTTCTGGAGCTCAAGCACTGCCACTAGTGGATCATTGTTACCTTTTGATGCTGCAGAGGATGTCAGGCCCAGCTGATGTTTTATGTTCTTTACTTGCCGAACATTTCTTGGCAGAGAGCTCACACTCTCTGCACCACAAACCCCACAACTATCCTTTATGGTCTTGAAAAGTGCGCGTTTAGGATTGGTTTTCTTTTCTGACAGGTTTGTACAACGCATTGTTTTGTGCTTTCTTTTGTCTTCACATATGGTGGCGCTGAGGATTCAGGTTTGCGATTGCCATGAGGAGCAACTTTAAACTTTCTTGGCTTCCCTTCCCAGTAATAATGAACTAATGCCAAAGAAAACCATTTCTCAATTGATTTTCCGTATTCAATTGTAACAATGGTCTTGTGAAATTCAGGGCAGGACTTGCAAATATACGTGCGTCTTCTCACTGATATATCTGCTTCTGATGAAACTTTACGCAATAACGAAACTTGACCTTCTAAGTTCTTTGTATCACAGTACAACTTCTCCCTATTTCCTTTCATTGTCTATGCTCCATTATCATCACAGACGACATCTTTCCTGTTACCTACAGAATCCAGGTCAATAATAAATGTTCCAGTCTCTTGAATAGAGTAAGGCATCCGTGAAGAAATCAACTCAGGGTTATCCTTCCTACAGTTCATGAGGAGTGGTATAATAAACGGATTTTCGAGACTTTCCAGTGTTACCATCTTGCACCCTTCGTGACCTTCAAATAGACTCGCATTTTGTCCTCCATACTTTCGTGGTGACGTTGAAATGTCCAAGTCAGCATCACTTGCACCTGCCTATAAATATGTATGAAGAATATACTTCAGGCCTGTATTAATGGGAAATCAATATTGGACAACACTATAGCATAATAGTAGAAATCTCCAAATAATTAAACAAATAAATCAGGACATTACCATGGAAACAAGCTTAAGTGTATGTAGCAAGGTAGAGAATATTTTGAAAATTGTCAGTTAGAGCCCCTTCCCAGTCAGTCAGACATGTATAATAATATTACAAAATTGTAAAAGATAAAAGTAAATAAGAGACAATAATATCGGTACACAAATCTTTCGGTAATTGGAAATAAAACCTTGAAATGAAGACATAGATATAGTCATGCCTGCATGAAGCAGTTGTAAGCTCAACACATTTTATAAAATAAATGGGAAGGCGAGAGGCTTACAGTAACATTCCAAGCTCCCACATCTCTTCCTAAAGTAGTGGTTAACATACCTTAATAATTGTATGAGGGGACCTGCTGGTGCCTGTACAAGTGTCAGGTGCATCGTCATCACTCAGTACTACTACAGGAATGGCCCTGTGCATAAAAAAATTCCCATAAAAACATGCCTCAGAACCTAAACCTATTTTACATGGTACCGTTATGGAAAATATGATGGTTTAATATCCCACCGTCAGAGACACCATCTCAGTCATCATAACCATCTCAATTTTTCCATTATTTCTAACAACTGCATGATTTCCTTTTTTGTTTTCACAACTTTTCCTTGACGTTTTTCTTACACATGTTTTAAATAAGGAGCACACCCTCCTCAAGAATGTATTGGTTTTTATTTTTGTTCAATAAATAAAGCAGCTACTGACCTTCTTTGTGCACTTTCAGCTAAGAACACATTGAGCTGGTGAACAACACCAGTATCTTCATTGTTGTCATCATCTTCAAAACAAAAATCAAACCCACAAATATAAAATTAAATTTTCTTTTAAGCTTATGTCATTGTCCTTGTTATTGACTCTGTATATCATGGACATCTGTTATTGTGTATCATATGGTCAGTCAATGGCTTAAAAACAAGAACAATTTTCACATGGTTCACTAATGCATAAATAATTAACATTCAGAATGACTCGTCTTTTCACAACTGTTAAGGCACAAAATGCTGCCACATCATTTTCGAAGTAAATATCCCATTACACTCCCTAACAACAAAGTTATTAACAGCAGGGGAAGTTGTAGTGTGAGTTGCTTCTATACGCATGACATTAAACTTCACTCACAGTTGCTACTCAAGAGAATCTTGAATTGATCAAGGGCAAAAATGAAAGACATAATTTTTTTACGATTTAGTAAAAGCCTTTAATCATTATTACATGGAATTCCATAGTATAAAGAATCTTCTGATAATCACTATAAATGGAAACTTCCACTTACCATTTTGAGAGGCACCAGAGCCAAGCAAGGAATCGTCTGCAAATACAGAAAATACAAATACAATACAATTTTTTTCTTCCAAAAAACCTTAGCCACTTCTTCCTGTGAAAGCACATTCAAAGATGGAAAAAGTTGAGATTTCAGTAATAAGCTTGGGGCTTACCTTCTTCAAAGGCATCAGCGTCGAGGACGCCAGACAAGGAATCGTCTACAAATTTAGAAAAGACAGTAAAGACAGTTATCAAGGAAAAATTTGGTTTCGAATTTGCATGTTCTCGGCTTCCAAAGTTTACTCGAAAGACAGAGATGCAAACGATTATAAATTAAAATATATTCACTCACCATCCGACATGCCAGCCATCATGCGAACGATTGCGCCTGCAGAACATCTGAGCAGCGGTAATAAACACGAAATGAAAACGAGATGGCGGATCGCGGCGAATCGATCAAAACAAACAACCAAGGGGTAATATTTCTTTCAATTTTTTTTTTCAGGGTAGTTTATTAGGTACTCCATATAGAAAGTCCATCTAGGTAGTCCATTTGAGAGTCCATCAAGGTAGTCCATTTTGGTAGTCCATCGTGGGGGTCCATGGACTGGCGGTCCATGGACTGGGGGTCAGCGAAATGTACCTACCCTACAGGGAGTGCTTACCTTTCGAGAGCTGATAATGGGTTGTAGCATAAACGTAGGATGTGGCTGGAGACGAATACAGGCAACATTCTTGTGATTCACACAGTGAAACGAGTTGTCGTGTTTCGATAATTTGATTTCCGTATTAAAGAAACACTTTCCTTTGCGTTTTGATTTTTGGAATAAACACTATCCATACGCATTATACAACGTCTGTAAAAAATTCACTCATAAAGTTTGAACGGCTGAACTAATTATAGAAGACTCTCAGTTAAATGTAGAGATGCTATAATATGGGACAGCCTGCCAAACAGTTTGAAGGAACTTCTTAAGTCTTAACAGTTGTTAAAAAGAAAATTGAAAACGTTTTGTACGATAACAATACATTGTTTCTACGATGTAATCACGCAAAGTGTAGCGGTAACATAACAAGTAGAGGAACGTAAATATAAATAACAGTACTGTAACTGCTGCTTAACTAGACTGCAAGCAGTCTTTTCTTTTGCTGCAAAATATGTGCCGGACAAACGCAAAAATAGTAAGCACGATTTTCGAGTGGCGAGCTGCAAAGCCGCGGAGATGCGTGGGCGCCAGTTCGCTCTCCTTAAAAACTTACTACACTGAGCTTGCAGAGATCTCCTGCTACCAGATGTAATAGATTTAATATATTGGAAAATATGTGGCAAGATAAAAGATTGATTGATTGATTGATTGATTGATTGATTGATTGATTGATTGATTGATTGATTGATTGATTGATTGATTGATTGATTGATTGCCTGATGGAGTGTCCGGCACTGCACAATAACTTACTGTACGTAGAATAATACACTTCTAAAACCTTCCTGTAATTGGTGAATGTTTCAATTGTGGATAAAACTAAGGGTGATATCGTTGAAGAGCTGGTGCGCTCTGATAAGCTAGGTTTTATTATTTTCTAAAACAACTTGTGAATGTTTTTCACAAAAGTAGTCTTAAATGGCTTCTTCACAAGATGATCATCAGGCTTCCGTTGCTATTGGTTTGCGGGGAGTTGACGAAACCCTTCAGTGGGAACTTGATGCAGTTCAAGCCGTTTATTTTCCGTCGGAATTAGAAATATATTCTTCCAGTGATTCTGAAGGTGAAAGTTCTGGTGATGACAGCAGCGATGCCCTTTTTGAAAAGTCAACAGCACTGACATCATGCGATAGAGCCAGTGACAGTAACGAAGGTCTGCACGAGAATCCTGAACCTAGCGACAGTTCAACTGTAGCCAGTGACGAGCAGATTCACACGTTTCTTTCTGCTTCGTGTCAGTGTAATCTTGGTCCAAATGAACAACCATGTCCCACTTTGTTTACTGAAGCCACTGTGTTTGAGATGAGGTTTCAGTGTTTAGAACTAACGTCAGATCAACTGGATATGCTTATCCTTGGTAGACTAGATGGGCATACTACAGGAAGGGTTGGTATGAAACGATCTCATTCTCACTACTTTGTTAGAGGTCATCAGGTTTGCAGGAAAACATTTTTGTTCCTTCACTGCATATCCAAAAAGAGACTCTTGAACCTGAAATCTCACTTAAGAAGTAATGGTTTTGCTCTACGTGTCCACGGCAACCAAAAATGCATTCCACATAACAGAACTCCTTACTCTTCCCTGCAACATGTAGTAAGCTTCATCGAAAATTACGCTCAATGAGTGGCCCTTTCATTGCCAGGTAGAGTTCCGGGCTACAAGAGTTTTCGGATCAAGCTTCTTCCTACTTCTTCTACCAAAGCAGAGCTGTGGAGATCCTATAAGCATGCAGCCGAAGTTGGAGGGTATACAGTTGTGGGATACACAAAATTTGTTCAAACTTGGAACGAATTCCTTCCATTCATAAAAATAATGCAACTGTCAACGGACCTTTGTCACACCTGCCAAAAAAACACAGAAAAGATATTAGGGCATGCCGGCGCTTCAGAAGAAGACAAAATTTCAGCCGTTGAAGCTCATCAAGATCATCTTAGCAAAGCCAAACACAAGCGAGAAATTTACAATGCTGCTGTTGATGCTAGAAAAGATTTTCTTAAGGACCATCCAACAATTTCCCTTCTCTCTTCCAGTCGCCCCTGCTCTTTGAAAGGAACTGTGCACTATTCCTATGATTATGCCCAGCAAGTGCACTATCCAAGCAACCCTCAACAACCGGGTCCCATTTACTTTAAAACGCCGAGAAAATGCGGTATATTTGGCATATGTTGTGAATCTTTACCACATCAAATTAATTATTTTATTGACGAATCAGTTGCAACTGGAAAGGGTGCAAATGCTACGATCAGCTATGTGCACGATTTTCTGGAGAATCACGGAGCCGGTGAAACAAATTTCCACCTCCACGCAGACAACTGTGGCGGCCAGAACAAAAATAACTATGTGCTTTGGACTGGTGCTGGTGTGTCATCCATGGCCTACATGAGAACGTACGGTATTCTTTTCTGGTGGCAGGTCACACCAAATTTAGCCCTGACTGGTGCTTTGGACTAATGAAGCAAAAGTTACGAAGAACATTCGTATAGTCTTTGTTTGACACCCTCGAGGCTAACGGCAAGTCTACTCTAAGCGGCGTGAATTGTGGTAAGCTGGCTGGGTTACATGACAGAACTGTACTCGTTAAGACATATGAATGGGTAAGCTATCTTGCTCCTTATTTCAAAAAATTAACAGGAATCAGCAAACTTCATCACTTTAGGTTCACCAAAAATGATCCAGGGAAGGTGTTTTACAGGGAATATGCAGATTCGCGAGAGAGAGAATTTCAGATGTTGAAAGACATAATCCAACTCCCTCGTCGTGTTCTCCCACCGCAGGTCTTACCCAGTGGACTTGATGAAGGGCGTAGAAGATACCTACAAAAAGAAATACGAGAGTACTGTCGACCTGGTACGGAAGTTTTCGTGGCCCCAGTAGTGACATAATGAAAAAATAGCCCCGGCCCTCCTCCCCCTCGCAACTTAAAAGTTTCCTAACTTTTGCTTTGCCAGGGGACATCCCGGAACGGTTTTTGTTGTCCCGAATTTGGGGATTCACCCTAGGAGGACACTCAACTGTTGAAGGGCATGAACAAACTTCCTGCCAGAACACACTCTCCTGAGGTTGTACGTAGTGGGCTAGAATTACTTGTCCAAAAAAGTAATAGAGTTTTGCCCGCTTGGTACATGCAACATAGTTAGCTACAGCTTTCCAGGCATTTCTGTGAAAAGATGACATTCTGTGACGTGTATACCTTGAACGTTTTTTGCCTAGTTTGATAAACTGATTAAAAAGCGGCAATAAAAGAGTAACTTGTGTTACCGGAGCGTTGAGTCACGCAATTGTGTAACCCTGTGAATCAGACAAACTACTGCATGTGGCATTTTCTAATCAGTGTATGACAAATGGCAATGACATCAGACAATAAACTTCAGTGAAGCTTTGTAGAGATTTCAGGTGGCTCTATTACCAGGAAACCTAAAAGAAATGCGCCTTGTTGTTGCTGCGTGCTCGAGGAAACTTGGCTAAGGGGCTCAAGATAAAATTAGTAACAAATTATACGGCTTGAAAACCTTTTTCAAAACACGTCACTTTGCTTGTCAAGCAGTCAGAGGGGTATCAACAAGCGGGCCGCTCTTACCCCCCCCCCCCCCACAAAAAAAAGTTACTTCAGTAGTAGTATCATCTGGGCACTTATCTCAAGAAGCTGTAAGCGTAGTACGTTCGTCAAGTCATTTTCAACTTTACGACTAATTATTACGATGTACAATATCTAGAGAAAAAAAGGCTTTTATTTGTTTTCAGATTGCAATCGCTACACAGTAGCAAGGAACAGACAGGCATGACGCATTTTCAGTCTGCAGCTCTTTGCTTGTTAGGCGGCACTTTTTAGTCCTCTTCGCTCTCCTCATCTTCTGGCACTTTAAATATCTTGTCAACTTCTATCATCTCTTGCAAGGCCTCGATGCCAACCTTCATGACTGTTGTGATTAAAGTGTTATTAAAATTTTAGTAAATGTTGTGTTCGTAAAATTATAAAAAGAACACAAAAAGTTACCCTAGGGGAAATAAAAATGCCAAAAAAAACCAACGACAAAATCGACACATTTTGTCTTTTAAGTCCATACCATATGTCTGCTTAAATTAATCTGAAATACAAAATCGACAAAATGATGGACAGGTTCAGCACATTCTACGTACTTTGGTAAGTTTGCTGCAGCTCCCATCTACGTGGCTGTACGTGATCGTCGTGTGGGTCTTGAAAATCTGTGAACTCTGCATACAAACAACACGCGCTTTCCAGGGTTTTCATTGCTTCTTCAAACGATTGCAGAGCTTTCAGTGCCTCGTCTTGAGGTGTCAAGGGTTTCAACGAGCTTTGTGACATGTTACCCTCAGGAAACCACTGACTACAAGGACTACTGCCGGCCTTAGAAAAGAAAACCTTTCCTGAGAAGAAAAGTTCCTATACTCTTTTATTTACTTCTTAGTTACATGACGCCATCTCCACCCTCATTATTTTATTTAAGTCACGTTAAAATGCGTGAACGTTTCCCTTGCGTGCTATGACCATCTAACTAGCGTTCATCTGCAATTAAAGCACGAAAAATCTCTTTTAACGTCATTCAGTTCACTGAGGTGAATTTTAAAGGAAAAGTGACTTTCATGTTTACTGATGCTGTACAGGATAGTTCCTGAGAAGGATAGTCCTCTACTCTTTTATTTATGTCTTAGTTACATGATGCTGTCCACAACGGCCCTCGTTATTTTAGTTAAGGTCACGTCAAAAGGCGTGAACATTTTCCTTGCGTGCTAAGACTATCTGACTACTTCTGCTATGAAAACACGAAAAGATTTTTTGGACCATATTTAGTTCATTCGGGTAAACTTTAAAAGTAAATGTGGTTTTCATGTCCACTAATGCTGTACAGCTTTATGCGTTTTGTTAATTTACGCTCGTTTGCGAATCATGATCAGTTTGTTCGTCAGAGAAGGATAGTTCTTTTGCTCTTTTATAATTTTGTGTCTAAGTTACATCACGCTATCCGCCACGGCCCTCATTATCTTAGTTAAAGTCACGTCAAAAGGCGTGAACGTGTTCCTTGCATGCTAAGACCATCTGACTACTTCTGCTATGAAAACACGAAAAGGTTTTTTGGACCATATTTAGTTCATTCGGGTACACTTTAAAAGTAAATGTGGTGTTCATGTCCACTGATGCTGTACAACTTTATGCGTTTTGTTATTTTACGCTCATTTGCGAATCACGATCAGTTTGTTCGTCAGCCGGGCCGTACAGAACTACGGCCTTGTTTCACGTTAGTTGTATTAAACCATTAAAACAACTAAGCAACCACTGTACGAGACCGGATTTCCTTATCTTATTTCGTTATCTCAATCATGAAATGTTCTCTCGTAAGGAAAACAATTTTGCAGTACAACGAATTCTGAACTCAGCCTTTAAATACAAGTGAGCTCGAAGGACTTGCAAACGATTTCTCTTCTGTTTCGTATAACAGCGATTAGCCGATCTGTCTACCAGCAAGCAACAATGGTGCGTGATATGGTTCGTATTGAATGGCGTACGAATGATAAATGGTATGGCGTCCAGCAGGAAATAGGGAGAAAGGACATTAATCCAGATGGGCCACTGGACATTGGACAAAAGGTTCGCGTTAAATTTCGCCGGGGACGTCATGATGCTGTCTTCGTGGAGTCATTTTTTTTTTCCACTTTTTATTAAGATCTTATGAAGCTCAATTATGTTACAACATGATATTAATAACACTTATCACCACTGGAATTAACAGTTGTGTGTCCTGTTACCATATTTAAATTAAATTAAAGCTCTCAGATTGAGGTAATCTAAGTTCTTAATCTACTGTTTAGATATGGTAGCCATCTAGCCTGAAATTTACATTCTGAGTTATTTTTCAACGCTAAATATTTTTCAGTCCTGGATTTTTCCTCGACGATTTGTCTGAACAGATCAAAATTGGGTTTTACATCATGTTTCCTACTTGTCCAAATATGTATTTTAATAAGAGTAATAAAATAGTTTAGCAGATCTGTTTCCGTATCCAATTTACCTAGTAACACATCTTGTAATGTGAGGTCCACCCGTTCGCCAGAAATCGAAAATCAGAAGAATTTTAACTCATTCCAGATTATTCTTGAAAAATGGCATTCAAAAAATAAGTGACATATAGTTTCCGATTCAATTCCACAAAATGTACAAAGGTCGTTTGGGACGTATCCTATTTTGGCTAAGCGATGGTTAGTAAAAGTGATATTGTTCAAAATCTTAAATTGGAAGCTCCTTACAAAGGTTTCGGACGAGATGGTTCTCACATTTAAAAAAGCTTTGGAAACAGTTTCATCGTTCAAGCTGAATTTCTCTTTCAACTTAGAGAAACCTCTTGATACCTTAGCTTTCTTTAAAATGAGCAGTTCATAAAATTGTTTACTTCTGCTTGTTAAAGGATCAAATAATTTTCCTTCACACTGAAATTCTAATGTCATCAATTCATTTACATTTATCTCTCGAAGTCTGAGATCGAGAGGAATAGCCTGACGAATTCCGGTCCAAACTAAAAAATTTGTGTGTTTCAAACCATTTCGTTTCGCACTATTATAAGATTCTAAATTATTCATATTCAAAAGCATGTGCTGGCAAATTAAAATTCCAGCTTTTACGTAATGTGGATAGTATATTGTTTTATGGTCTATCTTAATATTCTTATTGTTCCAAATAATTGAATCGGAAATTGGAGGTGTGGTTGAAAAATCTGCTCTGAAATCAGCCCACCACAGAAGAAGTTCTTTGTAAAATGTAGAGTTAATGTTATATTCCTTTACATTGTAATTACACCTGAATAAAAATTTTCCCCCGAAATCTTCGAGGAGAAAATTTACAAATGCCTTCCACGGAGTTGAGCCTTCTGCGAAAAGCCTGCCAAGCCAGGCTAATCTTAAGGATTTAATTGAAGTTTCCAAATCTGCTAATTTAAGACCTCCATACTCTATATTGTTTATTACTGCTAGTCGAGCCATTTTATCGGGGCCGTTCCATAAAAAGTTATAGATAATAGTATTGAGTTGCTTAATAAATGCCTCTGGAGTAGGCAAAACTGAGAATATGTACAGCATTTTTGGAAGCAGAAACGACTTGATAATAGTTATTTTACCATAGAGTGACAGGCCTCGTCAACTCCACAACCGTGTCTGTGTCCGGATATCTTTTAATTTGTCATAAAAGTTTACTTGTGAGTGAATATTTGGATTATAGCTAAAACAAATCCCTAAGGCCTTAACGCTTTTGCGCCAAGTTATACCCAGGGGCGTTGCCGAGCTTTCTCTTAAAGAGCCAATCCACATTGCTTCGGTTTTAGTGTAATTAACTTTCAAACCAGAACAGGATCGGAACCGGTCAAGCAGACGAAAGATAAGCTAGGCACTCTCGATATTAGGAACGAAAACAGTCAGATCATCAGCGTATTGAACCAGCTTGAACTCTTCATTTCCAATTTTGATACCTTGAACGTCCATATTGGTTTGGATTGCGATTGCTAAAATCTCCGCTGCAATAATAAATAAGTAGGGGGATAGCGGGTCACCTTGCCTTACTCCTCTTTGTACCTCAAAATATGGTGAGCATAGGCCATTGTTTACCACACAACTGGAAATATTGGTATAAAAGGTTTCAATCCACCTAATAAGACTAGGACCAAAACCGAAAACATTGAAGCATTTAAACATAAAGTCACGATCGAGACTATCAAAAGCTTTTTCGAAATCAATGAACAGTAATATGCCAGGTATATTTTGTTTTTTTGTATAATCCATAATATCTATAATCGATCTCGCTGCCTCCCCTATAAATCTACCTTTGACATATCCTGTTTGAGTCGAGTTTATTATTGTGGGCAAAACTGGGATAATTCTGGCTGCAATGACTTTCGACGCGATCTTTGCGTCTACATTAGTTAAAGATATTGGTCTCCAATTCTCTAAATAGTTCCTATCTTTCCCTTTTTTCTCGATAAGAGTGATAATAGCTTGCTTCTGTGATGGAGACATCTCCTTGTAATCATAAGCTTCATTAAACGAATCAACCATAAAACCTCCAATAAGTGGCCAGAATGTTTTGTAAAATTCTATTGGAATACCATCGTTGCCGGGGGTTTTACCTATTCGAAACGAGCCCAGGATTTTTTCACATTCATCAACGGTGATTTCCCCTTCACAGCTTGTCCTCAATTCTTCGGAAAGTTTTGAAATGTTAGGGTTTTTAAAAAAGCGCCCCACTGTATCATTGTCCTGGTGTGTTTGTTGTCTTTCATAAAGTTTGCTATAAAAGGACTTTTGGGCGTTCAATATTTGGAAAGGATTTGTTGAAATTGTGCCGCTGATATAAAGCTTTCTTATATGTTTTTTAATGTTATTGCGCTTTTCCAAATTCAGAAAATATTTACTGTTCTTTTCACCATGCTCATGCCAGCGAGCCCTAGAGCGCACAATGATCCCTTCAACTTTTTCGTCATACAGAGTTTCAATTTCTCGTTTGAGTCTTTCAATTTCCAGTTTTGTTACATCAGAAGGATTTTGCTGGAATTTCTTCAATGCATGTTGATATTTTAAATTCAGTTCTTCCTCCAGCTTTTGACGTTCACGAGATATTTTCTTTGAGAAAGTAATTGAACTCATCTTAATTTTGAATTTTATCCAATCCCATTTTACTCTGTTATTTGACAAATCGGTCGCTTCATCTATCCATACAGGCATTCCATTAGTTATCATCTCTACATATTCTTGTCTATTTAGTAAGGAGGTATTTAATTTCCAAAAGCCTGGTCCTTTGCAATTCTCTTCTATGTCCTTAAGTTCTAATACTATCGCGGAATGATCAGTTTTTATCGAAGCTACAATATCCACTTGTGTAACTAAATCATGTAAGCTGTCTGAGATCAGCCAGTAATCGAGTCTACAAAATATAAAGGGAGAACTTTTGCTCCATGTGAAACTAAGGGTGGTAGGGTTTTTAATTCGCCAGATATCATGCAGACAGAATTCAGTTTGAATATTCTCAATGGAGTTGATCAGATGTTGACGTGGAATTAAGATGCCTCCCTTTTTGTCTTTTGTTGGGTCTAGCGGGCAGTTAAAGTCCCCACCTATAATCACATTATCATCACTTTCAAGCTTCAACTCCCGTAAAGTTGCTGACAAATGTTGAAAGAATTTAATTGCTTCGGTATCCTTGTTTGGGCCATAAACATTAATCAGAGTATAGCTTTTGTCATTAATTAGCGCTCTTAACAATAGCATTCTCCCATATGCGTCCCGAAGCTCATGTTGAATAGTAACGTCTATTCCATTTCTAAATAGCACAGCAACGCCTCTGGCATTAACACTGCCATGGGAAAAATTAATGTAAGAACCCCATTCTTTCTTCCACTGGTTCTCAGTTATTTCTTTGGAATGCGTCTCTTGAAGAAAAATTATGCCGGCTTTTGGCTTTCAACACCAAGTGAAAATCGCTCTGCGTTTTCGAAAGTTGCTAAGGCCTCTCACGTTAAGTGAAAGCAATTTCAGGCTGTACGGCTTAGGCTTGGAATTTGTCATCTTTCAGGCACGTTACCCATGAGATTTAGTGTTATTAAAGGTTGATAAAAAAAATTTACATACTTGAACTTCTGAAACAAAATTTGAAAACTACAGGAAAAGTGGAATCTCAAAAACAAAAAACACACACAAAACAAACACACACATGAAAGCGTACTTACCATGACTTCCGCCAGGTTGCCTGTACACCCTCGCCGAGAGCATCCTTTCTCCCTTTAGATCATTATATAACTGAAGCTTAAGCTATAGCATTCCTTGCAATAATTAAGCAAAAAAAAGCGTTAATTGCGAAATGTCAATGTAACTTAGTGTCAATGACTAGAATTATTCTTTGGTAACTTGAAAGACTTCAATCTCTCCGCACCATCTTCTTTATATAGAATTTGCGCTGGAACGCTCCATGGGATGAAAGCAAATTGGACATTGGGCTTGGCTTTTACCGTTGGAAGGTATTCTTTTCTTAGCTCAGCCCGCTCCTTTCGCACGGTCTTCGAAACGTCGTCTGAGACGAAAAGCTGTGAATTCTTGTATTTATTGTCCTTTAGTTTGCTCGCAGCCGACTTGAGAATAAATACTTTGTCGGTATACCTAAGAAGGTAAATATGAATTGGCCTCGGTTTTGGTGGGCTGCTGTCGTCCTGATGAATATTCGTCCTATGAGCTCTCATTACTTCAATGTTTTTTCCTAAATTCATCAGACCTTGAAAAATAGCAGCGTCGATAAACTCTTCCATTGAGCTGTGGTCTTTCTCGCTGCCTTCTTCTACGCCCCAAATAACAATGTTGTTACACTTTGACCGATTTTCAAGGTCTTCCATCTTCTGTCTTAACTTGTCAACTTCTGTACGGTCTGCTTTCTCCTCAACTTTTTGTTGTGACTGTTGTAGACTTTCTTTAAGACCGTCCACATCTTTAGCTAGTGAGCCCTGAATTTTCTCCAGCTTATTTAACTTTGTAAGCATATCGTTCTTCGCTTCAAGGAGGGCGTCCATCTTGGTTAACAGGTCATCAAGCTTTTGCGAATCTAAATTACTGGTAGCGGCCATTTCTTGCTTTTTTGCCATCAACCTTGTCGTAACACTCATAAGACCGAGTTGTTTGCTAGCCAAGCTTCGCTAAAACAGCATTCATAAGCGAAAAGAAGAGAGAAAGGACGGAGCTCGGAAAAAGCCGTCTACCTTCGCCACAACATGCCACGTGACCCCCGTCTACATTTTTCTCTTTTCCTTTTGTGGGTATTTCCCGCCTTTCCGAGATCCCTAAAAGGCGTCTTTCTTATATGAAAATAAAGGGGGTGCAAAAAATAGATAAAATAAGACCTTTTGGACTTTTCTGTAAATGAATCTTTTGTCTAAGGAAACCAAACTGACCTATGACCTCCACGAAGTACAAACAAAGCGATGTTAGGATAACTTACTAAGAGGCTAGCATGCAATTTAATTTTCAACGATATGTTTTCTGTTTTATTAACAGGAATTTTGCGTTTCTAATGTTTCATTAACAGGAATTTCGACGCCAATCGTGCAATTATGGTCAGTTGTTTTCCAAATATCCCCATCGTGTCAAACTCTCAGCTATAGACATTTCTTGTACTACGCATTATTGAAAACGCCCGCATGTAGTTTATACATTTATCGTTCCTTTGTGTGATTTATACATCAAATAGGTTTCCATAGCTACATGTAAATAAAAATGACGTAGTTAACTCTTGAAGTACCATTGAAATGATGTCCCCATTAAAATCGGTATAGCCCTCATCCAAAAAATTACTCGTATAGTTCAAGTCTTGTTTGTTTTATGCTCTATTTTGAGGGGCTTAATTTAGATGTAGAATTGCGCTTACTAGGTAAGAGAGGATTGTTTTTAAGGCATCCAGCACATAGTCAGAGAGGCCTTTTGGAAAGCAAAACAAATAAATTCTTTCGAAGAGTAGGTCAAAAAATGTAAAGAGATGAAAAGCAGTGTCCTTTTTTATTATTATTGACCGTTAACTTGGTGTTAATTAAACGATAATTATACTTACAGTGCAATCTAAAACGTTTTAATTTGAGTTACCCGAATCATTTTAGGCAATGAAACATTCCACGAACAAGAATCGGAAGACGACTTACCATTGCTAGCCCAGAGAATGTTCCGGAATCCAAGTGTTACGAAGACTACATCTTCAATAGAAATCAAAAATTAAGGGCAAATCAAGAGACTTCGAAAGAAAAATCCGCGTCAAAAGACAAAGGTAACGACGCTGATGGCAAAGCAGACCCAAAAGGAAAATCGAGGCCTAGTTTGGTGGACAGCACAAAACACCAAAGGGTGAGCAAGCGAAGACATGATGACATCGCGGGCGTACAAAGCGGGAAGGCAGACCCACCACAACCCGAGCAGCCTGATTTGGTGAAACGCGGTCGCTTGGTAATGTGGGAACTACAGTGCAACCACTCCAGCAGCCTCATGATGTAATCCATACAGAGGAAGACGATGAGGATGAAGAAGACGACTCTGATGACTTGAGAGGAATATGGGATAAAGTCATGGACTACCTTCCAGACATGGAACAAATTTCTGAGGTAATAAAATTAGTGTTTAAGTCCAAATTAAAAGTATACACATATTGCGTGATCAATTATTTTCATGTACATTTGGGTGTGATACGTATCTTGTTTTAAACATTGTTTTAGTATTCTGCAGTACTCGTTTTTTGCCTATTACAAGAAGGTACACTGGTCACACCAACTCATCGCCCGCAACCTTTACCAAGCATCTCCCCCATTGTTTCCAACCTGCCAAAGGAGACAGCCATTAAGCTGAAAAAATGTCAAGTGTCCTCGCGAAAAAAATATACCCGAAAATTTTTGGAAGAGATTTTTAGCACAGACGAACTTGCTGCTTCCAACGTAAGTGGCAACGTAGGCGAAGACAAGCTTGATGAATACAAGGTTGGACTAGTAAACCGTAAGTATTGGGAAATCACGATAATAATCATTTTTTATCGTAGTCGATCTCGCTAACAAAACAATGAAAAAAAAGAGATTCCTAAACTCTCGTTATAATTCAAAGAAGGAAAGCCATGAAAATCTAAGGTTTCTAAGGTTATGTAGAATACATTTTTAACATTTCAAATTAGAAAAAGTAGGGAGAGAAAAAATGCTGTTGCACCGATGTGTTAATTTTCTATAATCAGTTGTCAGTCTGAAATATATTTCAATTCATCAAGTGTTTATTCCATTTCACAAGACACATTGAGTGAGTCACAAGTAACAAAGAATATAATTTCTCGTTGCAGGATTAGTGTTCGCCGCATTTCCTCCAATTCCGGAAGTGGGAAATTCAGATTGTGTGGCTAGGGAGATTGCAAGCACAGTTAACTTGAAATGTAGAGAATTGAAGAAAAAACGTTTGCAAACAGTTGCAACCTCCGACATCTGAACACTTCGCATTTGGACAAGTTGGCGCAGGCAAGTGTGTCGTATTTTCCAAGTGAATTGAACAAAACAAACAAGGCTGCAGTAGCTTAGTATAATGAAAGGAATAATCCACACTTGTCTTTGCTTGTCATGTGATTTGTCATTGCGAAGTACACCTCACCGGAGTTCGTGACCCAGCAGTACCTCATAAACAACTATGCATTACAGGTTTAAACGGGATTGTGAAATTTCAAGTTTTTTTTGAATATTTAGACTTGACTAGAGAAACGAATGATAGGAAAGCCTTAGGCAAATTACGTGAAAGCAATCACAAACTCATGATCAAAACCGGAATAATATGACCAAACTCCTCGCGACAAAAGATTGTGCCCAAATTGTAGATGTAATCAAATAGAGGATGACATTCACTTTCTCTTCCATTGTCCACACATTAAACTCTACGCGACGAATTTTATGGTCAAATACAAAATAATTTTCCTTATTTTCATCAGATACCTATGAATGACGAAATTTTGTCTCACACAGTTCATTATCAAATTTGATTGATTGATTGTTTGTTTAACTTTTACTTTTTCGTTTTAAAAATGCTTTTGCAATAATGTGTAGTCATGCAAATAAAGCTTTTTGTTGTTGTTGTATTTGTTGTTGTTGTTGTTGATACAGGGCAAAACAGAAGTCACTTTACTAAGGAGAAAAAGTAGCCTCCATTTGTGACGTTCTTTTCGCTCGCCACACAATCCTCCCCAACGTTGGGAGGAGTGCATGACAAGCCAAACGAACTTCTGCGGAGGAGGCTAGAGCAAGAGAAACAAACGTCAAGGACAGTGAGGCCCTGTAACAAGTAACTGGCAAAATGCTGAATAAATTTAAGGATAAGGGATTGAACTTGAAGTCCAGCATGATAATTCATGACTCCTCAAACGGTTGTTCATCATAGATATGAAAAAAAATGCAGTTCATCAGCTCAGATCATGCAGATGACCGCGTGATAAGAAATATGCCGCTAATGAACTTCTGATCCAAACGCCGACAAAACCCCGGTTTTAGCGACGGCAGTTAACAACAAGTGTTGAAAAGTTGTTTCAAAGAAATTATTTTGAAAAATATGAAGAATCTTGCCCGGTTTATGTGGTAAAGTTTTAACACTTCGCATCTCAATTACATTTGGAACAATGATCGAAATTTGAGTCATGGCGTAATGGTGCCAGCTGCTGCGAAAGATAAGGGAACAAGCATAGAAAGTGGGAAACTTCTTAATGAGAGGAATGTTTTCACATCGAAAAAACAAACATTTTCAGTGGCACGGCAAGAGAATGTATTATAACATGACGGGAAAGACACCGATAATTACAAACTGATAAAACTCTGCCAAATTTGTAATCAATCTGTAATACTGGATTGCCATTTAGACGCTTCCCAGTCAGTATTTCCAATGGCTTGATCTAATCAAATGCTTGGCAGTATGAATGTATGAAAATGCCGACAACAAAGTCGCCAATTTTGTGATTATTTTGAGTGTAATTTGTGGCTTTCAGTAGCTAATGATTATTTTTCCTCGGCTCTAACAGCAAGACAGCAACTTCTTTACAGTATGACAGCTTTTTTCAGGCGTGAATGTTCGGGAAAAATACCTATTATTCATGGCGTGGATCAACATCCACAGATTTCACGTAACCTGCGATCAGGCATTCTTTTTTTCCGAGTTCGAGAGGCGGCGACAGCGGAGAGAAAAACAAACGAATACAGGTTAGATTTCATGGCGTGAAGTGTCTTATCACGGCCGATCAATTTCACGGCGTGAAAATTTCCACTCTTAATATCACTGCGTTAAAGGTTACGACGATCAATTTTCTGCATTACCGAGTTTCATGGCGTGAACGTTTTCACTGATCACTCAGGTATGGTTAGATTCACGCCAGGAGTGAACGTTTTTTAGCACAGAGTGAACACGGCATGAAATTTTTAATTCACGGTGTGAAAACTCAAATTCACGCACCGTGACCGAGAAAAAAATTCACGGTTTTTAGTGAAATCCATAAGCCCCCTTTTCGCGTGAAGGGTCACATATTACTACTTCTATAAGTGAGTGAGTAGTTCCTTAGAAGCATTTTATTGTTATCTCAATCAGAATACTTTAGTCGTAAAATAAATTGCAGCATAACAATTGTAGGAATCTATAAATGTAAAGAAGATCCTCGCAGTTACCTCGCAACTTATGCAGCTGCGAAAAGAAAGCCTGAAAAAATCAGGCTTGCCGGGATTCGAACCCTGACCTTTGCGATACCGGTGCAGCGCTCTAACCAATTGAGCTAACAAGCCAACTGGGAGCTGGCAAGCCTGATTTTTTCAGGCTTTCTTGTCACAGCTGCATAAGTTGCGTTAATAACTGCGAGGATCTTCTTTACATTTATTTCTTCATTCCGCTATAATTTCAATTATAGGAATATAGTTACATCGTAGTAGTTTTAACAATAGTAGGACAACAGTGTGTTATTTAATTTGATTCTGTTGTTTAGTGTTAATTTAGTTTCTATTTAATTACCTTTGTTTTTTAAACATTTGCTGGTGTTGTTTGTGTTCGTGGGAAGGGATGTGTGTGCCTAGGGTTTGCTTGGACACCAGGGAGCCCACTATTCGCGTGTTACGTCGCATTTTTGGGGTCAGAAGTGGGATCTGCCAGTATCTTTTCGTTAGGTTGAGGGTGGTGATATACTTTGCTGAAGCAATTTTCTCAATCATTCTGTCCATCGATGGGACTGAGAAAGCATCCATCTTGGTCATGCTATTAAGCTTCCTGTAATCAACACATAGACGAATTGTACCATCTGGTTTATGGTCAATAACTACGGGAAATGCCCAGGGACTGGTTGAAGGAGGAATGATACCCATTTTCAACGTATTCGCATTTTTTTAGCTGGATTACCAGCATCACCTCGTCAAGTTGGCTTTGTGGCTTCGTCTTCCACGTTATTCGATTCACCAAACACAACCAACGTACCGACAACCACACAACTTTCCAAATGTCCCGTGCTAACACACATTCCTCCCAACAACTTTGTGGATCTAAAGACTGCTTGGTTCTTGGCTGAACGAGGCTTAAATAATGCTTGGGACGTACCTTACCATGCCACAATCGTCTCGTCACTGGTCTAAGACTTTTCAGCCTAGGGAGTAGCTTCGTAACTGCGTACACTACCACACTTCGTAATTTCAGGTCCTTCCTCCGCTCATTTTCTCTACACTGGCTCAGGCTGCTCCCAACAAATGAGTTTTGCCGTGAAAGGTAGCTCGCTCCAGCTAACGTCGTCTTAGCAGTGGGTAAATCCTTTCAATATAAAGATTTAAATTCAGTACCTTACACCAACAAAAAAAACTTTTTAAAATTGGATATCTCCAACATGACAAATGTACTTTTTCCAGAACTGAAGCAGAAAGATTATACCACTTTTT
Organism: Siderastrea radians; assembly: GCA_964017195.1. Classification (NCBI taxonomy): domain Eukaryota; kingdom Metazoa; phylum Cnidaria; class Anthozoa; order Scleractinia; family Rhizangiidae; genus Siderastrea; species Siderastrea radians. The sequence goes on along the minus strand of OZ024891.1, from coordinate 38,193,587 downwards.
TTCGTCCACACTCAGATCTGTTTTGGACAAAGTTGAATAGTATTATTATGCAATAATGAAGGAAAGTCAATCTTTTTGCTTGCAAGCCATCACGCCCACTATTAAATTACCTGATATATTTTTTTCTGCTATTAAATTAGTAAGCTTTATTCATGGAATTGTAGAACCAGGTACTTCCAAATGTCGAGAGTTTTAAAGTTGAAAGTTTGGATCAAATATCAAGTAGAAAATATATTTCCACCAAAAACAATAAATTAGAAATGTTTTATTAAAAAATGGCCAAAAGATCAATTTCCTCTCTAATTGTTATGTTTCTGTTGTGTATAATTGAAAATTGTTGTAAACTAAATTTTAGATATCTATGTAATTTAGTTAGTTATCACAGTTAATTAATTACCAATTCTTTATTTTGATAAGATAACATCTTTCTTAAAGACTTGTCACTTTCAGTAATTGTGCAGCTGTATTTGGCCACTCTGTATTTTATCTTTCACCTTTATATGTGTGAAAGAACTTTCTCAGGGGAACTCGCTTGCTTCAGTGTCTTCTCAATACATTAATCCTTCACTTTCTTTTCAAGTTTAATTTGTGTTCAACTCCTTAGTTCTACATTACAGCTCCTTCTGGATAATCCAAATCATACCTGGACTTCTATGATGACTTATTCAGATACAAAATTAATCTCATAAGTTGCCAATCATGGAAGAGTAAATGATATGCGCGCTTGAGCACAAGACCAAAGTGAACAAGGGTTGGGATTTGGGTGTGACAAGAGAAAGATTTGTTTCTTGAAATTGCCACTAAGAAAAACTCATATTCGACAAAAAATAAATGTGCATAATGTTACAATGTTCATAACTACTGAGTAAAATTACAGTTAAGTAGAGATACTCCTTAGAGAAACACCAGATAACAGACACATTAAAGTTTAACGTGCCAGGCAACGGTACCCAAAATCTCCTCATTTACTATTTAGAGACTCTAGGTCCTCCCATATGTCACAGGTATTTTACACCTGGTTCGTTTACAAAGTCAGAGCTAGGCAACTAGTCAAAAACTTAGTACATCGATTAAAAGCCCTAACTTAGTGTAAAACCACACAAATAACCCGTTGTAAACCACAACAACATCAAATATAAAGAAAACAGATTTTTCTCGCCATTTTCGTATTTTAGTTCTTTAACATATGTAATAAACTTTATTGTTATTTGTAACCTTGTAATGTGTTTGTAATTGAAAAAGTGTTTTGGGAAAAAGGGCGACTGCTTTATTTGTGAGAAAAAAATCCCTTGCAATAATGGTCAGTTTTAAAAGTATAGAACGAATGGCTACATTAAGCGTCAGTGCTTTGTTTTTGAGATAAGAACCCTTGCAATAGTGGTCAGTTTTTAGACTATTACAACAATTTTTACATTAAGGTCAGTGCTTCATTTTTGAGATAAAAACCCTTGCAATAATGGTCAGTTTTAAAAATAATGCAAAAATGGGTAGATCCAGGATCACTGCTTTATTTGTAAGATTAAAAAGCCTTTGCAATAGTGGACAGGTTTAAAACCAATGCAATAATGGCTAGATTAAGGGTCACTCCTTTGTTTTCTAGATATAAAACACTGCAATAATGGTCACTTTTGAAACTATTGCAATGATGGCTACCTTAGTGTTTAGTGCTTCATTTGTGAGACGAAAACTATTGCAATAATGGTCAGTTTTAAAACTATTACAACAATGGGTAGATTAAGGGCGAGTGCGTTATTTGTAAGATAAAAGTTATTGCAATAAAGGTCAGATTTCAACATTTTGCAACAGTGGTTAGATTAAGGGTTATCGAATTATTGCAGTCCGATAACTCGGCAGAATCCCAATCAAACTTCGACCTCAGGTAACTCTCGTTTAATGATTGATTCTCTCTTGTCATCGTGCGCACTCCGAAGTCACCTGAGATTTCAAAGCAACTGATAGTACACGAATTATGACAAAGTGAACCGACGTTATTGGCAACTCGGAACACTTGCAGCAAAGGATGAACCTGTGTCAATCTCTTTATCGTAAAACCTTGCATAGGTAGTAGCCGAGCTCCAGCCTGCAGTTTTCATTGTCTCCAGGAGTGAAGCATTATTTGCTTTAGCTTAAGACGTAGCGGCCGACCTAACGCTATGCAGGTTGTAAATTGAAATATCAATGCCTACCTTGGTCATTATTTGCCAGATCCAGTGTCTTATTTTGTCTCTGCTGGCTCTCTTCTGTGGCTTTTGATGAGTAATAAACAGGCGAGTTTCATTCCCGCAGATTGGTTTAGTCCTATCAAGGTAAACTGAACATGTGCTAACAACACAAAGTTTCTTATCATGCAGATGAGCAGATTACTTAACAACCAAATCCGAAGATGTTCCTCCAGGTTTGCTTTGCTTTATGTTACTGTTAAGCAAAAAGTATAACTTGTTTTCTTCTTGGACCATACCCAGATTGTCTAGAAGGTGAACAGACTGGCTTCTCTGAGCTGTGGTCAAAGCTATTAGCATGGCTAGCTTTAATGTCAACTCTTTTAATGAGAGATCTTGAGAGTCGTTCATGGAACCAATGTACTGAGGACCAAATTACCATCCCATATTTTACTGTAACGAGGGAGAGGGGGCCTGCTTTGAAAAATACCTTTCATGAAACGCTTGACATCAGGGTGCTCACCAAACATCGGAGGAAGTGAGTCGGGTTTGTCTAATATTGCAGAGAGCGCACTTCTCGCTGAGTTTATACTCCTGTAACTCAAACCACTCTCACAAAGGTGTCAGGAATTCAACGGCCACCTCTACAGTTGGACAAGGTGGATCAACTTGTCTTTAAGAACAGAAACTAAGCCATTTTCTGATATGTCCATCACACTGCTTCTGGGATGACTGGTGCCAGGATTGCAGGATAATGTTGCTTGCTTTTTCAGAAATCCTCTGTCCTTGTAGAGTTGCCGCATAAATGACCTGCTAACAGGTTCAGTCTTTTCCTCAGCAGGTGAAGTTGATTGCATCCCAGCAGTGTTAGTAGTCTCTCCCTATGGTTGATCAGCGGTGGTCGATCCACCAACAGTCTGAGTAGTTTGGAATACCAGCTTTGGCTTGTCCAGAAAGGTGCTACCAAAATTCCCTCTGTCTTATTTGCTGGAATCTTCTACCAATCATGTTAAAGGGAGAGAATGCATAACAAATTTTTTTTCCAATTTACTGAGAATGCATTAACAAATGCTGCATCTGGGTCAGGCCACCAGGACGCATAGACTGGGCACTGTTTATTTAAATGGAAAGCAAACAAGTCAATGGTTGGGGTCCCAAATCTTGCGACTATATAGCCATATATATCTGTGTCTATCATCCATTCAGTGCAGTCATTAAATTGTCTGTGTCTGCTTCAGTGTTCTCACATCCGGGTAAGTGTGTGGCACTTAGCCAGTTGTTGTGTTTAACACAGTGATCCCATATTTGTCAGGTGAGCCACTCACAATCGGGGGATTTTGATCCACCCATATTGTTAATGCAACGGACTACTGTAGTGTTGTCACATTGGACCTGAATTTGTGAGTTTGCACAATCCCCAAACAAAGCCTTCAGAGTCAAATTTACAGCTAACAACTCAAGATAGTTTATATGGTGAGCTGCTTCCTCTGTGGTCCATCTCCCCCCTGTTTTCTGGTCTCCCCTTACACCTCCCCATGCTTGAAGCTCCTGTAGACCTGGTGTTTGTGGGCGTCCATTTTGGAATCGCCTCGACCGGCTAACGTTAGTAGCCTCAGCGAGATCTTTCAGTTACTTAGACAGCTCAAAATCATCGCCAAACAGGGATTCGGTAAACAGCACTGAGCTTTAGCACAAGTACTTTGTGAACTTCGTTCAGCTCCAGTTTGATGTTCTCTTGGCGGTCCATGTTCAACTCGAAGTTGGCGGCTCCTATTAGAGCAATGGCATCTGTGGCCGCTCCTATTAATCCTGGAACGTCCAAGGCATCTTTTCTGACTCTGACCTATGCTTGAACAAGCTTCTCAACAATAGAGACCATTGGGATAACTCCTTTTGCAAGAGTAGATTGCACACATTGGAATTTGATGTCACTCGACCTCGGTTTGGGTTTTTGTTTATCCCAGATAAGATGGCTTACCTTTGTAGTCGTGAAACACTCGTAGTTTTCGTGTCTGATATATTGGTTCTGTGTCTCAGTTAGGACCTCATTTAAGAGCTTTTCCCTCATAAGGCCATGCACAATCTCCGCTAAATGCTTTTTTACATCAGGAGCTTTCTTGTGGTCAAGTTTGAAGTCGTTTGCTATACCTGATAGCACATCAATTTTGCCACCGGCTTCTCGGTGGGACTCAGAGCTCTGACTTATCAGCTTTGTAATGCTCTGTTTAGTTGAGTCAGATTTCTGACCTTTTCCAACTGTATGTGGCCCCCGTGGGCCCAGTTCCCTGCTTCTGAACGGCCCGTGTATTGTGTTCGTCTAGGTTCACTGTTTGCAAATCTGTTTCTTCTGTTGTTGGACTCTCCTCTACTAGAGAGTTTTCCAGCGATTCCTTCATTTCGCTGAAAAACTCGGCCATGGTTGATTTCACCGAGGTGAGAGAAGAAGCGAGCAAGTCACTCGTAGAGGTAATGTTGTGGCCACAATGGCCGCCTCGCCAGTGGAACGTCGCGCCATTTTTGGCTGTGTTCTGTTTGGTCTGTTCTGCAGCCATTCGTTGTCAATAACAAGTTTTCTCTAAAAAATTATGCTCCCAGCTGGGTCCAGCAGATTACTGTGTAGATATTTTGCTGGAAGGGCTAGATGAGAGTTCTGATGTGAGAATTCTGGCTTTTTCCGTGGAATATATTTTTCTTTGACTGACTCGAGCTAAGGTGGGAAACGCACTGATCACTCAGGTGGTAAGTGCTATCTCACTTGACTTCGTAGTGCGCATGATGACGAGGCAGAATTAGCATCCACAAGTAGCATTAGCGCTCGATGCCTAGTGGACTAAACGCCAGCCTACAACGCCGCCGAGCCGAGTTCAATACTCAGCGGGGGCATGAATTTTTTTCGTTTTTTTTTTTGGTGTTTCAGGGGGGGGGATTTAACGACTTGAATTAGAGTATTTTCGCAAATTAATAAGTGCCAGCAAAAAAGGTGGGGAGCTCCGCTTTTAGGCTTGGCTAAATCTATATTTTATTTTTGAGATGAAAAGCCTTGCAAAAATGGGTACATTAAGGGTGAGATCAAAACGTTGCAATTATGGTCACTTTTACAACTATTGCAATAATGGCTATATTAGGGGTCAGAGCCTCATTTGTGAGATGAACAACTATTGCAACAATGGTTAGTTTTAAAACTATTGCAGCAATGGGTAGACTAAGGGTGCTGCTTCATTTGTGAGATAAAAACCGTTGCAATAATGGTCACTTTTGAAATTATTGCAATAATGAGTGAAGTAGGGGTCAGTGCTTGATTTGTGAGATGAAAACTATTGCAACAATGGTTAGTTTTAAAACTATTGCAGCAATGGGTAGACTAAGGGTGCTGCTTCATTTGTGAGATAAAAACCGTTGCAATAATGGTCACTTTTGAAATTATTGCAATAATGAGTGAAGTAGGGGTCAGTGCTTGATTTGTGAGATGAAAACTATTGCAATATTGGTCAGATTTTAAAATGTTGCAACGATGGTTAGGCTAAGGGTTACAACATTATCTGTGAGATGAAATAATAAAATAACACAGTGGGAGTAGCAATAATCAGTGGGAATACTGATAACACAGTTGCAGTAGCAATACTCAGTGGAAGCACTGAGTGGGAATACTGATAGTACAGTCCATTATCCTTGTCGCATACTCATTAGCATTTAGGTTTTGGAGAGTCACCCCAGACGAGCAAGCTCACTGGGGAAGACACGAAAGTGTAATAGAGTAAACAGAAGGGGTGGGCGGATGGGGCGACTCCAACCCAAGCTAGTCAAACTGACAACTATGAATAATTAACCATGCTTATATAGTATGGGCGAAGTCTCATGAATATTAATAAGGTATAAATAGTCCATTATCCTTCTTGCATGCTCAGTAGCATGTAATTATGGGAGAGTCACCCAAGACTGCACCTATCGCCATAGAATCCCCTAGCTAATCCAGATAGATATACCAAAATAAACCTCTCATCCTACCCAATCCTTAACTAAATTAATTTCCCCCACCCTAACTGATCTTCAAAGATCTTCAAAATGCCTCCAAACAAGAACTGTCACCAACAGCAACCAAGAGAGAACTAAATCTACAAGAATGCTGTAGTAAAACCATGCAAATTATTGTGCTCCTTGTAAACATCTGCTAAATCTATTTTTAACGAAGACAAGGCGTCAGCAGCTCCACCAGGGCTGAGCACTTGATTCAATTTAATATAGTGACGTGCTGTGGACGGGGACTTTCAACCCACTTGATCCATGACTGCATCAAGCTTTGTTCCAGCGACTGCAAGAGAAATTGCACAGCCACTTCGCAAGCCGTGTAGGGTGATGCTCCGATTAGCAAAGGCTGGTATCTGCTAGCGTATATCGAGAATCGTGCTTGTGCCACGGCCGAATCAAAAGGGACCTGAATAACCTCTCCCAATGGGTTCAGGGGCCTAAACAAGAATCCTTGTCGAACAGGGATCTTCAATAAGTTGCACAAACTAATGTAGACCTCCACTGCAGTGACTGGGCATACAGATGTCTGCATGACGGAAGTGCCACCTTGCAAGGACTTCGTGAGGGTATGATTGAAAAGCAAACCCTCTCTTCCAGGGAAACAAAGTATCTCCTTCGTTTTCAGCCGACCCAAATCTCCCGCTCTGTCACCACCGAAGAACTGTACTTTGAAAAAGGCCTCATCTCTTGCCAGAATAAATAGCTGAGAAGGGGAAGGAATCTGCACTTTCAGGTGCTTAATTATTTCTGATGATAAAATCACCAAATCTTGAAAAAAGAATGGTTCCGCCTGTTTCGGGACGACTCTTGCGGCCAGCTGTTCCTCTCTAATGGCTGATAAATAGGACTTGACCAGGGTTGAGGCTGCAGGGTTAGCGAGTCCGGGGAAAGGACTGTCAATAGCTGGTCTACCGTACTTGTTGAATATGGCTTTCAATTTCCCAATAACCGAGTCAACCGAACCATACGCTAAACGTTTATGGCACGAACAGGACAAAATTCTCTTCTCACCAAACAAAGGGCACGTATCAAAAGGTACCACCGTCTTACCAAAACTGTCCTTCCAAATCAAGAAGTCCACAATATCATCTGGTATTGCCGTGCACGTGTCTCTTTGTGAAGTAGATTCTAAAAATTTCTTATATTCCATTTCTAATGCACTCCTTTGCTTCTGATACGGAGTGAGTAGTATATAGTGAATTAAATGAATACCACCTGATTCTCAGAGGTTTATTTTCTGATTTTAAACCTCCCACATATTAAAAAAATTTTATTTACTCAAATATTTATTAAGTGGGAGTTTTAAAAAAAGAAAATAAACGGTTGAGAGTCAAGTAGTATTAAATTGACTTAATTTATACTAAAAAAATAATTATATTACATATTTGTGAGTCAAATTTGATGGCTGCCAGATTCAACAACTGTGAGGTTCTCGAAACAATTCAAAACCTACCGCCTGAGCTACGTGAGATGATTTACAAACATTTCCTCACCATTAAACTGAGAGAGCGAGAAGCTTTGGGTTGGAACTTGGTTCACAATGAGCTTTTAATACAACCTTTTTGTCTTGAAAGACAGCGGTTTGTACATATTATAGTGTGTGTAGCCTATATGCATTGTTGTTGTGGAGGGTGTTGTTACCCTTGTTATAAACAAGAAGAAATCTTAGATGAACTAGTCATCTCTGTTCCAATCTATGATATAACTCTAGTTAAGTATTGCACTGATATATGGGACGAGGACCACACTCCCTAAGTTGTGTTTACGGCGAGTGACTTCGCGGTTTGGTGAAACCCACAGACAATGACATAATTTATATTCTCGTACAAACATTAAAGGGAAAGCCCCTTAACAACTCAAGCTTGAAAAACCAAAATCAATATACACAGAGATTACATTAATTCATAATCAAAATATTCATTACCGTCAGCAGAAGTTTTGAGACCAATTTTGTAGACAAATTGATAACAATCATCTTCCAGCAGGTCTTCTGTAAGTCGTTTAGGGGCCCGCACACAAAACTCATCTCCATTTTTTGTTTCTAAAGTTAAAATAGCTGAATCCCCAAATTTACCTTTCCTGTGTTTAACTTTTTTAATTTTGTAAATAGCGTCTGAAATATCCCGCCATTTTAAAATTTCTTTTCTTTTAAAACTTTCCTCTGTTGGCCAGTCTTGTGAGATCGTTTGTTGATCTGTACAGACATCCATAGTAAGATATATTGGAGATACATTTGTTCAATAGCGTGTACGTTTCTGCTCGAGGTGAATTTTGTGAAGCGCATGCGTAAATATTCAATTATTGCGACATTTAGATGAAGGACAGAAAAAGAGTACCATAAGAAATAGAAGAAGAAAAGTGTGTGTAATATATATTGAAAGTGATCAATATTTATTAGTTCACTCATTGGTGAAGCCTTAGGGGGTGATGGTTGGCCACCATCTGAACCCTGTTTGAGGGCTTGTGCATGCAGTGAAATACGAGGTATAGGGGAACTCCTTCCAGTGGGAGAGTACCCTACGGGTGAGCCCGCCTCGGCCCTACTGGTGACAGGGGGTGCTCAGAAATCCCTCGGGATTTCAAACCTCGCTCCCAGAGGTAAAATGTGGAATGACAACCACCTTGTCAGCGGTGAAATTCTCACCTCGGTGAGGTGAAAGTCCTAGCCGAGGCTAGGCAAGAACAGCCAATGAGCACCCCCCGACAAGGGTTTTGCCCTTTTTGTGTGACCTGTCACGCAATTTCACGCGTGACTGTCACTCTTGCCGTCACGCAATGTCACACCTCTTGTCACATAAGGTCACGCGTGACTATCACGCATTTTTCGTTTTTTATAAGAAAAAAGGTTTCATTTTCAATTTTAAGGGGAAAAAATCTTATTATGGAACCACATCTTGTCCTGAAATGGGGTAACCATCTTTGTCACGAGTTGGTAACAATATTTTTGAAACACACTCACGAGTGATAAATCGTATTTGCCTAATTTCGGGGGTTGTGAGAAGTTCAACTAGGTGATAGCAAATAGCTTGCAAAGTTGCAATCATTTTGTAAGCATATATAATTACTTTGAAAATCTACAACGGAGCGAATGCTTTTTTTCATACTTCTTAGAAATAGATGGCGGAATCTCCATGCAATGATCAGTGACGAAATTATCTATCATTTTCAATCTATCAAGAAAGACCTTTTCGTCGAAAGCTTCGCCTCTGAGGTAAAAACGAATCTCATCAAGGATTTTTTGGTATTCGATACGGGCAAAATTTGCTTGTTCTGTTTTCTTATCGTATTTCTTAAGGCTTGTCACTGTTTTTAAAAGAAGACCAACACCAGTTAAAGTTGCCATGACAACTGGGTTCAACGTAATTCCTCCGGCTACTGCGGCACTAATAATTAACTTGCCAGCTGAAAGATTACAAACAAAATTTTTTCTTCGAAAACTGCGGTACAACTTTTCATTTCAGGGTTCCAATCCCGGCAAGCCTGATTTTTTCAGCCTTTCTTTTCGCAACTGCATAAGTTGCGTTAATAACTGCGAGGATCTTCTTTACATTGATTTCTTCATTCCGCAGTTCAAAGATATGAATTTCATATATTCATAATTTCATCTTCATCTTCCCCGGGTAGATTACGAACCAATTTAATGACCAGCTCTCAGTTGGCTTGTTAGCTCAATTGGTTAGAGCACTGCACCGGTATCGCAGAGGTCAGGGTTCGAATCCCGGCAAGCCTGATTTTTTCAGGCTTTCTTTTCGCAACTGCATAAGTTGCGTTAATAACTGCGAGGATCTTCTTTACATTGATTTCTTCATTCCGCAGTTCAAGTATGTGAATTTCATATATTCATAATTTCATCTTCATCTTCCCCGGGTAGATTACGAACCAATTTAATGACCAGCTCTCAGTTGGCTTGTTAGCTCAATTGGTTAGAGCGCTGCACCGGTGTCGCAGAGGTCAGGGTTCGAATCCCGGCAAGCCTGATTTTTTCAGGCTTTCTTTTCGCAACTGATTAAGTTGCGTTAATAACTGCGAGGATCTTCTTTACATTGAATGTTTCTTGTGGTAATAAGCATAAAAATCTTTCCTTTTTTAACCTTCTCTTCAGAAAGTGTTTGGTCGATATGATTGAATTCGAAAATGTCTCGCATTGTGCTATATAGTAAATGTAAAAATGTTTATGGTGATCTATATTCCATTAATAGTAAGAATTCTTCTCCTGGTGGAAACAAGTTAGTCATTTCCACAATTATATAACTAAACGACACATCTAAATTGATATTTATTTTTTGTGTTCAAGTTGTATTATTTGAAATGAACGATTGTATTGAATTATTTAAATTTTGAGTATGTTTTTTAATTCTTAAATGAACAGGTGGATATTGATTTTTGTGTTTGAGATAGAAAACTGTCATATTTATTAGTTGAACATCATCTAAAAAGAATAAGTTATCCAAACCATTTAATAAACGTGCGTATTCATTTTTTGTATTTAAATACCCATGTATATAATGGACGGAACCACTCAAATTATGACCGTTTACAGACAAATCTGTTTACATTACCATTTGTCCATTGTTTTGGTGTACTTCTCAAATATTTTGGTTGTATGATTAGAAATTGAAATCGTCGTTGCTTGCGGTGTTACACTTACCTCATTCATTTCCGGCGGAAACCACTCTACAACCATTGTGTAATAACCGACCGGAAGTTTATATAAGTTAAAACCGAGACGTGACCGGTACTGGTTGGGTGAGCCTTTTTCAAACAGGAGTTTGAGAGAGTAAGCTTTTTTATTTATTTGATGTGGAGACTCGGAAAAATCTCTAATACCTAAAACCTCGATATTGTTTTCACTCGAAGATTCATCAGTGTCTTCCATCAAGTATCTGAAGGCGTCCCTTTTTTGTCCCGAGCTAGTGATATGGGATTCATGAATTTTTTGACTGACAAGATCTCTCATAGATGTTATTTCATTTTGCATCGGTTTCTAAATTAAGAATTTTATTATTATTTAAATTTAAATCTCCAGTCATTCTGTTAGAGCCATCAAATTTGAGATAAATTTTTTGTGTTTCACTAAGTCTTTTGTTGACAAACTCTACACTTGTGGCGTCTTTTTGGTTTAATGGAAATTTGAGATTTACAATGATGGCAAGTAAAAGAGACAGGCCAAACACGACTCCCATTGGTCGAAATCTGTATTGCAGACCTTCAAAGTTTTGCTCTAACGAGTATATCCTTTAATGACCTCCCTTTTCTGTACGAAAGGATGGGAGGGTCTTTAAATATTTCTCTTAGCACTGGTTGATTCTCTATTAGGTGCCACTTTTTCATTAGAATATTCTTAAGATTAGGCACTGAAGGGCGGTATTCTGTTACGAACGGTAGAATTCTTTTGCGCGTCTTTTGTTTGTTTTGTAGAGCCGACATTCTTTGGCTAAAATTAACTTCTGACAGAATCTTCTTCGAAAGGTTGTCTGGATAACCCCTCGCCCGCAGTCTTCGTTTGAATTGTGTGGTGTTTTCTTCAAACGTTTTCTCTGAAGAATTAGTTCTGAGGAGTCTAAGGGCTTCGCCTTTAATAAAGCCTTTCCAGACTCCTGGAGGGTGGCAGGAGGAGAATTCTGTGTATTGGAATGATTCTGTCGGTTTGAAATGTGTGCGCACGTCAAGAATAGATTCTCTCTTAAATCTTTCGCCCTTGTAAACACATGTATCCAGATAAGTGATCTCTGTGTCTGAAATCTCAGCCGTAAATTTTATGGTCGGATGGTAATTGTTAGCTTGTTCTAGGAACAGGTCTATGTTCCATAGGGAAAATATATCATCAATGTATCTTTTCCAGACCAGTGGTTTTATAGAGCTATGGAGAATGATTTCTGTCTCTATTACGCTCATGAAAATGTTGGCAAATGCTACTGCAACTTTTGTGCCCATAGCAGTGCCGTGCGTCTGGAGATAGTGTTTACCGTTAAACTTAAATGAGTTTTCCTTAAGGATGAGTTCAAGCATTTCTCTAATGAAGTGTGTTGGTATAGGAGGACTGTTTTTATGGAATGTTTCGTATGCATTGCATACAGTGGCTATTCCTTCCTCCTGTGGAATGTTGGTATATAAGCTTGTCACATCCATGGATACTAGAACTGTATTTTTTTCGACCTTTGTTTTTTCTACGAAGTTAATGAAGTCTGTCGTATCTTTAAGATACGATTTTTGTTGTTTGGCTATAGGCTGAAGGAGAAAATCTAGAAAAGATGATATTCGTTCTGTAGGGCCTTCACAGCCCGAAATGATTGGTCTTCCAACTGGATTTGGTTTGTGAATCTTTGTTAGAGTGTAGAAAATAGGAATTCGTGGCGGGTTTTGCGTGAGTGATAGCCATTTCTCTGTCATTGTATCAATATGGTTGCCATGGTGTAGTGTTTTTATGAGTTGCGTGACTTTCTCATAAGTTTCTGACACCATGGGTGATGGAAGGGCTCTGTAGTTTTCTCTAACATTAGTAGAGATAAATTGATTTTCCCTTCCCTTTCTTGTTCGGGGGTGTTTTGCAGACACAGATGACACTCTAGGATAAGGTTCAACTTCTTTATTTTGTTCTCTCTTTAGTTCTATCATCTCTTCATTGAGTTTTGACATTTTTTCTGGATTCTTTCGATCCTATCAGCGTGTTCTTTAACTGATAGTGGCCTATTCTTAATAAGTTTTACATCAGTGGTTTTTCTTCGTGATTCGAGCTGCTCTAGTTTTCTCAGTTTGACAGCAAGTGTTTCTATTCGCCTGTAGTGAAACTTAGTTAGAGCATCCAGAAATTTCTTTTCCGCGTCTTTTCGGATGAAGGAGATATCATTTTTGAATTCTTCATCGGGTGCAATGTTATGTCATATGTCATATCAATATCAACATCTTTATCCAGTTTTTTCACAAGCTGATTATCGACATATTTTTTGTTTGTTGCTTGATCTGCCTGTACTGGGTCTTTTACGTTGTAGATTGTGTTATTGTTTATATCAATGCTTGCTTCCATTTTTCCGCCTTCCTTTTTTGAAAGAAAGATATTTATCGTGTCCTGATAGTTTATTACTTTTGAAAGATCACCGTGGATAGGATAAGGGTTGCTTTTTAAACGCAAAATATCGTACTTATTTTGCATGTCAATATTAGCAGAACCGCTTGCACTACCCTGAGGTCCATGATCACCTTTATCACCTTTTTCACCTTTAACACCTTTTTCACCTTTATCGCCTTTATCACCTTTGTCGCCTTTTAAACCCTGTGGTCCTTGTGACCCCTTCTGACCTTATGGACCCGTAGTGCCTTTTTCACCCCTTGGACCATAAGGACCTTTGTGACCCTTCGGTCCAGGAGGACCCTCAGGGCCGGGAGGACCCCCTGGACCAGGAGGACCCACCTTTCCACTTTCACTAATCGTTTGGTTAGTTCCACCTATTTGACTGTTAATATACCCCATTATATATCTTCATCAAATTTTTTTTTCATTAATTTCAGGGGCGTGTCATAGTAAAAGGAAGAATATTTTTTATCGGTGGCGCGATCTAAAGCGTCATGATCCACACTTATCTCGTCTGCAACCCGTTTGTTTTCTCTTGGAAGAAAGCTGAGAATACAAAAATGGCTGCAGTTATCACGGATGTTTTTCGGCACCTTGTAGAAGGTTTGAGTGAGGTAAATCACGCAGCAGTTTCTTTGCCGCCCATTGATAAAATAATTAATGATGCTGTTTTGGTTGCTTTCACAAACAAGATCATCAAAAACAACAATTTTTTGGTTGTCCACCGGAAGCTCTTCGAGTGGAATGATTTCATCACCATAAGCCTCAATGACTTCGTAACCAGCCTTGGGGTTAATTTGTACAGCAAAGTCCTGTAAAAGATCCTGGTATTTGTTCTGGTGCAGGTTTTTTGAAAATAGGTAGATTTCATCAAACTCAAACAAAAAATAAATCATATTCAGTAATATGTTTGTTTTGCCAGAATTACTGGGTCCACAAATTAGCATGCGGAAAACATCTGTTGGCATGCAAGGGTGGCCTTGCTTGTAGTTACTCTTGGAAGAACCTTGGTCAAAATTTACAAACTTCATTTTTTTTTCGCTTCTATATATCACGCTGGAAATATGTCAATAACAAATTGGCATCAGTTGGCTGAAGAAAAAACGAAGCTCGATGAACAAACAGAAGAAATTCACCAAAAATGTAAAATGAATAAAATTAACAAAGAGTTTAGTCAGCTTTCAGGAGAAGAGTCTTTTAAACCAATTAGAAAAAGGTTTGATGAAAAGAGCAGCGCCACTACAGAAGAAGAAGAAGAAGAAGAAGCAGCAGCAGCAGCAGCAGCAGCAGCAGGTCCTGATTACACAATGGATGAATTTGACATAACCAGCCCATTTGGTGATGAATTCAGACCGGATGCACCAACTCCAGCACCATCACCACCAACAACACCCACAACACCTATAGTACCACCACCACCACCACCACCTATAGTACCACCACAACCACCACCAACACCTTTTGTACCAACATCACAACCACCCCCATATCAAGAATTTGATGATAATCCACCACCACCTCCACCTTTGATGGAAGAAACTGTTATGCCGGGAACTTCCAAATATGAAACAAAGGAAGAAACATCAAAACGGCTTAGAAATGTAAAAAGTAATCTTGCAAAATATGGAAGTGATCCAACTTACAAAGTAAAAAGTAAAGGATCTAAATACTATGGATATAATGTGGAAGAACTAGAAGCTGAGGCATTTAATCTCGAAACAATGAAGGCACATCAAGAACATGCAGAAAAGTTACTTAAAAGGAAACAACTTTCATTAACACAATTACAAGAAGGGAGGAAGAAATTAAAATCACCTGAAAAACAAGAAAAAAAAAAAGAAACTGCTCAAACCCCTTGAAAAAGCTGTCACTAGCCGAAGACCTTATCTTGAGCCATCCGACAGTGAAGAGGATTTTTCTGAACAGGATTGGGAAACTGAAGGAAGCGGCATCACTGATGAAGCTGAAAAATTGATCAACCAACTTAATTTGAGTTTGGGATCGATAAAAGCAGGAAACAGCTCAATAAAACTTAAAAATCAGGTATTATATCTGCTTGATTCACTTGTTGAACTCGGCACAATCAATAAAAAGCAAAAGAAAAAAATTATTACTAATTATATAAAACAATAATGAGCTTTGATATTCTGCTTGACTCGAGCAAAACTAGAAGTAGGTGGAGAACAGAATGTTTCACACGATTTTACAGTGAGTTTTTATCCCCCTATCAACTTAGGTGAAGGAAAATATAAAGCCGCGCTAGACAGACTTATCACAATGAGTTACTCATGGAATAATATCGATTCTCGATATGATAACAACAAAATTCGATGAAAGAAAAAAACAGAACAAGCGTGGAAAACTTTAACTTTTCCGAATGGAATGTATGATTACAAAAGAATCAACACTTTTGTTCAACAACACACCGGTAGAGTAGACCCAACAAACAAAGACAGTGATTTCATTTTCACTATATACTTCGATATGTCAATTTATAGGGTTGTGACTTTGATACATAACGATTATGAGCTTGACTTGTCTCAAGGAAATTTTGGTGAATTGCTTGGTTATGGTAAAAGTACCTTGAGCGGAGATGTTGTTGGAAGAAAAGTTCCAAATATCACAAGAGGTGTTGATTGGGTATATTTGCACTGCGATCTTATCTCACGCCGAATAAACAATATTTCAAACGATGTGTTATACTGTTTCTCAACATCAGATCTTCTCGTTAGCTATCCATTTCGAAAAGAGCCGCGTCGGCTTAAGTGGCAATCTGTGAATAAAAGTTATATTGATAAAATAAGAGTTTGGGTAACAGACGGAAGAAACAATATTTTGGATCTCAACGGGACAGATATTGCAATTAGTTTAATGATTGAAAAAGAGTAAGGATTTTGTTGGTATAAATATACAGTTATGAATCATCCGAGCGAGTGGGCAAGATTCTTTGACAAAAACACCGGACGTTATCGATATAAACACAAAGGGTTGGGTGTGATCCGTGACACCCTTATGACCATCGGTAAAGTATTTAAAGACACTGCAAAGAACGTTGTAAAGAAAACAACCGAAAAAGCCACAAAAACAATCGCTGAAAAGGCGGGTCAGAGAGTTGGTGAACTTGCTGTTGAAAAAGGTTCGAAACAAATACGAAAAATACTGCAAGAGCGAAAAAAAGAAAACCGTTGTCTATAGATTCGAAAAAGAAACTTGCAAATATTTTGCAAAACCAAACACAGAAAAAATCAGACGCTCTTGTGAAATTAAATCGAATCTTGGCAAACGAAATTTAATCAAAGAAAATTTTTTTCTTTTAATATAACTGGCAACCTGTTCAGAACTCCACAATTCCTTAAAAGATCAGAAGATATTCGTATTGAATGTGAAAAACAGTTAGTAAACCCTGAGAATGATCAAACACAAGAAAAAAGTGGTTATAAATTCGTAATGGAAGACAGAAACCATTTTTATGACTGGTACAAAGCTTATTTCTTAGTTCATTTTAAGTTTGAAGCAAGTGCAAATGGAGGTAACATTGTAGCTGACACTGAATCTGCTCCGATAAATGGTTCTTTTTCATTAATCAAAAATATGAGAGTTTCATCAGCGGGGACAGAACTTTCTGAGTCTAACAATATCCACAAAGGTATTTTCATTACAAATCTGCTTGACTATTCAAACGATTATTCGGGAACTGTGGCAAAAGATCAATTTTGGTATCTTGACGTTGACGAAACCACAGTTACTGATGCAAATGCGACTAACCTTGGAATGCGTGCAAGAGCTCTTCTTTCAAATGGTGGAAAGATAGTTGAGACAAAAATTCCTTTAAACAGATACTCATTTTTCGAAAATCTTTCCGAAACTCTTTTACCACCAATGAAAATTGAGTTTGATATTACTCTGCAAGACGATAAAGAACTTATTTACCAAAAAAAACGATGGAACAGCTCGAAGAATTGTTGTTAAAAATTTTGAGTTATGGGTTCCACAACTATCCTTCCACGGTAAAGGGGAAAAATTTGTAAATGAAAATTTTTGAAAACAAAAAAAATTAAATACTTGAAAGAACGAATTATGGAACGTTCCCCAAGAACTGATACTGGTGGCACGTGTTCGTTTACACCTGCAATTAAAAATGTGAAACATGTCTTCATATTTCTTCAACAATATCGTAAAAAAAATTCTTACACACAAAACCCTTACTTTTTTGACACATTTAATATCGATGGTGATAACTCGGCAAAATTAACTAGATGTCGACTAAATTACGGTGAAAATTTTCACCCTATAGTTTATTTCTCAGACAAACACAAATTGAGAATTTACGAACATTTGATAAATTACCGTTACAGAAATTATGATTACAACAGCGGTGTTCAGCTACAGATTGCAAACTTCGAGAGTTTATATCCGATCATTCACTTCGATCTGAGAAATAATGAAAAATTTATGACAAATGATCCCCAAAGTCTTACTTTTGAATACGAATTAAACGAAACAGCAAACCTTCAGTACATTATATACGCATATGTTATAAATGAAGGAGAATTTGTTTTAGAAACACTTGGTAATGAGCTTGTCGCCGTCTAGACAAATGAAAAAAAATTCTGAATATAATATACACACAATGAGCACAACTTATCATCCATATAAAATCGCACTGACTGATGGTCAGAAAAAGAAACTTCGAAAAGCTTATGTTTCAAAGACAGCTGTTACTCTGAGAGTTAAACCAGGCCAAATTGGGCGCGGTGACGAACGTCTTCTCACCGCTACTCAAATTTCACGATTGAAGAAAACCTCAGCGGCAGGAAAAGGAATGGAAATAAAATTAAGCCAAACTCAGCTTCGAAATACTGCGCAACGTGGTGGAAGTTTGTTTTCTGCTATGTTAGGTTTGGCAAAACCTTTGATAAAGCCAGCCCTTGGGGCATTAGCAAGTGCAGGTTTGAGTTTCGGCGCTGAAAAGGTGCTGAAAAAGATATTTGGAAAGGGTTTTGGGCCGAAGGAAATTGAGCTTTATAAACTTGTCCAGCGAATGACTCGTACTCAGAAAAAGGAGGCAGAACAATATCTTGTTGGACAAGGTTTAGTGAAAGGAGGCGGTGCACAATACGGCGGCTTCCTTGGTATGTTGGCGTCTATCGGTGTTCCTTTGGCCCTTGTTTTAGTCCGAAAAATAATCGGAAAAGGTATGCAATCTCAACCACCACCACGCTCACGACAACGACGAACACCACCTTTACCACCACCTCCTAAAGGTAAAGGAATGCAAATTCAACCTCAACCTTTTTTCGGAACTTGGGAAGATTATTATTTTAAAAAAACTGAAATTTAAAGATAAACCACTATCCAACATTGACCTGAGAAAATGGTGCAACTTTTTACGAATTCCAATAAAAGGTATTTTTAGCAGAAATGAAACAAAACCTTTGTTTCATTCTCCATGTATTATCAACTTGGATGATTTTGGAAGTTTGGGAACTCATTGGGTATGTTGTTGGCCTGCCAAAAATGGTACTTGCGAGTATTTCGATTCATTTGGGCTTCCGCCACCTTTTGAGTGGGAAAAGGAAATGTCAATACACGGGATGATGATGCCGGGAAACTAGGTGAGCCCTCCCACGCGGAGGGCAGTGGAATATTCGGCAACGTTGCTATGGCAGTTGGTGATCTTGCTATTACAAAAGGAATCCCATATCTTGCGAAAAAAAGTGTTGAAGCTGGAAGATATTACGCTTCTGAAGCAATGAGAGACCCAAAACTGCAAAAGAAAGCAATAAATTACACGCTGAACAAGGCCCGCCCAGTCATTGAAAAAGTTGGTAGTGAAATGTTAGATCAACTTTCAACTAAAGTTCGACCAAACCAACGTTACAAAACGGACAGACCGGATTTAGATGGGGCTGGGTTTGATATACATGCAGCAATTGGAAAACTTCCAAAACCAAAAAAGGGTTGGACATTACCAGGACATAATTATACCGGACCATATAATCCTCTTGAAAAACAGGTAAACTTCGATCCAGAAACTGGAGAAATCTTGGAAATATATCAGAAACCGACAGGTGCAACAGATGCGATTGCTATGCAACATGATCTTGATTCTGATGTTTGTTCCAACCGTGAAAAAAAATATGGTGAAAATCTTAAAAAATGTAAACATAAAGCGGACAAAAAATGGTAAAAAATCTTGACGCTGTTCCTTACAAACAACGACAATGGGGACATGCGGCTGCAAGAAATACAATCAATGCTAAACAAAAGTTAGGGTTGGGTTTGAAACAACAAAAAGGGACTGGTCTTTTGGATAAACCATTGGAAGTAGTGAAATTTGCTGAAACTTTGACAAAAAAAATGATTCCTTCCACAAAACCTGTATTCGATCGGTATTGGAAAGGTGATATTGCGAAAAATGCTTTCACGGGACCAACTGGTGTCACAAGCAAGAAATTTTGGACTCAAAAAAGGTACTGTCATGCGTTTGGTGAAAAATCCGAAAACAGGCAAATATGAAAATGTGTATGAAGAACCTTAATTGTTTGACCACCACTTTTCAAACTTCTGTTTTGCGCGGCGCCGCCTGCTTGCAAAGGTTTTAGGAAGGTGATGAGAAATAGATTCCATAATTTCTTTTTTGTTGGGCCAGCATTCAGAAGTTACTATTTCAAAATAATTGTGCAGAAAACAGGAGTAGTTCACTGACTTGCCGGACATCTCCTGAAATTGAGTAATGACGTTACTAAGAAAATCTACCTCGCTGGAAAAAAACATTTTGTCAATGTTCCATTTCCGCAAAGCATTTTTTAAATGAAAATTAGTTGCAGTGGATCTTCTTCCCCGATTTTCTTCTTGAAACTGTTCATCATCATCACATTCAAACACTCTACAACATTTTGGACATTCACGACAGAACTTATTCACCACATAAACTATTTGCTCCTCGCATGAAGGACAACGATTAATCTTTTTTGATAACAGGCTTATTTCATTTCTTTTTTTTTTGCAACATTTCTTGAATCATTTTCGATGAAATGTTCACACCTAGCAAACAACCAAACGGGTCGTCCATTTTTTTTTATTGTGTATGGTATACAATGAGCTCGCGTATTTTCAATAAGTTGTCAAAAATTTATTACAGCCCGCAAGGGTATTGGAAAGGGTTTGCAGCGATTAAAAAAATTAGCCCAGGCAGCGAAAGTCTCGGAAGATGTGGCTCAAAACTGGTTGATGAAGCAAGCTCTTTGGCAGGTTTATTTACCAGCCCCACGGTACATTCCAAGACCGAAATTTGATGTTCCTGTTCCAAACAAAGTTCACCAAGCCGATCTTCTGTATCTCCCACACGATCGCCCACCACGCTCCCGTAAAACTTTTAAATATGCCCTCACAGTGGTAGATGTGGCCTCTCGATACAAAGAGGCCGAACCGTTGACCACAAAAGAGGCCAAAGAAGTCGCAGCTGCTCTGGAACGGATTTATAGTCGTGGTCCTTTTAAGTGGCCGAAACTGCTTCAGGTCGATCCTGGTCGTGAGTTTATGGGCGCTGTGAATCAACTGCTTTCGAAACATAATGTTGAGGTTAGACGTGGTCGTGTGGATATTCACCGTGATCAAGCTATCGTTGAAAGATTCAACCGCACCCTGGCTGAAAGACTGTTTGGACACCAATATGGGGTAGAAATGCGCCTCCCAGAAGACAAAAGATCGACTGAATGGGTGGCCCGACTGCCCGCTGTTATTTCAGCTTTGAATAAAGAAGTTACTCGACTGACCGGTCAGAAACCCGTTGAGACCATTAAAGAGAAAACTGTTCCATCCAAACCCTCGACACCTTATTTGAGACCCGTTGGTGTGAACGAAAAAAAGCTCCCCTCCGGTTTAAGTGTTCGCTATCTCTATCA
Organism: Siderastrea radians; assembly: GCA_964017195.1. Taxonomy (NCBI): domain Eukaryota; kingdom Metazoa; phylum Cnidaria; class Anthozoa; order Scleractinia; family Rhizangiidae; genus Siderastrea; species Siderastrea radians. Next base: position 38,172,426 of record OZ024891.1, on the reverse strand, counting down.
ACCTGGTAAACTTGAAGGTCGCCGGCGAAGAGCTACCGACCCGACAGCGCTGAATAACGTCTGCACGTGTGCGAATTTGAAAAGACAACAGCGTAAGATTCGGCGCGAAATGTGAGTGGTTCTGTAGCGAGAGTGTCTTGTGGGAGAAAATGTCTTTTACTTTCCGGCAGAAACGAGTTCATTTCCCAATCTTTGTTCGTAACAGAGTCACAAGGACGCTTCGCAATTGATAAGTCCCTTTTTTCACCAAGAAATGTTAGAAAATGCGACAGAAAGACGACATGTTTGGAACTACGTACATGTGCCTCGTGTCACTGTGAGCGTATTCAACCGTCATCAAGTTGCTTCGCTTATCTGCTTTTCTCCTAAGAGAAATGAAGTTTTATTGATGGAAATGGTGGAAATAAAAGCAGTGAGAAGTTGTAGAAAATGCCAGTAAAGGTGAGTGGAAATTTTACTTCAAATGATTACGCTGTAAAACAAAATTATTACTTTCAATGAACATATAAGCTTAACCATTTAGCTTTACTTTAAGTCTTGTTTTATGTTTGCTGCCCACGTTACAGCTGTAACAGTTCCCGAAAAAGTATTTGTTTTGAAACCTGTACTGCTTTTTCGAGAAAAAACTGTGATTATGTAACTGAAGGGGGAAGGTCAATGGAAAGATTCTTCTGTACTCAATCATTGTACAGTGTATTGTAGCTACACGTAGAAGCTTATTTCCTACTCCGACAGTCGTGGGTCATTTACAGGATGTAGTTCAATGCTTTCACTATTTTTGTAGCCCTAGTGCTGTCAATTTTCAGTGCAAGACTGGAGATACATGTGCAAGTAAACTGTTTTTGAAAAAAGTTAAAATGTAACAGATGTTACTGTTCAAAGGTTATGAGGGATGCTATCGACGGCCTTAAACCAGGATAGTAATTCCCATGCTGCATCGGCTGGGGCCATGGCTAAAAATGCCCCACTGGTTCCATGGAAATGGCTGTCAAAAAGAGTTATTCCCTGCTGTGTCGGAATAAAGGCCACTGTTTTGTCATTGATTACATAGATGCAAGCTGTTTTGCTGATATTACGAGCATGATCAAAGTAATGTGGCAGGGATGCTGATGGTATTGGCTCTTTGATTATGCTGGCAGGTAATTCTGCAGAGATGTTGATGCATCCAAGAGCTCTGCTTTGCTCCATTTTCAAGGCAGCTTCACGAACACCATAGAGCTGTCCAGCATTGCTTGCACACTTGTCATAAAACTGCTGGCCAATCATCATTGCTGCTTGTACTTTGGCCAGCTTTTCGGCTTGCCATTACTGTAGCATTCACTTGGGATCTAGAAGGAATAATAAAGGTTCTCCATTAAAGACTTAAGGACACTTGATGTGTTTTCTTTATCACAATTCAAGGCTTGCTTTAAGCAAAATTTTGTGTACATTTATGAAGTCCAGTTTGAGAAATTCTTTTCATTGAACTACATAACTTCACAGTGGATGTTATTAAAATTTTATTCAATTTGTTGTATTCTTTCATGCCTTTTTTCAGAAATACTTACTACATGAGCTCTCCCAGTGTTTTTGGCTATTTCAGAAAACATTTGCAGGATAAATTCCGCTGATTTTCCAGCAATCAACCAGAAGTCAAATCTTGATTCTCCCCGTGTATATCCTGGTACAAATGCACCCCAAAAGCTGGCCAGAAATCCAGATGATGCAACAGTCTTTGCTACTTTCTCTATGGTTGCAGCATCATCATGGCTTTGAGTATGGGCTCGCAAGAGAGAATGCCATATCTCAATCTTTTTTCAACAAATAAATACAACCAGTGTTGTTTGCATTTCCAGTAGTCAGGAAGAAAGTTCTTCTGGTAATCACAGTCGCTCAGGAAAGATATTGTTGATTTGTCTTAATGTCTCCTGCGCCAAATGTTAAATGGTATTGCCATCTGTGACATCACAGACATATAGAATTCCAAATCTCCCGTTCTGAATATTTGGTACTGGAAGTGTACCAACGGTATCACATCTTCCAACAGGTAGAGTGTGGAAACAAACTCGTGGCTCTTGCAGAGGGTGAACCTTTTTCAAGACTTTGTCGCGCACCATTATCCAACCAAGTAAAGCTGCAGTTACACAGAGTGATGATTGGTATGGCCGTGGCTTCTTTTGCAATGTTCCACCAAATAAGTGTGAAAACAATTTATCAAAAAAGTGCTTAAAGTGCGTTCAAGGCTACATGAAACTGACCTTGCTCTGGTATTAGTGAGGTATACTTGCCGCTGCAGTTGTTAGCTATAAGTTTCTTTGGGTAATACCAGCCAGGCCAGTCTGTTGGGAAGGGAAGGAGATTTTGCTTTAGATACTCTTTAATGTCAGGATACTTTGACATCACCTGGTCTAAAGACTCCTTGTAATTCTGAAGGCTTTTTAAATCTTGCTCGCACTCATCTGAAAGCTGACAGGATTGTAGGCTTTCGATGTCTCCATCATCTGGGTGATTGTATACCCTAGGAAACATTCAATTAAACAATATTTAATTAATTCCATGCATTTTAATTAAGATTTATTTTATTATTAAATACATATTATATTTCTTGTCTTCATTGTCGTGGTACATGTAACCTAAAATAAAATTATTTGATTCACATACATCACCATGTTACTTCTAAGTGGGCCACTTACCTAAAATTATGCACCAATTTATTGAAATTTCCAGGATTCAGATTTTTCATTTGAGTGGGAAGCTGATCAAGGAAGTGATTTTTCATGTCTTTCAGCCCTCTTTCTATGTTTGCCATCACTGCAGTACTGTCTGCTCCTCCAAGGGACATCTTTTCTTCCCCCCTGATGGTAACTGTGACTTGTCGATGCGGGCTGACATTGGTTCTTTTTATTGCAGGAATGCTTGGATGAACGTCTACCATAGAGGAGGCCATATGTGCTATCTTGGTTTTTTGTAAGTCAGTCGGAACCTTTTTTGTGTGGATGTTGTGGTAGTCATCAAGAAAGTTAATCATGAAGCAGCCAAGCTGTGGAAAAATTTTGTTTGAAATCATATTAATAGATTTACAAAATTTATTATTTTCTAAATTTTAAAAAATACTAAAATCCATCATTGTAATGGTATGTACTTGTATGTGTACAAGTTAATGCAAGTACATGTACAATTTCTAGATTTTTCTTATCCTTGATATATTAGACTAACTTTCCATAAGTGCCTGATAGCATTGTACAATACACTTAGACTGTGTAACTATGTACGTACAGCAAGAACTTGTTGCAGTTGTTCAGTAACATGGTGAGTGTGGTTTTTGGCCATGCCTTTCTTGATACTTTGGACTGTTCTCGGGTTCACTGAAAACCCTAGAACTGGCCCAGATGATAATCCCTGCAACGACAGCCCACCAAGCGATGAATATAGACCGCTGTCCTTTTGCAGCTGGCATGTCTTTTGTGACCTGCAATATTATTTAAAATAATTGAGTTAATAGTAAAAATTATTAGAATTGCACATCTTTTATATAAGTAACCCATATATCAGCATGTTTTTAAATACAGAGAATAACAACTATGCATCCGTTCAGCAATGCCCCAAAGTAATGTAAGTTTTAAGCCACTGTACATACCTGAAGTATGAAAGAATGTGTAAAAGTGCTACTGTTCTTTGCTTTTGCAGTGACTCCCTCTCAGGTGATACCCTGTTGTCCTCCCTTGTGATCGAACTAAGTAAAAGGTCAAACAGCCCAGGTGCATTCTTGTCACAAAAGTCCCTCATCACAGCTGGGTTGTATAGTGGCACTTCTGGATTGCTCTCATAGTACCGGAACATAGCAGTCTGGAACTGACTAACCAGTTGGTCGAAGGTAAGGTCTGCTAAATACAATGTACAGCTGTATATGGTTACTAAGAAAAAAGCTTTTTCTACTACAGTCAAAGTGCCAGACATTTGTGTTGCTTTGAATAAACACTCCTAGTTTAAATGCAATTTTTAAATTTAATGAAAGGCCAATAATGAAATTTTTTGCACTAGGAGTTTATGCAAAGGGGAGTTTGTTCAGGCAGTTATTTGAAGAATGTTGCACAATTCCTGTTTGTCTGATATCCTGCCTTTAAGCATTTGTTATTGAATGCCAGTGCTTAAAGCATTTCCATTTGTAATAAATACATGGTAAAAACTGGAAAAGTATAATATCATGGAAATTGTAAATACTTGGAAGCTAGTTTACCTGAAGATGTTTCCTTATTTTGCAGGGTTGTTGCAGGCTGACTGGTGGAGTTCTGTGATGCAACAGTGTCCTAACAAGATTTACACTAAGAAAATTATTCTTATGTCCTTAAAATAATTTGTTTTTTTTTTTAGTGAAAGTGTCCGCTTTGACACCAGTGTTTTTACACTGATGGGGCTATCCTTTGTAAATAATATTATTAATATATAAAAGAAATGAAATTCTAAAAAATGGCTCCTATCATTATACCTGATTATTGGCAGACGATTGTGTTATGATGGTTTTGTTGGAGCTGGAAGAGGCAGAGGTTTTAGCTTGTCTCTGCAATGAAAGTACAGTAACAGATAATCGTGATATAATGTTAATTTGGTTCCAGAGGTTTCTTTTTTTAATTAGGTAGAAAAATACAATATAAATAATTTTTTGTCAGGCCAGAAACAATACAAAACAAAAAAAATTGTGGTCCCAGTTACCTATCGTAGAATACTTTTTTCCTTTTGTTTGTTTGTTTGTTTCTTGTTGTATGGCTTAATTTTGAAAATAGTGGTTTGGTTTATCAGCTTTGTTTTTGTTTTGTAATGCTTTATAATGTTGAAACCAAAGGTGTCAGTGATAATGATTTGATAGTTGTGTGTTAACTGTATATCAGTTACCAATTTCAATCATTATTTCATTCTTTCCGGGTGCTCTTTCAAAAATTTTGCACGTATATTCTATCAATTGAAATAAAATGTAGACAAAGAAAAAATATCACACGTACTTTTGCAGGAGAAATATAATCTGGCTCGTTAGAAAATACATTGTCTGAAACCATCGCGCACTTGTTGCACCAGCGGGTTCCGGGCCGGTAATTCGGGACATTTGCCCCCACGCGATCAAACAAGCGGTAAAACCTCGCTGGAATTTTCCTTTTGGACAATTCACTTGAGTGTTCTAGCAGCGGAGATGCACAGTAACCATTCGCCTCTCGAGTGGCTCTCATCCAGTGTCGAGTGCAGGCCCAACAATTTAAATTTCCATTTACGTATCGGGCAATGGCCTCGTCAAATTGCCTCAGAGGACCCTGGCAACCTTCTCCAGCTCGTGTTTTTTTCAGAAACCAGCAAATTCGATCGTCAGGCTGGGCGTTTACGTCCACGAGCGTCAAAAGGCACGTAGTCCACAGCAGTAAAGCGTACCATTCCATACCCGATAGCTCTGGCGATAAATTTCTCGTTTTCTCGTATTTTCACTCCTTGTACAAACTTAAAACCCCAGTGTACAGTGTATTTTTGTTAAACTCTTCTTTTTTCACGAAAAACCGGGGTCTACTAGCAAAATTTTGAATACGCCGCCATTTTCATAGGGTTTGTTGTTATACCCAGTCGGCGCGCGACATGATGTGTCGCACATGCGCAGACGTTATTCAGCGCTGTCTACCGACCCAATCTGGTCTCTGAAAGTTTACGAGATTGAAAAGATTATGATAAAACCAAATGCACCGGTTCTCTATTATTTGTTTGACGGACCAAAACGCGGGTTTGTCCGCGAAGAGCTTTTGGATGTCCCTCCAGATACACAGCTACCACCGGCAATCTAACTATGAAACTCGATCGGTTCTGTGTGAATGCCGTCTTCCAATACCCAGCGTTTGTCGTAGTAAGCACTCAACCCCAGCTTCTGCTGTTCGTAAGTGACCATCTGCCCGTCCCGCATCCTGAAACCTCTATTAGTTGCTATGTCCTTGCTGCCTTCCAAAGCTTTCTTGAAACGCTGCCACGTGATCTCGTTTTGCTTCTTCGACACCCCTTTTGTGCTGAACTTCTTTTTTTCACCCTCAGATTCGTCGACGAAATAACATTTTGAGCAGAGTGCAATCATTCTGCTGCCTTCTCACTCGAGTTTAAAGAGCCCAGGGGTCCGGCTGCTCCACTTGTCCCAAGCTAACCACTCTTGGTTTTTTGCCTCAAATTCTGTTTGCAGCTCTGGTTTGACGATGTCTTCCAACTTTTCTGCGCTTATTGCCATGTAATTGCTGTCTGTGTTCATCTGAATCAATTCGAAATCTCTTCTGTCAAAATATTTGTCAAGAAAGTCGTAATAGAATTCAAGCATTCGAAGTTTAGCCAGTTGATATACAGCTATTCCTACCTGAAATGGTCTTCTGATTGTGATCCGAGGCTTTCGGCTTTCCAGCTTATACGCCTGCCCGATCTCGTCAAGATGACTGAAATATGCGCTTCTCAAGGCTCTGTCGACTACCTTCTCGTCTTTGGTGTAAATGGTGTTTGTTTGCCGCTCCAAAGCTTCGATGAGCTTCCCGTACCCACTATTTCCTAACAGTTTGAATACCTCGGCCAGCAACGCCTTGCTGTTTCCTTTATCTCCAGTTCTACGAGCTTCAGTAACTTGCTCCACAAACCAAGTGAATATTTTTGTTGGTTGGTAGTCAATAGTCCGATAAACATTTGTGATCACTGCTCCATGCTCAATATACCATCTAAGTAGTGGAGCGTATAATAATATCTTTTTTGCAGACAATGCTCTCACTAACTTCTTTCCGTCTCCGCGGTTCCGTTTCGTGTGTTTTAGGTAGTCAAGCATATGTTGCGGCACAGCCTCAACAGGGACCTCTTTGTTGTAGAAGAACGGACACATTTCCTCAAACTTTGGGTGTAAGGGCTCAGGGATCTCTATATCGACTTCAGCAAATCCAAACCATTTTTCTTCTTTGAGCTTTTGTGTTAGTATGGGAGCGGCGGCTTCGTTATTGTAATGCACGACCCTTCCGTTTCCACAAGGCATGTCTCTAAGCATGGTTGACAAATACAAAGCATTGGCGTCGTAACCCACTATATTTTTGCAAAGACGAGGTTCCGATATTCGATCAGACCTTATCTTTGTAACTCCAACTTCATGGTATCTTGTGAAAACAAGGCTCGGTCCTCCGACAACAGCTTCTTTCAACATCTCATACGCTTCTTTGCACGGGCTGTAAAGATCCGCGCCCCTCTCAACACATCCGCGGAGTGAGTAAGTAATGTAAACTAACACCTGGGATACTTACAGCATCTTTCAAAATATCGATTACTTTATCAGTGTAGAAAGCACGCATCTTTTCCAGTGCCTCGAGGCCAGGAGCTACATCGAGATTATTGTAGTAACGCAGCCAGTCTGCGAAGATACACATCCCCTTTTCTTTGAACAGACGCTGGCACCCATCCCATCCATCCCGCGTGAGAACATAACCACCCTTCAGCTTCGAATACCAATCCTCATATTTCGGACGTCCGCGAAAATCAAGTTTTTCAGGTGTGTCAAACCATTCATACGGAAACCACGATTTTACAGTTTCGCATTCGTAGGCTTTCACCCATTTCTCATAACTTGTACCCGGACCTAAGTAGTTTATGATGTCGAGAAAGCGAAAGTTTTTAGTCAAAATGAACATAATTTTGTTTCCATTTTTTGCAACTCTTACTTTACCAGTCGTATCAGATAAACGTTCCGCGAAATGTTCTCTGATAAGATTCAAATCATATCGCCCGGAATTAAACCCAAGAACTGGCACCTGATTACACCATTCTTCTATTTTGAGGCGCTGTGCTTTTGTAAGCATATTCATATCTTCAGGTATGAACGCTGCTCTTACTTGGTCCCGAATGTTTTTCCAACGCCTCTCAAGTTCTTCCATAAACTTATGAACTAAATCCGCAGGATCTTTTTCACAGATGTGGGTAGGTTCTCTTTCTAAAGTGTCACCTATGCTAACAGAAATTGGAACGTGTGTGTTTTCGATAGTTAGCATGTATTTAGGTTCCTTCCTCTGATTTTTATCTCCGTATGCTTCGAAGTCATATAATATAGCGTATGGATAACTTTGTATTTGAGTCTTTGGTAACTGAATATTTATTTCTCCTACTTCACAAGACCATGCCTCGATTACATGGTAGCCAGCAGCTCGAAGCTTTTGTGTACGTTCAACAGTTCCTTTAAATCTATCTTCTCGTGTTTGGTCGTGATGAGTAATAATTCTATTTCGATCATGAGGGTAACATTTTCGGCATCCATGCCAGTGACATCCATGATATTGAAAAACAGTCTTTGTTTCATGGTTATAACCGTCTACAGGCGCACGCTCAACCCATCTTTCACCTCCATGCCCGCAAGCAGCGTGGTGAATGTGAATTTTACGAAGTGCTGCTTCTTGTTCAAGCCAGCGAAGAGATTCTGAAGAAGATGAATGTTTTGGATAAAAAGCTTTCTCAAAAGCTGTTTGTGGTAATTCAACTCTTTCTTGCCGGACAATCAATCACCGTTTTTCCTTGTGAACATGTTTGGAAATGCCGTTGAAGATTGCAAGCTTGAGTAAATCTTGAACAGCAATGAACACATGCATAAATTTTTGCAAGCTTTGAAATATCTTTTATAATGAAAGCATGCCCTTCATAAATTCATAAATTCATAATTCATAAATTCCGATTGTCAAAATATTTGTTAACTTGGTTGGTGGTTTCCTTCTAAGATGCCATACCACTTCACCATCCTCCGTACGTTCAGGCTCTTAAACACGAATTCCCAACCAATTTGAGAAATTTTGTTTTTTATTAAGATGTTTTTCAATCTCATCAAGCTCATCTAAACATGTTTTTCGGCAATCTTGTGGAATAGCTATGAGGTTGAAGAAACCCTTAGCAAGTTCCCGTGCTGCCGTTGTACTTCGATCTCGTCTTGAACCTCGGTGTACCGCAATACAACGCCAAAGACATAAATTGCCTTGGTAAGTATCAAGAGCAATCATTGGACCCGCACGCCCACGCGCACAATTACGCAGCCAATCTGGTAATGGTCCTGTTCCCAACAATGGCTGACGATCAAGCACCGCCTTTACATCAACATTAAAGTGGTTTTCAAAAACCCATGTCGTGTCCGCTCTATTTATGTTGTCAGGGTCCTGGCGTACCTTCTCCCGCTCACTCAACCATTTCTCCGCATCAGAAAAACGTTCAAACCAAGGCGAACCTTTGTTAGTGTACATCACCATTAACGAACCGTCTTCAATGTTGCGTAGCTGATATGAAAAAATATGTCTAGCATAGAAAGATGTGTGAACTTTCTCTCGTATTTTTGTCATGAAATCAGATGTAAGATCTCTTTCAAGGTCTCGAATGAAGCGCCATCGAATGAAACGGCGCCCTCTTACCTCTTCTCCCTCATATTCGGTATTATCATATAAATCAAGAATCTCATTCTGATAGTTTGTAACATTTCGGATGTTTTCTCGAGAAATTGGATCAAACTTCCTCAAAATTTCTTGTGTTTTTCTCCCCCTTCTTTTACGAGGAGGAGCAGTCGGTTGAAAAGTTTTAGGAATTAAAGGTTTATCCAATCTCTTCTCCACTTTCTCAGAAATAGATTCATCCAATATGTTCTGAATAGTTTTTCGAACAGCAGGAGCGTCCTCTGCAAGTAATTGCTCCAAAGCTTGTAACGTTGCTGGATCAAGTTCTTTCAAAAGTTCTTCAATGTTTATGTTAAGTGCAGACATTGCAACTTGGATATAACAAAGATATGGGGGGCTGGCAGCGAGGCCTGGACCGAGTTTACATGATCGCCCCAGTAAAGAAATTTGGCCGAGTAGGACTGCGTACTAATTTTTATTCCAAACAAACATGGCGGTGGCGAGGAAGGAGACGTAGCCGAGTTAGCCTTTATTTGGCGTACGCGCGTTTGTGTTGGTCCAGCATTATTTCGGTTATTCCAAGTTTACACATTCAAGGGAAGGCTTCAATCGCTTTTTTTGTACCTTTTTGCTATCTGATTTGGTTGCCCTTTCTGCTTTTTTTGGTACTGATTTTACAACGAGGTTTGAATCATTTTCTGACACATTTGACAGCGGCCAGATTCTCTTTCACTAAGAATTGTCGCTCGAGACTTTGTCGTTGTTTCATTTACATACACTGTAGATGTTTCTTTCTTTATAGGAACTACCCAGGAGGAGTCAACAATTAATTGTGGAGGTTTTGTTGATCCAAATTATTTTCTGTTTTGCCCAAGTTACCATACAGTCCAAAAGAGATTTTTTCATGTCCAGTTCTCTAAAATCCTTAAGTGGTGAAAAGATGAGAGGCGATGCTTACAACACTTTGTTCTTTGACTGTGCCAAGTGATTCACAGATATTGACTAGGTATACCTGATTAAAAAAAGGTAACATTATTTTCGTGAAATTTCATTTAGATTTTGTCTTATCACACCTCTGCAATGAGAACTGAAAGTTTAAGGAGGTACGTTGCTCAACTGACAGCAATACTCCAGCCAGCCATTTCACATAATTATTAACCTGGCGACCATGGCTTCATATATTCACCATGAATGGGTTTGTGGAAAATTGGCATTTGAATTCTGAAGGGACTTGAATTGTTCTTGACAGTGCAATATTGATGTTGAACAGCTTTTGCAAACAAAACAATCATTCGGGGGTGGAGTTTGCAAAGGTTATGACTGTCTGTAAAGCAAAGATACCCTGGCAAACACACCAACACTTTGGATCTGGCAGTTGTCAGGGTTATCCAAGATGCATGTTGATAAATATGTTTTGGGCAAAGGTTTTGGTTGTGCAGGGACTTTGACTGATGACATATATATGGACAGCTATGTTAATCCTTAATGTTCTGAAAACACTTCAAAATGACTGTTGCACACTTAGAGCAACAATGGTTGATTAGCCATTCTGCGGTTATTTCATATCTCCTTTGTACGAGTTACTGAGTGAATGCCAGCCTCATTTTGACACCCAGCAATACAACACTGTTTTGATCTGTTTTCCCCTACCTTATCGGTAAAAATTCTGAAATAATGATCCTCACAGTTAAATGCATTCAACTTGAGCAGATGTAAAAGCAAACTTGAAAAAATTCGGCCTCGACCAGGATCAAATTTGTCTTTTCAGCTGCTCAAGTTGAAAATATTTAAAAACTGCAAGCCCTTAATGGTCACATTTGTTACATCTGGCAGTTCACACATGATTTTTTTTCATATGTATCCATCTTCAATAAGAATTCTCCCTGGCATTTGGAACTGTTTCCTCATCAGAAGTACAAATGTCTGAAAGGGTGTGAGCAGAAGTCAATTGTTCTTTCAACAGAAGGGACAGTTTAGAACTTTTGCATTGTCCTAAAACTCCGTTATTGCATAGTTCACCTGGTGTTACTGAACTCAAACTACAAATTTTTCACTGACACTTAAGAATAAGGGCCTGAATGTCTTTCCCTTGAATTAAGGACGTTCGCGCGAAAAACTTCTACAATACAGATTTTTTTCATACTTTGGCTGCAGTCAGATAATGAGTTGCCTATGTCAGAAATGCAAAAATTGGGGGGTCACCGACTTCGTTTTCAAAATAAAGCGCGTGGAAAACTACCCCAATTTTGACAAATCAGTCCTCGCAACTCGACATGGCCTCAGTGCTTGTTAGTTGAAAAATATTAAAAATGATTCGCTGTAGACCCACTTTCTTAGTCAAATTTTATTTAAGTGGGTCTGTCAAGTAAACAATGTGAGCTGGTGTCATCCTTTTAGTTAAACTCATCCTTTAAGATGGACTTTTGCGAACACCGTGCAGCTACAATAATAGCATAATTCGATGACCCGAGGGCAGAAAAGTTGAAAAAAATCAAACTTCCACAATACAGATTTTCTTTATTTTTTCTCAAAACGTAGATAATTGACAGAGAAAGTGATTTATCAAAAGAAAATATGGGGTCACCGAACATTTAAGAGAGTTAAACCCGTGCATAGATACTAAAGTGCCCACTAGCGCTATATATCTCCACATTTCTCCAACAGCGCGCGCGCTCAATGCATGACGTGGCAGTGAATTGCGTGCGCAGTAAGGATGCGCAGAAACAATTAGCGCGAACGTCCTTAAGCTTCTTGTACAGGCTACAGGCAAAAGACAAAAAATCATATAATTTCAAATCCTTCAATCTTTTTAAATGACCCTAGCAAATGTTTATAATCCTTCTCATTGGACAGTTGCAGGCATAATGTGGGAAAATGCCTGGAAATGTGATAGTTAATTGCATTTTCCATTGAATTTAACTTAGCACATCAGTACAATGCAATATATGGAAGGGAGGTTTCCTAAACCTTGGTGTATTTACTTTGCCAATTCTTTAAGTTCTCGTATCAAAACAAGCAAACCTCAGGTAGCTCTATTTGTAAGGGCAAGCATTCTTCTTTGTTGGTTGTCCTTTATAAGCTATCCTTTCCAGTGGCAAAATTCTATCATCTAAAATGTTCTTAAAGGTCAAATAAACCAAAATTTCGACATTTTTTCTTTGAATCCAATTTACTTGTTATGTGTTGATTTGGTATAAAATAAACATATTCTGAAGTTTCAAGTCAATTGGACTTAGGATCGCAGAGATAATGGAACGAGAAAAGTGCTACTTCGTGGCCTTCATAATCGTAGAGCGGTTGGGAAAGTTGTCGGTAAATTGTCGGAAATAACACTAGTGACGTCACTGTTGGCGAGCTGGAAAATTGCGGGGATTCGAAGTGTGAGGACTTGAGCGGAAAATCATGGTGTTTTGTGCTGCTATGAGAGTAAAGTAAGTAATTTTAAGTTTCCAGAAGATCCAGAACTGCCTCAAGAATGGCTCAAAGAATGAAAGGAGGATCGTTTCAACCCACAAAACACTGATTCACGTGTCTGTGCAGACCAGTTTACACCACAGGTAACCAAAGCGATTCGATCGAAAATAATCGGCGGTTTTCCAAGGACAGTACCTAAAAATCCAAATAAAGTTTGAAGAACCTTACCTGTTATGTGTTTGCTGTGTTTTTGCCGGTTTTCCGAGCTTGTGGAGGTTGTTTTGAGCGGTAAGCTACAGCGGTATAAACCATCCATGTCCATGTCCGCCCAAGAACGGAGCCAACTTCACACGGGAATTCCAATTGCGTGTTCAGCATTTGCACAACGTAGAAATTTAGAGGTAAGAATTTTGCATTTTGTTCAATATATCTATGACTAGCTTGTATCTTCTGATGGTTGTTAACTCTTTCAGTTAGTTTACTTGAGAATTATAAGTCATAGCAGTTACTAAGCATTAACAATAACCTCGGGTTTTTGGCGCATAAATTAGGCTTCAATAATTGTAAACAAACGTAACTTTCGAGCTCTGAATGTAATATTTTTCACGCACTAAAATATTTCAGTTTTATCGCTTTCATACAGCGGCTACAGGCCCTACTTAAGCCTCTCACAAGCCAACATTCAAGACAACCAACAACATAAACCCATATTTAATAAACTGGCCTAGTTTCTAAGTGTTGTGGCTTGTCACTGGCAGGGGGGGGGGGGTTGAAATTTTCCATTCCGGGATGTTTTTGGGCAGGAAAATTTGGCAAGTATTTTTTTGGGTGGCTTGATTTAAGTAGAGATTTTTTGGGTGTTCAAAACAATCTGAAGAATTGTGGTAGTGCCTGTGTATCGTGGCCGCGTAGTTCTGCGAATATTAAGTACTGACAACCAAACTTGTTTTGGGGTTGTTTTAATTATATTTAACGATGGTGTCACATTACATTGCATCCGTTTCATAAAACCGGTTATACAATAGTCCGCAAAGTGTCCCGGGTGTATTTCACAAGGCTTCAATTCATTCAACTGATTTCTCATCCATCGTGTTTATCACCCGGCTTTATCCTCACTGGAATTCCCTTTTGCTGTAGTGAATTCTTGATATCTTTTGCTTGTGACTTGTGGGTTAATCCTTCCTGGAAATTTTTGAGGCTCAAAAATTCAGCATGGGATTTTGGAATTTTTGGTCCAGGGATTTTTTGGTTTCTTTGGAGGCCCTAGGGGTTTTTGGGGGTTTTGATTTTTGCCCCCATTCGATCATCCCCGTCACTTGAAATCCGGAGTACCCCCCTGGGAAGCAGGTGTTCCAGGCTGTTCCATGTTCATGATTTTTAGGGGAGGCAGAAATGAGATCATATCAAGACAAACATGCCCCTCTCAAGTTTATGACAGGTGTATCACTTAATATAATTATGGGGTCCACCCTTCGTACAGCTGCTATCTAAGTACTTTCAGGAGGGAGAAATCGTTGACCCATAAAAACTGAAGGAATTGATTGTTGTTTGAAACAAAAACAAAACTTCTTTTGTGGGTGTCGCATATGTTCCTTGTCACTCCAAGAAGTACTAATACCTCTTGAAAAGTTGTTCCTGCCAGCATGAATTTCTGACATTATATAGTACCTTAAAACCCTAGAAAGTATCAAAACACGCTGACAATGGTCATTTTTAATTCAAACACCCTAAGTGGTACCAAAGCATGAATTGTAATTACGGTTACCCCTTCACTACACTATGGGAACCCCTTCCCCTCTCACCTCCTAGGTTAAGTACCACTCTGTAGTAATTGAAGAAAACACAAAGTTGAGATACATTTCAAAGAGTAGTACAAGTGTCAACCAAATATGATGTTAATATTATCTAGCAAGACTGCCAAGCTGTTAATGGACATATTCAAAGCCCTTTCAGTTTCCACTTTTACTTGGGAAGCTCTCTCTAATTTTTAAAACCAGACAAGATGAAATGGCCATTGGGATTTGTCGTCCCAGCTTCATACGTATCCAGTAAGCGTATTGCCTATAAGCAACATTACTCTATACATGTTCTGAGAATGAAAGAGGAAACAACAGACTCATAAGAAAGATACACAGATGAGTAAAAGGTAACTCAGCAGTAAAGGGATTAAATAAATATGTCAACTACAAAAATAAATCTATATTAAATAAATAAACAGGTTAGCTAACCAGTAACAACAGTAGAAGTACAACATTAACTCGATTTCACAGTCTTAGAAATAATGAAATCACATTTGATTTGTTTAAGCTAAAATTTGAGAGTTTGTTTTTGCTTTCAACTAACAATTTTATTGCTTATATGTTGTACTGGTAGTACAACTGATTGTAAACCCAATACTTGTTAAACCATATACATCAAAGGGGTCATAAAGTGCACAAGGTTGCTAAGAACATAACAAGGTATACTGTTTATGTAATCATGTTCATTCATGTAATAAGGGTTTTTGTAATTGTCATTTAATTATTGTTCCTTGATCTTTTACTACTTTCATGTCACCTTTTGTCAAATATCTTAGTATTTAGCACACAACCTCATGAGCATTGCAACATCTCATCATGTATTAATGAAGGATGTTTTCTCATGAGCACAATTTATAGGTGATTCATTTTCAGACCAAAATATGTAATTTTCCCTCCTCACTGGTCCCCTGGTTCCTCCCCTGCTCCGAGAGGTTTTTTTCTTTCTCTTTTCCCAAACAAAATTCAACCACAAAGCAGCTCTCAGTGTGCCCACTGTCAGACCAAACATGTCATTTTCCTTACCCATCTTGAGAACCAGATGTGTAATTTTTCCCACCCATTTTCAGAACTGACAAAACATAACTGTCACCCCCAAATCAATTACCATTTTCAGACCTGACTTTTAAGTCAACAACCATTTTCAGACCAAAAAGGCTTTAAAACCATACTCATTTGGGTTGCACCAATCTATACATGGAGTTTGTTCCTCGGCCATTTTCAACGCAAAGAAAACGGGTGAAAACAGAGAATTTTCGAAAAAATTACAACAATACTCTTCAATACTCGCCTTTCGATCTTGAGCTTTCTTTGCTCATCAACAGTGACGTCACAGAATCAGCGGTTGTTTCCATTCCTTCCATTTAAGCGCGCGATCATTTCAGAAACGATTTCGTGATGCACTAGTCAATTGAAACCCCCACCCCCCGACCCCCGGGACAGGGCGGGGAATTTAACATTTGTGTAGTGTTAAACTTGGCCATTTCCCCCGGTCATCGGGGAAACATTCGTTGTTAAAACCCCCGTCACCATGGCCCCGGTATTTTTTGGTCGCTTCACGGTAAAAACACAAAACAGATTTTGTCCTTTTTTAGATATTTCCCAAGTAGATTTAATATTCTCAAGTAGATTATAAGTCATGCATAGTTTCTTACTGACATTTTTCAATCAACGTCCACTGTCCAGCAGGGAACTGCGATGTTGTCGCTCTTGCTGTGCTTGAAGAATTATACAAACTTGGACTGCTAGGCTTTTATATGACAAAAGCTGTTGGGATTGCGACTCACATATAGGAACAGAAACAATATAAACGTGTATCATATGAACAACCAAACTTTATTTGTGTTTGTTTACAAATGTCAATAAATCTGATACAGTGACACTGCTTTGGAAGCTTTTTAAGTGGTCCTTCATTTAACGCTAATTTAATTCAAAGTGACCAATAAACAATCAAATTAACCAATATCCAAATAGTAACAATGTCATAGCTACAAGAACATGCATGCACCATAGAGTCTTTGAAAGTATGTAGTGTCCATCTACTCCCTGGAAGGATTATATGGCTTTTTTGCTATTTTGCCATTAAGACTGACACTTGGGACACAACCATGCCCCCTTTGGAGCAACTGTGAGACCCACGCAGGAAAGGTGGAACCACTGGATAGTGCATTCACTGTTGTCACAGGCCAACATCAACCCAAATTCTGCCTGGTTGCATAGGCAAAACTGCTCAGGTTCATCTATGGATAAAGCAAGAACAAATAAAAGTCAGTTAGATCCCAGTCAGATGCCATAAATTGCTGTAACAGGTAGAAAGCAGTCATTAATTTATTAGCCACTGCCACCCTTTTCTTAATTGAGGTGGCTCATGTCATTAACTGAACCAATAGAGTAATCTAACACTTACTATTACAATCGGGGCAATACCAAGAAAAGGCTGGGCTGTACAATAGTCCCATGCAATCAAAGTGGAACCATTTAATTGGGCAATCATCTCCTTCGCACATAAGCATGTCCCCATGCTCTTCTTCACGACACCAGCACCACACATCTTTGTCTACAATGACCACATCTTCTGTGAATGGAAGTAAATAAATAAATTACTGAAAAACTATATTTGAGTTTCTCAGATGCAAGTTTGACAAAATCAAGCGTGTAAATGTATAAAATTAAGTCTAATTACTCTCTGCTTTCTTCTTTTTATTGGCCTTCCTTGTTGTTGTTGACTTTGATTTCCGTGTCAATGCTGCCTTCTTGGCCCCTTCCTTACGTCGTTCAGCAGTAATTCGTAGATGTTCAACATGCATTTTTAGTTCCTCTACAGAAAGCAGCGTCTTTCTAGCAACTTCCTCCAACTCATTATCGGATACACTTCCCCCTGCCCTCATAGATTCATAAAACTGATCCCTTATTACAATGCTTGGAGGCTTGTACATTAACTCTGTGGCACCATGTTCTCTAACAAATTCTTGGTGCTCTTCAGGTGACATGTAATGGCCAGTGCAGAAGGTTGTGCATTCCTGGCATTTTCCACCCCATGGCCGCTTTGGATCTACCATAGGTACAGGGATGTATGATACGAGTGGCCCATGTTCATACCATGCTGCATCTCTTCCCACAGACTTGTCAACACACAAGGGATGGGGACATTCGGGCTTGAAACACAGATTTAGCATAAACATATAATTCTCCGGAAGATCCTTGTTCATGTGGTTTTCGTGAACTTTCCAGACATTCTCAAAGTACTTGAATAATTCTGGGTTGCTTTCTTTTAGTTGCATTCTCTCTTTTGCCTTACCCTTAAGGAAGACCAAAAGGCTTTGCCTTCTCTCAGTAATGGCTTCATTCTGACCTCCTTTGTACAGTTGCAGGGTTGTCCCACAGCATGCTGACCCATTGACTCTATCAATATAAACATCAGTCGCTATATCTAGGTTTTCACGCAATTTGCCACTGTTCAGGCCATTTGAATCATAATTGTTCCCTGTCAGAGTTGAAGGAATGTACAAATTTGAATGTGCCTTTGCAATGCAGCCATTCATTAATTCAACTTCATTCAAATATGAACCACCACTGTGCCTCGATGTCACAATAGTACAGATCCTTCGTTTCTCAATGTGTCTCTCTGTCCACAGGAACTGAACTTCTACGTGCCCTGGTCCCTCGTCAGTTGCACCGTCAACTCTAACACATTCTATGTACCGATTCCCTAGGTGACTCGGCAACTTGCTCTCAAGCATCTCTAGATCTATAAAGTGCTGGGTTGGGTTCTTCTGGAACATGAAATGGGGTTTCACAAGTCCCACACAAGCTTTCTCTGTTGTGTCTGATTCCATAAACAAGTATGACGTTGTCTGCAGCAGCGATGAGTACGAATTTACAAAATCAGTTCGTGTTGTTAGAGCAGGAGCATTTTCCATTGTAATGCATTTCCCTTGTCTATGGGTAAAGGTAGTGTCCAGTCGAAATCCTGCCTGATCATCTCGATTCAATAAGACTTTGTCCCGCCCATCTTTCAGTTGTAGGGAATCTAGTCCTTTGTACAGTGCACTGCTCCAATGAGCATCTGGGTTCAACTTCACCGCGAATCCTTTTCTGGATTTTCTACATGTTACTTTAGCTACGCCCTTGTATCGTCTAGCTGAAATTCTTCGTTTACTTCGAATGACACACAACTGTACAACTGTACCATAACCTATCTTGCAATCGTATTTTTCTTGAGGGTGTTCTTGAATATTTCTGTACGTTACTTTCTTTCCTCTGGTTCTTACTCCATCAAAAGTCAGCACACCAGTCCTCCTCCAAGCATCAGCCCCAACTTTTTTGGACTTGACAAAATCTTCGATATCTTTACCAATGCTTGGGTGTTCTTTTATAATGCGACTTGTTCTTTTCGGTAACTTCCTTTTCAGAATGCAGGTGGATGCAATCGTTTTAGCAGCTTCTCTCTTTGCCTTCTTTCTTAAAGCGATTCTTGCAGATCTGATCTGTTTCTTTCCCTCTTCGCTCAATAGCGATGTCACTTCTTCGACTCTTTCTGGACCTTGGACCTCATTATCAGACTCTGACAAAACCTCTTCCCCTTCAATCAACAGAGGCTTTCTACGATTGAATTCTAGAAAAGCCTGTCGTGACACTTCTACCAATCTCTCTTCTTCGTCACTCAGGTCAGAGTCACTCAAATAATCAGTAAAATCTAAAAGGACTTGATTCAGAACTTCTGAATTGTAATTCTTTAGATACTGAGCAACTTCCTCATAGAAAGAAAACCAGTTGAGCTTGTTCTCCCTTAACCACAATAACAATGTATCATTAGAGGGAGCAGGATTTGCAGTAGCAGTAGCAGGAACATCTTTTGACAGGAAATCTGGATCATATCTTATGCCAGTAGTAGTTGGTGAATGTGACTGTGACTCATCTGTGTACTGGTTCTTTTGCTGTACTGAACTAACACTACTTTCTGATTCAGAATTGCAGTTAGGCTCTTCGTCGGAGTCACTTTCAATAACACTTTCCAGATCACTGCCATGTCCAGAACTCTCTGAGTCTGATTCAGAATCATCTTCAACACCCAGTGTTCGCAGTAGCGCCGTTTCTTTCAATTTTGCCAGCTTCATTATTTCATTCCGGATTTCTTGAACGTTGGCAATTGCTTCCTTCACTCTCCTTACTTTACAGGAATATTCCTCTATACCATAAATGTTCCTGGCTTGTTTCCCAGTCATACCCCAAGTAGCAGCAGCCTGTATCAATTTCCTGTCCGATTCATTTGATGCAAGCTCACACAAAGATTTAAGGGTCTCTTTCTCCAACTTACGTTCAATGTTACCTTTCCCTGGCATTGTCTTCCCAATCCAGTCAATCAGTGTCCTGTAGTTCAATTCTGGCCTTAGCTCCATAACATACAGATATTCCACCTTGAAAATAACACAGGGTAATTGCATTAACCTTCTCACAGCTTTGTCAGACTGATAGTTGCCGTCTGGAAATTGTCTCCTGTAAACCTCTGAAACTTTAACAATTCCTTCTTGAGCAATATGTGAAGCCATTTTCGTAAGCGAAGTACATTCTGAACACTGTTTCTTGTGGTACCTTTTACAGTATTCCGATCTGTAAGTAGTATACTCTTCTAGAGACACAACATTCATTCGTGAAATGTACAGTCCACTATTGTGATAGCACTTAATAACGTCACTCAAACCTGAACGGGCTTTCTGGATAAAGTCACAAAACTTTTTCTCATCAATAGTATCAACAGCCCCAACTGATTTCCCTTGACTCTCTGTGGGTAAATCAGTGGGGCTCACTGAAAATGTGTATTGCTATTGCTGTGATTTAGGCCACTTACTGCTCGAGTAGTGATTTCTAGCTCTTGATCAGATACAACATCTGCAGACTTTTCTTGACGAAGGTCCATCTTGGCATCAGATTCTCTCAGACTAGAGTTGTCCTCAGACTGCACTTGGATGCTACACATACTAGCAGACTCCTCTCCCTGGTCAACTCTTGAAGATGACTTCCGTAGAAATTGAAGCATGGCGCCTTCTTCTGAAGCTTTTGCTGCTTTCGTCTCATTGCACTTCTTTACACGCTTACTCGCAGCCTCTTTCCTTTGTAGTAAGGTAAGCTCCTCTTGGTATTTCCTTTTCTTACTTCTTAGGTCATCCATTTCCTTTGAAACATCAAGGGCCTTGCTATAGTTGTTAACATTAGCACATTTCTCTCTTTGTTTTAGGGCAAAGCTTAACTGCAAGTCAACCTCCTTTAAATCCTCCTGCAGCTGTGAAACTCTTTTGTGTCTAAGTTCTTGGCTGATATGCTGTCTTACAGGTGCGTCACGAGATGGTCCAAATGCTTTAGATCTGGAACTTTTCTTTTTGTAATTAAATCCTTCCTCGTGCAGTTTCAGCCGTGCCTGCTTCTGTAATTCTGTTTTATCACATAGAAGGGATGGGTCTTGCATGGCAAGATCAAAGGTGGCTTCATTTATGGCTTTGCGGTAATTATAAAGCTTGTCATGAGGTTGAAGCTGATATATCTGAGATTGCTTTCGTATTTTTCCAGGGTCTACTGTGATGGTTTTTGCGGTTTGTTTTACAGATGTTGCCTAAAAAGAGATATAAATGTAAACGTACATGTAGAAACAGAAACGTTTTGGTGGGGATGAAGTCTAAGTTAAATTATGATATTCATTGGATTGTCATTAAAACATCTGTGTAAAAGGACTATATACTTTCCAGTCTTCAACCTAGTAAAATGGAAAACTTTGTGATGCACACATGATTGTTTCTGATGGGTGTAATTGTCAAGTAAAAGTAGTCATGTAACTCTTATCACTTACAGCAGCTGGTCCTACTGTGATATCTCCAGTTGAAGTAATAGCAATAGTTGCTTGGCGACTCTCCCTCACACCTGCAAATTTCAATACCAAATTTATGTTACTATACACAAAGGAATGAAGAAAAAGCTGTTAAATGACTACCAAATTAAAACAACCTAAAGACTTCAGATCATTGATATAATTATGCAAGTTCAGGCTTCACTGGCTTTAATGGCCAATAGTATCTAATATTTGGTACACCATAAATGCTAGAAAAAGCACCCTGAAGCTTCAAATAGTATCAATATTAGTAATATTAACTTAACTGTCCCACACACAAAAAAATCATGCCAGGCTGGCAGGTGCACAACTTTGGCCATGTTGATAAGTGGGAAGCAGAATAAAAAATTGGAAATAACTTATGCAGAACCATTATGTTTCCTTTACAATAGGTTTTGAGCATATATATTTGGTATTATGGAAAAGTGGTGGCATAGAAGAGGTGGTCACAAATACAAATTTCATTAAACAGTCAAAGTTCTCATAAACAACCACCCAGAGGAGAACGTGGTCATAACTCAAGCTGATCACTTTATATAATACAAGAACTCTCAATATTATTACAGAATTGCATTTTACTGAGAATTTCAGTAAACAGGGTTTTGTCAGTGTGGTCACTGAAGGGAGCTGGTCGCATATGAAAATGGTTGTAAGAAGAAATTCAACTGTATTAGGAGAAATTCCCTTCGGTCCCTGAGAGTCATCTCAAGTATCTGATAGAAACAAAGCATTAAACAAAATTAATAGCCAAATGGAAATTTAACTTTCCCTGGGCCGGTGAAAAATGTAAATTTAAGGAGCCCATCACATGAGCTGGGCTGTCCCAGTTTGCTAGATTTAATCAAAACAAAATATAAAACTGTGCAGGATTGCAGGAAATTTAATTTACTGGCATCTTCATACTATTTGCATATCATCAAATAACTTCAGAGCCTGTTTTCTCATACCTTGCATTCAAAAGAAAAAAAAGCACTGAATTAATTTTATGCAGTTATTTATATCATCAGTATAAACCAGAAATAGCATCTACAATTATTGTAGATTATTTATTGGAAACAATGCATGCCTTTATGTAAAACAAGGAAGCAAAATTTGTAATGAGTATTAAAAACTCAGTCTAACTTGTAAACAAAAATATATCTAAGTACAACCAGCCCATTTTTTACATGGCAAAAGTTTCCCAAACATTGAAACCAGACGTTGGGCAGAATGAATTATTAAACAATTAAATATCAAACAAAGAATGTACTAGGAGATACCCAGTCTATTGAAGACATACATCTGTTGATTTTTAAATATATAAAACAGGAACATGCACAAAAATAAAAACATACCTGCATCTATTTTTGTAGGCTCTACTGCCTGCGATTTTGTTTCCTCGCTTGCATCTTCTTTCTTTCCGAGCAAGACAACTTTAATTTTTGCCCTATCTTCGAGCTCTGTTTCATCGGTTACATCAAGCCACTCACTCCACGACTCGTCGTACCGTTGCAAAACAACAGTTCCTTCCCCTTCAGGAATACTAAAATCTCCTCGGACTACGTGAATTAACTCAGTCAAAGTTTCATCATTTACATCTTTTACCTTCCGCTGTTCTCTAAACTGAAAAAGAATCTGTAAATATACAAAACAAACATGTATCTCAGAATTGGAATTGCTAATGTATAATTTGCATTATAAAATAGTTCGAAAATCTACGTAATTCAAATAAATTCTCGATTATAGAACATTAAATTCTCACAGAAGAACAATATATAGACAGGATGGCCCGTTTTAATTAAAGATTCAGAAGAATGAAGCGTGTAAATACCTTTCTCGCACCGTCCGCCATCTTCTTTCACATGGAGGAGAGTCGGAGAGACTAGGACCCAGTCCTCAACATGAAGCGACCGAGCTACCCAGACTTCCGGTGCAGCGTTAAATCCCCGCTAAAATGCCCCGCTTAAAAACGGCAGGTGTTAAATTCCCCGACTCCCGGTGATTTCACGCTGTTAAATACGCGTTAAATCACCGGTATGGCCGCGTTAATTCCCCGCCCTGCCCCGGGGGTCGGGGGGTGGGGGTTTCAATTGACTAGTGCATGAAACCTTCGGATATCTTCGTACTTCTGGCTTTATTATTCCTTTTAAGGTCTCAGGAAGGAAAATTTCGGTCCAGTTTGGCTTTATAATGATTTCTTTTTGTGTCAAGACGCGTTTAAACGGGTAAAGCGGAATTATCAAAATTTGGGTTTATTTGACCTTTAAAGCTGTTTTTCTTGTAACTGCACTTTCTGAAAACTAACCAATATATTTGCAGGAATAACTGCCGCTAAGAAACATTCAAGCCAAAATAAGAAGAATTCCATAAAATAAGCGTGCTGTTTTATACGTAATTACGCCTACAGCTGTAAACAAGATGCATAAAACTTGAGTTTTTAATACATTCTAAGGGGCCGATTACATGAGCCGGGCTGGCCCGGTTAGCCGGGCTGGCTCAGTTTGCCGAGGTGGATTTTAGCCCGGTATTACATGAGGCGAGCCAGCCCGGGCGAGCTGCCGAGCCAGCCTGGGGAGAGCTTAAATTTTGGCGCGAACGTTTTTTGGCGGGAAGTCGGTGTTTTCAAAATGGCTCCAAGTAGAATGCGTCGGATGATTCTGTTTCCCTTTCTTCAGCAGTTTGCTGGATTGTTATCCACACTTATGCAGCTTCATGGGCTGCTATACCTTTATATGCTCTACAGAAAGAGGAATATCGATCTCTTAGTGGGTCATTTCGCGCGGAAGAGAAATTTGTTCGTTAGGAAGAGCAAGGAATTGAAACTTCGACGGCTCCGTCGGAAGAAGAGATCGAGATGGGTCAATGAAGGAAGAACAGATCAGTGGTGGCAAAATATGATCACAGGAATATCACCGGAGGAAGATTGGAAGAAAAATTTTCGCATGACCAGGCAAGAATTCAACAAGCTCTGTGACGAACTGCGACCCTACATATCTCCAAACCCGAAATCCCCAAATCGCCGCGCTCTATCAGTTGAGAAAAAAGTGGCATTGACACTGTACTACCTCAAAGACACGGGATCTATGTGGATGACTGCAAATACGTTTGGAATTCATCAGTCCACCGTTTCGAAAGTTGTTTTTGAAGTCTGTGATGCAATTACAAAGCATTTAGGACCAGAGTATATTCATTTGCCACGAACTGCAGAGGAAATGCATGGAAAAGTATCTGAATTTGAGTTAAAGTTTGGTATGACACAGGCATTTGGATGCATTGATGGCACCCATATCCCTATCAAGACACCAACCATTGATTCACATGACTATTTTTGCTACAAGCAGTACTATTCACTTAATGTAAGAGCAGTATGTGACTATGGTGGGACGTTCATAGACGTCGATTGCCGGTGGCCAGGATCTGTCCACGATGCAAAAGTGTTTGCTAACTCCTCCTTAAATCACAACTTGAGAAATGGAAGGTTACCACAGACCTTTAACACTTTAATCCCCAACCACAGCAAAGTTCCTAATTATGTCATAGGAGACCCAGCATACCCTCTCACACCTTACTGCATGAAAGAGTTCGAGATATGCACAACCAACGCCCAGGTTTTATTCAATGGCCTGCTGCGGTCTGCACGTAACCAAATAGAATGTGCTTTTGGACGACTGAAAGCTCGCTGGTCTATTCTTACAAGGAAGATGGACTTCAGTATAGAGTTAGTTCCTACTGTGGTCTATGCCTGCTTTGTACTTCACAACTTTTGTGAGTCTGGTGGGGGAAGCCTTGACGAGGAAGCTGTCAAAGCGCAAATTCGTAGAAACCAAATTGAAGAATACATGAACAAAAACGTTCCTGATCCTGTTTATTCCTGTACAACTGGCGAGGGGGTTGTGGTTAGAGACACCCTCACCTCCTACATTTGTCAAAATATGTCAATCGAATAAACAAACATTATGGTGCTGAAACTTTCAAAAACGTCTATAGGTTTTCAGTTTCATGTGTGGCACAATTCTGTAAATCTCAGGTTAATGCTGCTTGGTGGGGGGGGGATACTTGTGTTAAAAAGTGACAGTAAATTACATATGAGGCTACAACTTGTAACATAGCCTGAAAAAAAAATACCAGTGGGCCTTAATCCCATGCCCTTTGTCACACTGAAAGTGTGCCTAGCTATACTACAAAACACCCAAAACTTAGTGCCCAAACAAAAACCTGAGAAAGTTTTCATCCTTCACAAATGACCAGCCACAATTTCAAACCCTAAAGGTTCTTAGCAAAATTTCATGTCACTTTAAAACCCAAGTACCCCACTCTGTAAGACAATAAATACAATGAGGTTTGCTTTTGATTTTTTCATCCCTTCTTATTCTTGACAACTTAAATTTTATGTTGTGCTGCAGAAAAAGTTTTATTTAAACTTTGTCTAATTTAAACTAACAAAGCAGTCAAGCATAAATTTGATATCAAAGGGACATATAAGAGATGATACCATTGCAGTGAAAACAATGGTAATATACTTGATATTAATTAATGTATCAATTAGAATGTGGTTTATATTGTGCAATATTATATGTTTCAAAATAAAAAAAAATGTTGTAGTTTAACTTGCCTCTTTGCACAGTCAAATTCAGAGGGATCTAATTTGATAAGAAGTTAAAACTGATCTGTGACTTTTTACTTCCTACTCCAAAGAAACCTGCAATCAGGTGGTTTAATTAAGCATCACTGTATTTAGCTTGAACATGATTAATACAATGGAAAAAACCCTCGCTGGGTGGAGGCAGACCAGATGACCATAAAAAATAGCAAGGCCTAGGATTTAAACATGGCACTACCTTGTTGCAAATCCATCTAGTATTCAGAGAGAGGGGCATGAATGCAGGACCTCCTGACTGCCAGTCCCCCCCCCTCCCCCCCCCCCCCACACACACACACCACCCTAACCACAAAGTGGTGCTACCTTCCCTGTTTGCAGTAAACAGTCAATTATCTTGAACCATAATGAAAATGTTTCCAAATGAGACATTCAGAACTGAAAGCAATTTGTTTTGGCTTCAAGATAAATGAGTGTTGATAGTTAGGGCTATGCAATCCTGGTTGCTATGGTAACAAATGTTCCTTGAAAACCAACGAGAGACAGTGTAATATTTATGTTGACAAACAACCAATCGAGTAATTAAAGTCTGGCACAGACATATCAACACTACAGGGGATCAAACCCCCAAAACAAGCCCCTTAATGTGTGCTGACTTTTGGCACTGGAAAATTTCCCAGAGGCTGTAAATTCAGGGAAGTTTGGTTGGAAAGAAGAGATTAAGATAAAACAAGTGGATTGATGTGTTGCTGTACCCACCCACTCACACAATTTTTTCACTGGATACAAAAGAATATGAAACTTGCCAAGCTTATTGGGTGAATATTTTTTTTCACCATAAAATTACTGACCTATTTCACCATACTCAACCATTAGTTTCCCACTTTTGTTGTCATCACAATATTTTATACTTTCATCTCATATAACTCATTAATGATGATAACAGAAAGGAACTGAATGGATACCATAGCAATATCAACAACTAGGTTTATTAAGAAATCTTCCATCATCTGATTTTGATTTACCAGCATTGCCATGGTTATTGGGTGAACATGAAATTATTGGACTATTTCTGCCATATGCAAATATTACTGTCCCTCTTTCGTTGACTGTTACTAGTACAATTTAAATATTACAGAGGATCAAAAAACAAAACAATAATTGAGTAGATTTCATGGCAAAATATCAACAACTGAACTTTAGTTACATAACCTTTAACATCTGGTTTTGATTTTACATGATAAATTAACTTTTAACTTTTTTAGCAAAAACAAAACTTTCCTATTGTTTATGGCCCATGCTAAACGAGTGTAAGGTGGTTTCATCTTCATATTCAGTGACATGTGCATTTCCCATCATGCCCATGTAGGACTGACTGTACGGGCTCTGTGGTTGTGTAAAGGTTAATGACTGTTGAGGCTGAGGTGCCATCAGTGCATGAGACAACAACTCAAAAGACCGAGTCAACGTCTGAGCCATAGACATCATTGATGAACTTACAGCCTGCATAGACTGGGCAAAAACTTGGTTTGATTGCAACAAAGTGTCAGCTAGTTCCTTTCTTGACTTGTTGTCCTCTCTTGCCTCATCAATCAAGATTTCGTCTCGCTTTGCTGCCGACAACTGTCGCTCCATATGCTTTCTCTTGTTATCAATAAACTGCACAACCGGACTTGATGTTCTTGGCCGTTTTCGGTTGGAAGCCTTGTCTGTTGCAATGCCTCCATCCTCTGACAAATCAGCTGGGTATGATGCATCGCTGGTACTTTCGGTGGTGCTGCTTCCGTTCTCTTCATCAGGCAACGACTCAAATCCTTCACTTGATGCAACACCAAATGGCAGTGGCTCTGTTGACGGCAAACCACCCCATATCTGGACCATTACATCGTAGAACTCCAATACCAGCCTTCCAGATCCACTTCTTGTTCCACTTGTGACAGCATTACTGAACTTTTGTCGAAGCTCCTTAATCTTTTCCATGACTCTTGAATATCCTTTCTTAATCGCTGCCTTTTCCTCTTTTATCCTTTGAGTCAACTCTTCTTTTTGTGTGTCGTCAATGTCTTCGGGAATAGAAGTATAAACAGTTTCTGGTCCAAACCAGCTTTCATCGACAGACCTGTACTTTTGGGCCATCGCCTCTCTTACGGCTTCGTATTGTTTGGGTTTGTCAGCATTAAAATCCAAGTTACGATACTCCATATTACTTTTAAATTGTAAAAGCAAGCGCAAAAGATCATCAACCATCCCATCTTTCCACTTAAATTTTGCTGCACTCGCCGCCATGTTTACGAGCTGGAAAATTAATTAGTGCGCATGAGCAATGTAGTATCCGCTTTCGTTTTGCTGACTCGGGTAGACGGGCTGGCCCGGCGAATGCGATTACATGCAAAAATCTCAGCCCGGTTAGCCGGGATCCCGGTATCGTTATACCGGGATCCCACCTAACCGGGCTGGCCCGGTTGTCATGTAATCGCAAAGTTGATTTTTGGTCTGTTTAACAGACGTGCCGAGATCCCGGCAAACTGAGCCAGCCCGGCTAACCGGGCCAGCCCGCCTCATGTAATCGGCCCCTAAGCCTTCGCATTCGATTTTGTACCTTCAGTTGTGAAACAGACTTAAAGAAGAATCGCAATCGAAATCTCCTCTTTTCACTTTGTTTGCTGGAAGATTCTACAGTTTCCACAGCATAAAGATCCTTATAAATCTTCCTGAGACGACGAAATCCACAATCACCCGCTAGAATATAAGCTTAGTTATAATTTGAGCTAATCATATTGATCAACACGCTCAACTAGGAAAATCTCAGGCCGAAACTTGTCACTCGCATATTCAATAATGACTGCTCTACTAACCTAA
This sequence comes from Siderastrea radians, assembly GCA_964017195.1. Lineage (NCBI taxonomy): Eukaryota > Metazoa > Cnidaria > Anthozoa > Scleractinia > Rhizangiidae > Siderastrea > Siderastrea radians. Next base: position 38,143,524 of record OZ024891.1, on the reverse strand, counting down.
AATAAAGCTGGTCCTTCATTCCATCGGTTTTGATGGTCTCAGAAACAGAAAATATGGATCGAAATGGAAGGTCGAAAGCTGCAACTTAATGCCATTTCCCAGATCAAGTGGCTGTTGACACGGCGAGCGTTAGTTTCGATAACACAAACATCACAGCTCATGTTCTTGACATTATACACAGCAGGAGTGTACACAGATTCAGAATCTAAAGAAATGTGGTATTCAAACTCTGTACTGTCGCAAAAAATGCTAACAGCAAATAAACAATAACAAAAAACGAATTCCTTTTCCACAATCGAGTAACCACGAACAAAAAACAAATATTCTCGAGTAGTTCGCGCGCGAGTTCCTTCCACTTCGCGCATGCTCGCTAGGGTTTTCGAATGATTGACACATTTCTTTACTGGGGCAATCATGTAGAGGCCAAAAGCGGCAAGATCAAAGGTAGCTGCCAGCCCCCCCCCCCTGATTTCTCCAATTGAAATTTTTTTTTTGTGATTCTATAATTAAAATAATATGAGATGTTTCATTTTTTAAATTATTTTTCTTGAATAACAATATTAATTGGTGATCGAGTGTTGAGATCTGATCCCAATGCAATTTTCGTTATTACTGACACAGATAATATAAACAATCCTGTATAAAAAAGATATTGGAGCATCAGATGAGTGTTTGCTTCAATAAATACTAAAAATGTGTGAAAGTTAGTAATAACTGTTGGTCCATAAACATAACAGCTCAATAAACCAAAAGCAGACCAAATAAACAGATTTATAGTGAAGAGACTAAGTCGACAACTTGCCATCGTGTTATTTTCAATACATATATTTCTTCAAATGTTTGTAAATCATCTCACGTAGCTCAGGCGGTAGGTTTTGAATTGTTTCGAGAACCTCACAGTTGTTGAATCCGGCAGCCATCAAATTTGACTCACAAATATATAATATAATTATTTTTTTAGTATAAATTAAGTCAATTTAATACTACTTGACTCTCAACCGTTTATTTTCTTTTTTTAAAACTCCCACTTAATAAATATGTGAGTAAATAAATTTTTTAATATGTGGGAGGTTTAAAATCAGAAAATAAACCTCTGAGAATCAGGTGGTATTCATTTAATTCACTATATACTACTGAGTGGATTGTTACTTAGCAACCAAAAGTTGCTTACGCTCCCTTCTAGAAGACAGGTCGATAGGCGCTTTGAGATTCTTCAAGATTTGGCAGGCCCTCTTTTGACGTTGATAGCCACACCTGACAGTAGCGAAAATCATAATCATTGGGTTTGGAACAAACTGGGCACGATACTGATGGTTAGAAGAGTCTGGGTACCATCGACAGAGACTGAAAAAAAAAATGTTTCTCCTTTTAGGCTGTTACCGACGTGGTTCGTCTAATCCGAAACGCCCAGAGATCATGGGCGATGAACCAAGTATAAAGTCATGTTTTGAAGGGAAAAGGAACGTATCAGCTGACCCTTTCTTGGCCACAAGGACTCCTTAAGTTGCCAACACGTTCAATAACGGCCACCAACTGGGCAAGGGGGACATCTTCGGTACCACCATTGTAACAGCTGCATTCTTTGATGCAATGAAGCGCAAAAGAGGGCCAATCAACGGGAATGGTGGAAACACGTAGGCATTAACACGGTCACCATCGCAAACAGAGAGGTCCTGATTGAAGACATTGACACCCGACGACTTAGGAGAAGGGTAGGGCGTAAAATGCCTCAACGGGTTCCCCTGCTTGTCACTTTGAGCGTTCGAGTCTAACGACATCCGGTCAAGATCATGACCGTTAGTGCCCCCAAAATATCGCTGCACAATTTCCCACGAATTAGGGGAAAGCATGGCATCAGAACGAGACAGTCGTCTGGATAACCAATCCGCTCGATTCAAGTGTGAAGGAAAAAATGAGCTGCGAAATCTGTGTTAACTTTCTAGAACAAGGCCCACGCCCCGACCAAGCATGGAAAACCACCATGCTGTCTACTTGCACATCGATCCTGCAATCAGAGACGCTTTCGGGAAGGGACTGTAATCCCTTGAGAACAGCCCACATTTCCTTCACGTTTATACGCTCGTCCCTTATGTCTTCATCCCAGTAGTCACCAACAGAAATGGTTCCAGAGGAGATACTGGCTACCGCTACCCACCGGAAGGACGGTGCGTCTGAGGTAAAGGCGATGGCGACCTGACGTTCACTTCTCCACCGAATTACTTTGTCCCAGCCATCTAAGAACCTCCAAAACACAATCTCTTCATGCAAAACTGGGGACAAATTCACCTCACCGCCTTTGGAAGCCTTTGCTATCGCCGCCGCCATTTCCCTTATGTAGAATTTAGCCGCCGGAAAAGCCAGCGAGAAAGAAATACATTTCCCCATTAACCTCTAAAGAGACTTTAAGGACACAGTGGATTCATGCAGAAGTATTTGTTTGCGTAATTGGGCAAACTTAATCTTCTTGTCATCGGGTATGCGAAAGGCCTGCGCAGTAGAGTCCACAATCATTCCCAAACATTGGATCTGGGTTACAGGGGCAAGAACGCACTGGGAGATGCCCAGAAAGTAACCCAAGTTCACAAGAAATGTACAAACTGTGTACAAATCCACCTCCGCCGACTGATAACTGTATGCAGGAGTTTTATGTGAAACTGGGCGTGACCAAAAACCTTCCAAAGAAAACAGCTCCCCGTTTAAGCGATCGTCGGCCAGAACATCATGGTAGCCCACAATATAGGGCAAGAACGTCATGCTAGCCCACATATAAGGCACTAATGTGAAGGTAAGTGAGTACAAGTGAAGGGAAGTGAGTACAAATGAAGGAAAGTGAGTACAAGTGAAGGAAAGTGTGTGTTAGTAGAGGTAGGTGCGTTAATCAGCTGGTGTATATTTTCATATAGGATTGTAATGTTATTAGTGCCTTATATGTGGGCTAGCATGACGTTCTTGCCCGATCGATCGTCGATGTAAAGAGAACATGCTACCCCTAAACTCCTGAAAAAAATTCCTGGGCCCAGTCCAACAGTTTGATATACAAAGGGAGAATTCTTCCAGCCGAAAAGGGAGCGAAACTCCAACCAGCCACCACCCTTGCCACTCAATACCGAAATACTGTTGTGAATCACGGGAAAGCAAAATGTGGACATAGCCAGACTTGTCATCAATTTTACTCATGTAAGAGTTAGAATACGCAAAGCGAGGAACTCCCACAAGCGTTTCCACTGAAAAGGGGTATCGATCATCCATAATTTAAGAACCTGGCATCAATACATAACCTTGACTTCTGCGGCTCGATCGTCATCGGAGGACAAGGTGGGGCGGCCTAACTTCTCCCACTCTACCCCAGACTCGGATTGCCCCTGTTTCAATGCATTTTAAGATTGTGTGTGTTACAAACCGCAAAAACTGTTTACATGAATGGTGGTTTTTGAAAACTCTGGTCAGAGGTTCCGTGCTCGCATACTTAATGCCCATATAAGATCCCTTGAAAGGTTTCATGAATTTCTTAATGTCGACACCATGCTCTAACCACTCCAGCACGTCCTTTGCCCGTTCATACCCCACCAAAATTTTTTCGTAGAGATCAATGCGGGTGCGGACTTCACCAGAACAGATCACCCAGGTTAGTGGTTTCTCCCCGAACAATGCCATGAATATGTGCCAGACAATCATCACTTGTGGTCATTTCCTCCGAACCCGGGTATCCATCCCGGGATATCCAGCGTATTTCCCTCTGCTTAGCCCTCTCCTCAGCTTCTAGGGGCACAAAGGTCGTTCTTTCTTCCTGAGACGTTTTGTTTTAGGCTAAGATAATAAAATACCAAAAGGAAAACGATCAAAAGATGAAGCTCTCTCAATAGGAGCTGCAAACCCGAATTTGGAGAAAATGTCCATTGTAGCCCGAGTAATGGGACTCAAGGGCGTGCCTATGGGCAAAACGCTTGTGGAGTCAGTTCTCCAACCTCGAGACTACATAGTTACAAAAAAATAAAAGAGGACAGATAACCGCACGTATTCAATACAGTACCTAAACGCTTTATTTTCGTCAAATCCAGGGACAATCCACAATTACATTTTAACAAAATACTTTAACTGGTTCCTCTTAGGTCTTGCTTCTCTCCGGGCAAGTACAGGAAATGTAGTCCAGATTCCCACATACCCAACATTTTCTATCCGACGGCGGCCTAGAGCTCCGATTGCCACATCTGGAGTATGGATCTCTCCACGTCCGTCCCACGAACGGCCCTTGGTTTACGGGGACAGGCCCCTTTGTTGCTTTGGCTATGACTTTTGCCACCTCCGCCTCCTCCTTTGATGCAACCAACTTGATTAGGATCTGCTGCAGAGCTGGGTTATTTATCAAATCCCGCACTGCCTTAGCACTATCTCAAAACGAGTGACTCCGTCATCCTTCTTGTCCTTCGTAACATTAACCACCTCATCAAGCAAAGCAATCGCAACATAAGAGTCGAACAAGGCGGCTGGGCACGAAATCACCATCTGGAGGGACGATAGAGCAGATTTAACTGCCGATGAATCAATTTTACTTTTCCAATCGTCTAATTCCTTCTTGAGCGCTCTGACCATTGTGACCGGGACCTAACAAAGAAAATACCATACAACACTACATCAATTCTCGTCATTTCAAACACCCACTTTCGCATTGTCGGCTACTGTTATCCTTTACATAGAAGTCCAACTTCCAATCTCAAAAGAGATACCTTGTACCTCTCTTAAGGTTTGTATATACATAAATATATTACCATAATGCTCTTTATTTTCTTTCACATCACCTCTTGGCACAGAGCAACCGGAATCCTTGACTTACGATAGCTTTATCGTTGTCTAACCGAATTCTCATACACATGCTCTCTCCGCTTTCTTGTCAGCGCCACCACGTTGCACAGGGCAAAAGTCCTCGACACACTGCACTCTCGGAGCTTTTTTTTTTAAATGCCACATTGTGGCCCAAGGCAAAGCTCCACGTCTATCCACTCGATCGGTCCGGGACCAATTTTTTTTCCCGCCACCAGGTGACAGAGCAAAAAGTCTCTATCGGTCCTTGACCGAATTTTTTTCCACGCCACCTCATGGCACAGAACAAAGAAGTCGTCAACACACTGCTCTATCGGTCCTCGACCGAATCTTTGTTTTCCACGCCACGTCATGGCACAGAACAAAAGTCTGTCTCACCGCGCGGTGGGTTCCTGACCGAAAACCCTTTTTTAATGGAAATTTACGCCACGACATCGCACAAAGCAAAAGGTTTACAAGCTGCCTAAATTAATCAATCGGTCCTCGACTGAAACAAAAAACTCCACTCAAACAACTCCAACGTTACCAAACATCCGAGAAAAAACAAATACCAACATAACAAAATTAAAGCAGCTAATTATCGCAAAAGGTTCGTAACACGTCTGTGAGGAGCAAGACAAATAAAATACCGAGCACGTGCTCCAAGCGCGAAATTTAAAACTGATTTCCTTGGTCCAAGAAAATACATAAACGAGAAATATAACATCCAACAAAAATAACCACTAAACCCCAACCGTATACAAAGGTGAAACACCGAAAGTATAAATACCTCAAGGTTCGCCGTCGAATTTGACTCATTCGTCACAGTGGAATTATCTTGGGACAAATTTTCGCCGTTACCGGTTTCCTCTAAATTCGCAACAGCCTGTGGTGTCGACGACGTTGATGGAGCAGTTTGCTGAGCAGAACCTAGAAGAGGCTGTAAAACTTCTTGGACTTCGGCTTGGGCGTTCGGCTTGGGCGTTCGGCTTGGGCGTTCGGCTTGGGCGTTCGGCTTGGGCGTTCGGCTGGGACGGACGCGCGGTCATTATCGAACAACTCCAACCAAAGCTAGTCAAACTGACAACTATGAATGAATAACACAGGCTTATATAGAATGTGCGAAGTCTAATGAATATTAATAAGGTATAAATAGTGGCAGTAGCAATACTCAGTGGGAGTACTGAGTGTGAATACTCAATACTGGTAACACAGTGGCAGTAGCAATAATACTCAGTGTGAGTACTGAGTGGGAATACTGATAACACAGTGGCAGTAGCAATACTCAGTGAGAGTACTGAGTGGAAATACTGATAATACAGTGGCAGTGAGCAGCTCGTTTTTCCATTTCTTCCATCGACGACCAGTTTCGTCGGGGTCTGAGTCAGCGATAAATGCTTGCGTTCTGATGTCCCTTGGTCCGGACGTCAAATGTTGAACAGCTTGTGCTTGTGTTGGAGATGCTGCCGTAGTAGGCGTAGAATTGTGCGAAGTTGGAACCATTGGCGGTCCTTCTTCGGTGTCAGACATGCTCGTTGCGAATATAGCAGTAAACAGACAGTAAACAGACAGTAAACAGACGAGAATTATCCAACAAAACAGCCTTGATCTGTTACATAAGTTATATAAGCTTTGTATATTATTATTATTAATCTCCGTAAACACGAAGGCTAAATTCTCACACGTGGTTCGTAACGAAGGTCTTCCTAAATCCGAATGCCCGGATGTCTAAATGAGTAACCGATGACCTAATATGGACATTACAGTTCCTTTGACTAAACAGGCGGATGTTTTCCTGAGAAAATGTGTTCAGACCGCCGCAAAAACCATGGTTGTGGACAGAAAAAAGCAGAAGGCACTAACTGTGCTATATTTGGGGTCGGGACCGCTGCAAAATACTACAAACTCAAGCGTTGTGCCGGCCGAGTTCGTAGCACGGAACCGACAACAAAGATGAAGTCTTAGTAACTTGAACTTTTTGCTTTCCACCAAAAAGACAGCTGAGTACTCTTTAAACTCTTTCTTTCCATTTATAGATAACTGATGTTTTTTTCTCAAGTTCTGAACTTCACTTCGGTCGACCTGAATCGTTTTGCTAAACAAGCTAAGCTTTAAAAAAACACTCTTTTTTAAAAGCGACGGTAGTCATGCGATTTCCCGCCAAGAAAAACGCTGGTTGCCCCAAAGCACCGTGCGATTTCCCGCCAAGAAAAAATGGCACTCTCCACCCCCGTCGGGTTGTCTTGGGACTCCCCCCCCCCCCTCTCCCAGAGTCTGTACGGGCGGCCGTACGCTGACGTCGCAACCAAAATTTCGATCGAGAGGTTACCAAATTTGCTTGGCAATGGTGCTCTGCTGGCGCGCTAGCGGGCAGGCTCTGCTATTAAGGGAATGTGCAATACTTAGCAGGTGTGGGGTTAACAAAAAGGAGGGGGCCACTATGTAAAATCACATTGCAAGATAAGGGAAGCAGCATGTAAATAACTCAATGAAAAGGAGAGAGGTGATGTCAAATTTTCATGGTTAAACTCACTGATGATTCAACACTACACCCATACCACTAATATTGAAATTCAAAATTACACACAATCATTTTTCTGGCACGGTAACTTATATGTACAAAACGTAATTTATTTATCATGGAATTCACAATGCATCAAAGGCGGTCATTTTCTGGTACTGTCTCTCAAGCAAGCTTTGTCAGTTAGAGAAGTGAATGCAGCAGGAGTTTCCAGGTCAGTGTTATGAATTTGTGGAACTCCATACATTTTAGGCTCATATTTCCCATAAACTGGTGCTCCCCCCAGTGACCTAAATATTACACAAGCTCTCTGTCAGTCCTGGAAGGGAGCAAATACTTGGCGAATGGCAGGCAAAATATATGAAAGGGTAAATGATGAGCCTGGGCTCGGAAAAAACCACTACCTTCTCTCTGTTACAAGTTATCCACGGTACAAGCAAATTTTGTTTTTTGGCCGAATATTCAACAGACTAGGAGAAAGCCTCCCATCAAGAACGAGCCAAGATGTGTGGCAATGCCTTGTTCTCAAAAGCGCTCCACCCGTTGAAGGAAGACCATGTGCGTCACGGGCAGTACTATCTTGAGTACTTAACGTTTTCTTGCTCTCCCGGCCCATGGGATGTGTGTAACACAGAAGGGTGGACTATGGGTCTTTCTGTTGAATGATCTCCTGGCCAGCACTCAGTGAATCAGCACCAGGTTAGTACTTGGCATGTAATAACACAGGAGAGGTTATAGGTCTCTTCCAAGTTTTCAGGACCCGTTGTTCGAAAGCCGGTTAACACTAACCTGGGATTAAAATTTAACCAAGGTCCTTGTTTCTCTTATTTCAAAAGAGTTTTCACAGCAAAGTCCAAGTGACCGTTTGAAAGCAATCAAAGTCAAAATGTAGCCCGGGGCAAAAGGATTTGCAGGAGTCCGTTTCGTTTGGCTGTAAAACAATTAAAAATTGACACTAATTCTGGGTTACCTTAACCCTGCCTTGAACAACTGGGCCCAGAAAGAAATTGTGCAGGGAACGATGTCATCTACCAGTAACCAGAATATGCAAGATGCAAGCTCGCAATACAATGTGGACAAAAGCATGTGTCAGAGTTACGTCCAAAACTTTGAGTTTCTTGAAACAAAGGCAAAAAAAAAACGTCTGAACAGAGGAACACGCTACCGGATATTTGCTGGACAGATGATCAGGCAGTCAAGGCCCTGGGGCCCGTTTCTCGAAAGTCCCGATAACTTTTCGGGTCCAGAAAGCTATTTTATGTGCGCGATTTTTGCATTTAAGACTCAAAGGTTGTTGGTTTTGAAAGCTGAACAGTAAAATTCTAAGTTGAATAAAACAAGTCAGGCCACAAACTACAAACTACGCCAACGTTCTACGGATTTTGATTTTAAAATATAGCTTCGGGCTCGAAAAGTTACCTGTATTTTCGAGAAACGGGCCCCTGTCGAGAAAGCAGCTTAGACTGTATTAATAACAACACGGTTTTAGAGTTGTTGAAAGTTAACGACAACTAACTGAAAGGGTGCTAGGCCACACGCGTGATGGGGGAACATCTAAGAGTACTTTCAAGAGGATGTCAACATGCCTTCATCTTCAGTAGCATATGGATCGGAGCGTAAATCGAGTGATTCTGAACAAGAATCATCAAGTGGATCATTAAGTGACGCTAAATTAGAATCTGAATTTGTGGAGAATATCTATGAAGTATTGTTCGTTCCTGATGACGATGAATCAACTGTTGAAATGACTTGAACCCCTTAATTGGGGGAGGGGTAAAGCCGTATTTTTTAAACATCTCCGCCCCATTTCTCAACCCCCCCCCCCCCCTGCTGATAATTGTTGAACATTCCCTTATGGTCACATTGCACTACTTGAGTGTTTTTAAACAAATCTGGACCGTTATTTTTGGGTCTTCATTAATGTGAAAATGACTTGAGGCTTTTTCAAAGTGTATTAAAAGTAACTGACATAGTCCCTTAAACTGAAATTTCAAACTAAAAGTGTTTGTGGAGAAGGAAATCCCTCAGTCGTGATGGTAAAGGAAGCCGCTGAACTTTACTGGGTGGAACACAAGCGTTTATGACTTGTCGGCGTAAGACTTTCAAATCAAAAATCATCGGCAGCTGCCAAATTCTAATGTAGCCGTCGCTGTAGCTTCCAGCGAGCTCTTCACCGCTTTGTGTAAAAGCCATGTGAAACACCCCAGCCTCGCTGTGAAATTCTGGTGATTGTTGTGATGCGTCTAAGACAAAGCTGATTGTACCATCCTCGGTATTCACACAAGAAATTGTACCGTCATTTGATCCCACTGCCAAGATCGTGCCATCAGGGGAGTACCTAACAACGTTCAGTAGCTTTTTAAACATCAGTGTATGTTTGTTTTGGACATCAGTGTCCTTTATATCGTTAGTTGACATGTTCCAAGTTTTCACCACACCTGCATACATGACGCACGTGGCAAATTCCTGAAAGGGAAACCGCGGGTCGAATTTACAGACGGACTGCGTGATGAAGTCTTCAAGGTTGCTGTCGGCAAGATCCGGAACCTTGTACGGAGCAAGAATTTTCGAGTTCTCCAAACTGTTCATCAAAGCCAAACGCGCAGAGGTCAGAAAATAAACGTGCCCGTGTGACGAAGTTACAGCGAGATACCGGCCGTTGGGAGAAAACGCGCAATCAACAACTACCCCGCGAAAGCCTGGACAAACTTTGCTCACTTTCTCAGAACAAAGCGTCTTTGCGTTTCGGGCGTTGGTGATTGACAATTGGAGAGCTCCGCCCACTACGCGAATGCAAGCCACCATACTCCCGTCGTGGGAAAACGGACAGCCTTGTGGGTAGATCCGGCGGTATTCCGACATACCTCCAGGGATGTTGCATGGAGTACACCTCTGCGGGGCGGTTCCAAGCTTTGAGAGGAAAAGGTCTTCTTCTTCCTCTATGCCATGTTTTGTTGCTAAGCAACACAACTGCAGGCCATTAGGAGAGATTGACCATGGACCGGAAGTTAGCGTGCAGTGGTACTTGGTGATGGCAGTTGAAGGGGAGGTTGTTAAGTCCCAAGTGCGCGTGCGTGAACTGTAGGTTGGGTTTTTCGCTAGGTGGGATGATGGCTCCACAACAGCACCTTAAATAAAATATGGAAACATTGGTTTAGAGAAATCCTCCAGCAAAAATTTTAAAGTGGGGCTGATAAACGATTAAGGCCAAAATTATTTTGGCGAGAGAGATTTTGTAATGGCAAGAAACCGTAGATCGCTCAAAGGGCTCCCATCGATCACGGAACGGCGAAAATTGTACTCCAGAAATATTTCTAGCGTTCAGACTTACAGCAGAGTACTTGCTTCTGCAGGATTTTGATTTTTATACGCTTTTAGACTTCTTTTTGTCCCTTTAATTTGCAAAAAAAAAAAAAATTAGCGACGAAAAGAGACTAAAGACAAAACGTATAAAGGATGATAGACACAAGATGTACCTAGGCACTGGTCAAAACCCGGGGAACCATCCGTGGAGTCAGAACTTGCAGTAAAGAGACCAGATTCCTCTCCTGATTTCTTATACTAAAAAAAAAATCTTGAAATAATTGCAGTGTGAGTAATCCGGTAATGACAAAGCATCGACTAATGCCCGGAAGCTTGTACCGGGTTATGATCACATGCCTTTAGGGGAAGTCAGTAAGTACAAAATACGGCGGGTTTTCAGTAAGAATGTTTTAAAACTGAAACAAAGTAATTGACTCCGGCCAAACGCAAACAGTTCAAAGAGCCAAGCAGAACTCTAAAAAGTTTACTTGCAACTGGCTCCAAGAGCGAGAAAATACAGAAAGGTAAGTCGTATTTGGTCCAGATAAACGCTCCAAAATATAAATCTAAAAACATTTTAAAATAACGATTAGAAATACACTTTGAATGTTATACACCTTGAAAGTCACAGTGTTCTCATCCTTAGAGCTACACATTGCCTGAGATTAAGCAGGGCGCTGGTTTGAAGACTTTCGATCGCGTCACGTCCATTTTGTATTATTATCAAACAATGCGCAGACGGGGGGGAGGGTGGGGATTTAATTGTGCGGACAGTGTTTTAACAAAATGACAAAAGACAGTGGCTTGCATGGCAGCCAAGCAAATTGACAGGTGTGCAAAATACAAAACCCTAAACGTCCTGTTTGAATAACAGTAGTATCATACTCACTTGTAAAAGGAAATTAATACAAAAAACATGTAAATTAGTAAAAAAAAACAGTCACTAATGAAATCGACGATATCTCATCCCAAATCGCTTCCCACAAAACTTTTATATCCCCAATGGTTTGTTAAAAATTTCGCCTCCTTTAGTTTCACATTGACCTGCGGACACACGAATTTTCATTAGCAGTATATTTTGGTTGATATTGCTGTGCTATGGCGTTCTTCCTACAGCTGCCAGCAACTGAATATATTTCCCGGTGAAAAGCCGTTTCGCACACTGTTCAGACAAATGTTTAACATTTTTGGCCAATAAGAGGTTCGAAAACCCCAGAATATGCAAAATTGATTTGTCTCCAGTGTTGAATCGATTACTGGCAACCTGGTTTTAATTCCTTTCACTAGGCTAATAAGCAGACTGAAGTTAATTTTGATGCGTGCGTTAAATATTAAGCAATAATGTGGAGTGACTGGTTAAATAACTTACAGGAATGTAGATATCTCTTCCCTTTCTTCAGATTTCGCAGTAGTTCAGAGATCAAGACAGAGAATTAAAAAGAATGAAGACTTTGCAAGCGGGGAATAGTCTCTTTGGCAAGCTTTATGGAATAAAGCGTGTGTGAATAAAGTTTAATGTTTCGCTGGCATTCAACTCGGAACTAAACCAAAAACTCTTTTGGGTAACGCCGATCAAATTTGTCTCTTTTTATTGCCGTCTCTTTAAGAAAATTTGAATTAACTAACCACTACAATTTTGTTTTTATTTTTACCTAATTATTAAGTTCTTTTAGCCCATGTAAACGAAAAAATATTCAGTGATTTGTGATATTTGCTAGGTCTCAATTATCTATCCAATGAAATTGCAAAAATTTTTTTATAAATATTTTGTTGTTTTAATTGGTAAATAGAGAAAAATTCTACTTACACTCGGTGCAATCTTTTTTTCGAATGATGATGTTTTGGAGCGCGGTCTTTGTATTTGATAATTCTAGCGCATTAGGTTACGAAAACTCCCGAGTCGCTGCTATTCGGTCATGTTTAATGTGACTCTTTATTTGTTATTCGCCGTAATTTAGGAAAAGAACATATTGAGTGAGCTTTTACCCTTTCGAGATAACGTAGCCACGAAACGACTGAATTAAATGCAGATTGATGTTAATGTGAGACGTGTCATATGTTAACATAAAAAACACGCTAACCGTTAAGCGAAAATATCGGTAAAATTGCTAGGTAAAAGAAGAAATTGCTGAAAGCTTAATAACTGTCAACCACCAGAGATAAGGTAGCAAATACGAATTCAATGTCAACCGCAGAAAACAATCTTGTTTGACAACCAAAACTTTTTTCCAGCCCGGGCTTAAAGAGAATTGACCAGAGATCTAGTGTACATGAGTCGATAAGATCTTAGAGGATGGAGTTAGAAGTCAAGCTGTCAAGAGTGAGATTTTGAAACCCTCATCTGTTCTATAAAAACTTTACCGAGCGCACGAGAGTCGAAGAGAGCGGTTGTGATAAAGTAAGTCATCAAGCGACGGCAATTTAAACTTTCTAATTCCAATAAAAATTTGAGCAGTGTCAACTGTGGAAGCGACGTCCGAGAGTTGATGGGATAGATCGCCCGGCAATCGGCGACCAACCGGGGCGAAAGTTTGAACGCTGGTCAATCTCAACGACTTTTTTCTTCGTTTCCCCCAAGCTATGAAGTATAAAAGGCATGTTTCTCACCGTATATAAGCACTGAATCATCTTGGGCAGCAAATAAGCATTGATACTGATAATGGTACCGCACGGAATTGATCAGCTCATTCATGTACCGAGGTGGGTTACTGCTAGCGAGTCCTTCTCCCGTTAGTTGCAACACAACAGCCCCTCGTGTGCACCTTCTTTTCCGTGGGAATGGCTTGTACAGCTTTGTTGACAGTGGAGGAGGATCCTGCAAATTCTGGGGAAAGTAGTGGCTTGTGCAAGTTATGCCCATCGTGAAGGCGGTAGCAAAGCAAATAAAAATGTTAATTTGTCAGTTGCGGTTGAAGGCTGAGTGGTGTTTAAAACGCCGGATCACTGACGTCACAAGAAGTTTGGCTTGAATGTACGTACAAAACAAACGTAATTCATCGGCAAATGGCAAAACATATGGTGGGGCCTACCTACGGTTCACTCAGCAAACAACTAGCAACCAAACAACGGGTTTTTATTAAGATCGTTTTAAACATCAAAATTGTACCTTGCAGAAACTTCCGGCAGCACTACCTCGTCACTTTTCTTGTTCTCGCTAAAATTTAGTCATTGTTCTTTTACTTATACTTTTGAAGTCATAACTGTGCCTTACCCAGATTTCAAAGATTAACCGCTTGGATTTAATTGGATGCTCTATATTTGTCACTTTCACGACCGGTGTATTTCAGATGTAGCATCGAGTACTGAGAAAGTGATAAATAATGATTGTTGATTTTGAATTTGGTAATAATAATAATAAGGAATTATATATGGAGAGGAAAACAGAGAACCAAATATCCACTGGAATCTCTTTGAAACGCCTCCGAATGCCATAGAAACTCAAGTTATACACAGAAGAGGGCAGGTAAGTCGATTTTATTAGATCTCTTTCCCCTATTTCGAACTATTTTGTACGATCGTCATATTCCCATACAAACTCTTATAAATATAACGCTGTTACGCAATGTCATGTTGACGGCAACAGAGAACCAAAAACCCACTGGAATCGCTTTGAAACGCCTCCGAATGCCATAGAAACACAAGTTATACACAGAAGATGGGAGGGTAAGTCGATTTTATTAAATCTCTTTCCCCTATTTTGAACTATTTTATACGGTCGTTCATCCTCGGAGACCCAGGGGCAGCTAGTCGGGACGACGGGATCTTCATGGGCGAAAGTTTACAACAAGAGCGGGAGAGCCCCTGGGCACTTACTCTTACCGAACGAGTTCCAGAAGCGTTTGAAATCCCGCCTTCTGATTGGCCAGAAAAATATTTTTCTGGCCAATCAGCGAAGAGGAACAGCCGGGCGACTCTCATGTCTTCTTACACGAGGTTGTTTTCCTCATCGAACGCCGTAGTAGCGTGGCCCGTTCAACGGGAACATTTTTGAGGAGAGCTTCAGAAAAAATAAATAGATAATAAATAAACGAAGTCGAGGAAATCGCAAACTATAACGTGGCCGCAAGAAAACAAACACTCACAGGGAATTTTTCTTTTAAACGTGAATATCGTGACACCTTGCTAATACGAACGCTGGTCGTTTTCAATCAAATATTTGTCTTAAAGTGCTACTACGATGTACATAAATTGCGACCTATTACTGAAGCCAAACAGTAAAACAGTGCTTAATTTTAAATGTTTGACGCCTTATGAACCTGTAAACGTAAAAGGTTGTTCAAGATAATGAAAAACCCAAATGTCTTCCATCTTGAAGTGGGCGTGAAAAGAAAATTTGCTCGATGCGGACCGATTATTTCATATTTGGCGCCATCTTGTTCTCTGGACTGTCTTAGCCCTTGGAAGCCTGGGCAGGAGTCGTGACGTTGCGAGTGACTGCGTGGCCATACTAAAATCAAAATGGCGGACGGCACTTCACCGGCGCTGAGCGAAAAAAAGCGGCTGTTTACAGACGATAAAAAAGACATAGCGGATGAAAATACATCGGAGGAGACAGAATATGTGGTAAGCAATTTAATATGTCTTTCTAGTTCATTTTTGCCTTCGTTACTTCAAACATCTCGCTGTTTTTGCACGTCTGTTTTTCCGGTCTTCATGTCTGCTTACAGGTACAAGCTAATGTAATGTTTTTATGAGTCAGCTGTACCGTACATTGTTTACGGCGTTATAGGAACAGTTCCAGCAGGTTCTTGTGTTTGTTTTCAACAAAACAGTTCTCTAATTTGTTTTGCTACTAATTCTGTTTTAGGAAATATACCAGGAAATTCTCAAGTGTATGAAGTCTCTCTTTGAAATCCGAGGGTGAGTTCCTGCATAAAATTCCACAGTCTATTTCTTTTATTCTTTAAATAGAGGCGTGCTGTAAATTGATTTCTGGACGTAGTTTAGTTCTTCCCAGGGTGCTTATAATACGGCTTCCGTACCAAATTTTGTTTTTCTCACTGGGTGGTACAGCTGTATGCTGCCAAAGGGGTGTAAAAACGAAGTCACAGCTAACAGGACGACATTTAATCATTAAAACATCAAATAAATCACTTTTCAGTTAGTTTGTTCTCACTGTGGTCCTGGGTGCATTCTGATGTTAATCCCCTTCTGAAGAAATGCTGACGTCTCCTGAAACCGCATTCCAAAGATCTTCAGTGTCTAAACCTACAGAAAATGCAGTTTGGTTTGAGGGTCTGCAATTTTTAGTTAATTTATATGAGTTTTTATTTCCTTTTTTCACATTTGAATTTTATAATGACATGACATTTGCTATGGTAATCTAACTTACACCACATGCATCAAATTTCTTTATGCATTGTTCATACACAAAAAAAAAAATTATCCCTGTCATCTCTGCCTTAAAAATTTCCTTGTGGGGCCTGTAAAACAGCTGCAGCTCTTGGTGTTCTCCCATGTTGTTCTGTCACTGTTTAAGGTAGAAAAACCTCTGCTCAGTCCCTTCCAGTCAGGTCCCTTTCGAAGGCTGCAATTGAAAGAAACAGATGCTTTATTTTTGGGTCAAAACTTACATCAATCAAACTTGACATGAGCAACAAGAAATTGCCAGGGAAATTGGTAACCTTTGAAAGGTGGTTGCTAATGTAAGATTTAAGTAAAAAAATAAAGAAATTTGTTCTCCTTAACAAGTTGTTGCGAAGAGT
Organism: Siderastrea radians; assembly: GCA_964017195.1. Classification (NCBI taxonomy): domain Eukaryota; kingdom Metazoa; phylum Cnidaria; class Anthozoa; order Scleractinia; family Rhizangiidae; genus Siderastrea; species Siderastrea radians. The sequence goes on along the minus strand of OZ024891.1, from coordinate 38,127,198 downwards.
TTGGGGTATTGGTGATTGCTTAGGAGAGGTAGGCACCTGGACAGGTTTGATTATTTTTGTTCCCAGAAGAGCTGACTGGTGACCTTTGCGAGTCTGTTTGACCCATTCATTGTACTCCCTGAAAAATTTCGTATTTGCAGTAACAGTTACAAAGCTGAGCAAACTTGTTTGTTTTCATTTTCAACCTTCACGGTGCACAAACCATAATTGGTTCTAAGTGGAACTTTGTTTGAGTAACTTACATTGAACAGAAATGTTTGTGCTGTTATTGAGCCGCAGTTTGAACCAAACGTATGCACAGTTGTGTTGTTACTTTTCTGTATTGCAAGATTTCATAACAAAGCTCTGAAATCAGCATGATCAGGTCAGATGGTTTTCCGTAGATATCCTTGTTTCTGATTGTCAGATCAGAGATCTGAACCTACACAAACGAGTCACACTGGTTTGAGTCAGACCACGATATACAAGTCTGAGATTTAACCTTTTGAGGTGAAGTTTCAAACTGGTCTTATATGATAAGAAACAAAGGCTATTGTGGAAAACAGTCTGAACTTGTGCCAGATCTCCCTATACAGGTTAAAGAACTGCATGTGCTTTATTGTGCCAGACAGACAGTTCTTTGAAAATAATTAATTTGCAGCTCGTTATTTTGTTGTTGTCAAACAGAGCCAAAGAGCAGCAAGAGGAGAGTCTCCCTGAAAATGCTGTAGAGCCACAATCGTAAGTTGTCTTAAGGCTGTCACAAAATAATCTTTTCAAACGTAATACCATCTCTGCCTGTAGCGAGAACAGGGCTGTAGTTTTTCTCCTAGGAAGCCATTTCAGTCATCTCTGCCAACTGATGCACTAGGCAAAATTCTAACAAGAAGTACCTAAACTGAAGCGATCGGATAAATTAGACCAGAGTTATGCAAAGAAAGGTGAAAAGTTTCCTTGTGAAATTGGACCAAAATTTGGCCTTGCACTGGTTGCTATTTCTTGTTAAAAATTTCCCTGTTCCTGAAAGTTTACTAGGTAAAATCTTTCTGAAACAAGGAAAGGCTTTCAAGGAGCCAAAAAACCTACAAAAAAACAAGAGAACCAAAAACAATAAGATGGAGCGCTATACCCCGAAAAGATGGCCCAGTATAGAGTTTTTCTCCTTCAAAAATTGTGCACATGCCCGTTATCTAATTTGCAAAAATGCCTTGGAAATGGAAGAGAATTTGCAATTAGTTTCCATGCTGCAAAAGGTTTAGACATTTAGGCTAGAATTTGAGCAGGCAGGAGCCAAATTACAGCACTCATGGCTTACATTGTAAACTGGCAGTTTTTCCAAAAAAGGTTGGCAGTTAATGGGTTATTTTGGTTTGGAATTTAGCCTTACCTAGCTCACCCATGCATTACAAGTATAAATCCTGTTAGGGTTAATACCCATACCAGTTCCAATGCGATTACTGTTCATCAACCAGTCATCACGGTAGCAAAGAGCAACCAGAACTCAGAGCAGATGTATGTTAATGATGTCAAAACATAAAAATGTGTGTCAGCGAGTTGCCATTGGTTAGATATTGGTTTTGCTTCTAGTTGGCCAAAAAAAGTGGTACAAGTGTTTTATTTAATCACAAAACATATGTCAGTAGTAAATGAAAACCAAAGTAAACACAAATTTCTTTCAACACTTAGTTTGAAACCTCTGAATAACTAATCAAAGATAAAAATGATGAACAATCCAGACCTGAAAACAAATTATTGTTCACTGCTGGTTATTTTCTGTTAGTGAAAGCAGATGGGCAGTTAGTGGCAGTTGATATATTGACCGACTATTAACCAAGTCTTGGGCCATTCGTGAATGACAATCAGCTAATAGCCAGTCAGTCTCTCATATCAGCCAATATAGTTAGTAGTTACTGTTTCTTCACTGACAGTTTACTGATGCCTCATGGTCGCTTTGCAAATACATGCACTTCACCAACACTTGACTGATGCTTCATCAACTTGGGCTCTACTTATAACCAAAAAAAGATGAATAAAATCGCCAGCCTCTATTCTTATTAATTCAATGTTGAATATCAGACGTGTCATTTTGCTTTAGGTGGACTGATTAATGAAATAAGTGAAAATTCATAAACCAGACCATTATCATGAATAATTTGGAAGAATTTAATAAGTGTGTGATCTAAAAATATCATATATCATATATCAGCAAATCAAAAGATCATACTTGTTAAGGGAGTTTTGTTCCTTTGGAAACCGGCTGTTGAATTGAAACCACTAAAATTAATGACAGCAAAAAGTGTATACGATTTAGTATGCACTAAAATATACATTTAAAAATTTGACTTTGTTTGTAACCATTAAAACCATGGAAAACCACTTTTTTGTCTTTTTGTGTGTGTGTGTAGCAGGATGCCTGCAGTTGAGGTAGATAAAACTACTGTCTAAGGCATAATCGTGTTTTGATTAACTGGTTCAATAAATGTCTGGGGTCTGGGTTCATTATTGTAGATCACATTTCACTGAAGGAGTCTTGAAATGAAGAAGACAAAGACTGTTAAAGGATCACACATAGGGTCTGAATTTAAACTGGCATCTTTTAATTTTCAATTTACAGGACAACAGAGCTGAGCAAAGTACTCTCTCAAATCTCTGATTTGGTTAATCACGAAAAACCACAAACACAGTAAGTGACTCTTAAACATTTGTGGCCAGGGTGAGTGTTTGTTAATTTCCTAAGAAGCCTGACTTACTGTGCATTTTCATGAGTCAGTTCTCATTTCTTCAAGCCTTTAGAACTTTGCCAAAAAAATTAAACCTGATTTGAAAAACTACTTAACCTTAATATACAACATCATCCATCAACATCATTGTTTGCTGTAAATGTTGTTTGCTTTGTTTTGAGTTGGAGTCCATGCTATCCCAGTTGGTGGGACATAAATAGTGGTAGTGGAAAGGGGCACTTACTTGCTGAGTGGTACACAGGCTGCCTCCATACAGATACATTTTCTTTTGAAAGTGAAAACTTGTCATTCCGTTTTCATGTTCCTTCCACATGGATACCCGAGTATCTCGAGCAATCTTTTGAAAACAGTCTCCATAGTGGAATCTTTAGAAAATGCAAAGTTCTGGAAGTGATACGTACATACAACGTAGATAGTAACATACATGTAACCTTTATTTATACACGTTAAAATCACTGGCCATGTGATTTTTGCAGGTTTGCAATTTTAAGGCTTGTGTCATTTTCTCCTTCATGTTGTTTTCATGTGGACAGCAAAAATGATCCGAAGACGATCATGTAGACAGAGAGCTTGTGTTCTGTGTTCAGTGAAAGTGTTATCTTTTGAAAAAAGAAACTTATGAAAATGCATCCATGTGGAAGGTGGCTTAGAAGTTTGGCATTTGAAGTTCTTTGTCACCTGTCTCACCTGGAGATGTAAATGTATTTCACTGAATGGATTGAGTTTCTGAACGAGAAAACCTGGCCATTGTAGAGAGGTGAAATAAGGGGAGGTGTCTGTCGTGGGAAAGTGGCTGTTTGTGGACATCTGACTGTAAAAATGTAAAAGAAAAATGTAAATTGATGATTATATTGGTCAGCGCGCATAGTTTTTCTTGGCATTGCCTTACGACAGACCAGCCACTCCCCTGTTATTTCACAGACGTGCCACTCTAATAATACGTCTATTATTGTTTTCACTCATTTATATTCAAACCGTGATGAAACAGTCACTTTGCCTTGATAATGATGGTAGTACCATCGAAACGTTGGACAGCATTAGTTTTAGTATTTAATCTTATAATATTTAATTTGTTTTTCCTTGTAGATTCACCTGCTATCCAGATCATTACACTCACACGAGTGTCATTGCACAAACTTTGTCATTGTACTTATCCTTGTTAGACGAATCTTGCATCAAAAAACTGTCAGCTTGTATCAAGTCAGACTGTTCACACTGGCTGTCCAAGCTTTTTGGGTAAGAACATGCTTTAATTTCTCCTACACAAAGTACTGTTGGTACATTTATCATATATTTGCGAACATTGAACTTCAGATCTGAAGGTCAGTCGTTCAAGGCTTTGCCCAATCCCTGCCATCATGTTGTTTCCTTTGACAAGAACCTTTACTCCATATTGTCTTCCTCTACCCAGGTGCATAAATGGGTATTGGCTACATGGTGGCTTGTGTGCGACAACCTTTGCCTTTGTCTAAGAGGGTTCAGGATGAGGATTATGTTACCAAACTAATGGGCTTATTGTAATAACCATTGCTTGTAGCACCATAAATAAGGAACATCCACTTTGCCATAAGAACTCATTTGTTACTGAGCTAAAGTTTTCAGGTTTTATTGGATGCTACATGTACATACAATCTGGCAAACACACTGGGCTGGGAAGAGACCAAAAAAAAATGACCAGAGACTTATAGCATCTACTAACGATTCACAGTTCACTTGACTGTGATGATGACTTCCGCTCAGGTTGTCAAAATGTCAGTCAATGTCATCACTAACAGTCCTTCTCAGGACTACACTCACCCGGATGATCATAAAAAAAATTGTGTTACAAAGTTACCTAACTGATGCCATGTTTTTAGTTACAAGTTGTGGCTCTGATTTGCAGGTATGAAAATGCACTGACCTGCTTCCATGAACATCAGTGGGATGGGCTGGTACGAGGTAAGATTGACATCTTTACCCTTGGTTGTCATGTTCCAGGACTTTTGAAGTAAATGTTTCAATTTATAAAGTAACATTATATAATTTTAAGGATATAGGTAGTTAGGTGTCCCCAATATTACAGCTGTAGTTTACAACTAGGTAAGCTAGATAACAAGACATGTTAATAAAGTTGTTATTATTATTATTATTATTATTGTTATTATTATTATTATTATTATTATTATTATGTTTCTTTGTAATAAGAATTTCCAGTAGCAGTTTTTAAATTTACACACATGTATGCAAATATTATCTTAATTTTAAGTCTTTTTTTTCTACCTGTGTATTTGTTACTTTTCCCCCTGTGGTGTCTTTGTTGTATAATTTTTGTGCATACATCATGGATCATCAGACTTTTTTCAACCACAAAAGAATAAAATACTGATTCTTTCTTGATCTAGTTTGCAGACTTGCTTTAAGAGTGAAATATCCCAAATTTGCGACTGAAGGATTTACAGCTCTCTATACAAGGTACAGTGAAGCACGGAGTATTGTACTCCCTGATGGGTAATGGTAGTCCACTCCAGGATTACTGTCATTTTCTATGCTTTCTGGTGTTCCACTTGTGTGGATAGGCTGGTGGGGGAAGTAATGGACCACTGCTGATTAGTAAAGCTAAAAAAATATAAACTACTGATTGGTTACCATCCCAGGGAGAGTTGCTAAATTCTCTATTTGATCTGCCTTATGATTCAGAAGCTGGTTTAAAGCTCTGAATGTGTGTGCACTCCAAGTAAAACTTAGGGGCCGTTCACATGATACGGGAATGACTTTCATTACGGGAATGACGAGTTCATTCCATCCCCATATATTTCTCTGTATCTGCTTACATGATACCGAAACGAAATTTCATTCCCACACAAGTCATTCCGTGTTTCAATCCAAATGAAATTCTCATTCTGGTATGACATTTGATTCTGATGTCATGTAAACTGAAAGCGAACTCTGTTCTGAGGTGAAAACGCAAACCGTGTAATCTGGGGTGAGTGGCACATGTGCATCGTTTTCAAGATGGCGGACAAAATGGTCATTTTCAAGATGGCTGAGATGGTGAATGCAGTACGAACTTTATTCTGGAATGAAACTCATTCTGGTATCATGTGAAGAGCCCCTTAGATTCTGGGTGGAGAGCATTACTGCAAGTGTTCCATTGTATCTAATAAATATTTATGTTACATATAAATCTCTCATCACAGGCCTCCTGTCATTTATGTCAGCTCATCTGCTTGTAATGCACTAGGACAATATTTGTGTACACAGGTATGGTCTTTAGTTAGTTTTTGTACAGTCAAAGACATGGTCTTACATGTGACGTTATTACACTCAAGCAATGAGACCAGGGACTTCAAAAATGCCTATGTGTGACTACTAAACTAGTTACATGTATGTGTTTGTATGATGCAAAACTGAATTGAAAGCTATTTTCTGTAGAGAACTGTCGTTGCCATTTTTGCTAGATTAGAAAGTGGATTTAGAAGGCGGGTGTATTTGATCTCAATTACTGTTAGCCTTGAAAGAGTAGGACAGAAGTGTCAGTAAGGTCATGGTGGGGGATTCTCCCTAGCTATTACAAGTTTGAACTCTTGATAGTTTGATGGACAAACAGTTTAATTCAACAAATAAAGTGAAATCCAGATTTACAACCACCCCGTGGCCTCCTCCTTTTGACGATCACTTTTTCTTGGCTGAAGGATAGCTTATGCAGTCATGGTCATAGTGAAATTCCCGTCATTATGACAACCTCTTAACTACAATCACATTTCTATAGTTTGGTAGTGGTTGTGTTAGTGGGCTTCTACCATTACTACAACTGTTTATTTTTGCCTGGTTGCATTTTACATTTCTCATGTTACTGAACAAAAATTTGCAACAGCCCTGGAGTAAGAGATAAATTATTATTGTAGAAGCACTGATGTGAAAAAGCACTTGATTGACAGTCCAATTCTATTGTTGTCACTAATGGTTATTAAGTAATCATTGCAGAATTTGCTTTTGTGTATCATAATAGTTTTTCTTTTTTACCAGCTTGGTTTACCACAGTCCAGTGTTTGTAAAGGTATGGCAAATGATTATTGTAATCTTCTTACAAATAATTACTGACCAAACAAAAAAATGACTTGTCCAGTTTGCCAGTTAAATGTGAAAGCAACCAAACTATGGTCAGACTGCATTTCAGTGAAAGAAATAATTATTTAGATAGGCTAGCCTAACAGCAGTGTTCCCAAGGAATAGTGCATTGTGACTGAGAAAAATTAATCATGACCACTCAAAGTGAGTCATGTCGATATATAAAAAAAACATATTGTCACAGACTGGGGTTCAAAAGGCAGGCCAGCTGAGCTACATTGTAAAAGCATAAATCATACATTTGTCTCACCCAGAAAGTTGCTCATGAGGTGCTGGATTTAGATAAAAAATTATTGTACATTGTGTGCAGGGCTATGTACTTACAGGGTTCATTCCAAAGACGTTTATACTACAAGTAGGCAGAATGTATTGCTAGTAATGTTACTCAGAACTGTTGCTAATTCAATATTTGTTTACATTCCCACCAGTGCCCTGCAACACAGTATTTGGATCACCACACACCATTGTAAGTTGAGCACATCTAGGCTGTCAGCCTGATGGCATAATTTTGACAAGTGGAAAATCATTAAAAATTGTTACTGGGATATACATGACTTGTATGATTATTGTCCTTTTTAATGTTTAGGATATTGCTGCATTTGAGAGGCTGTTCAGTGATGATGTATCCTGTGGCAAGACACCTCTCCTTCTCATTGCTTATGCTGGTGAGTCTGTTGCTGCATCTGCCACCATGCTAGAGTAATGTTTGAATGACATAATGAAGATTGTCATCTTTGGGACTAAGTACGCTGAAATAGTAATACTCAAATTGGACACTAGTTGTACTCTTTTCAATTCTGACCTAGTTATTCTGTTGATGGAATAAAATGAAGTGGTATTTTGTTAATTCTTCTTCTGATAGAAGAGTGAGTTGAATTAATTTGTTTTACGTGGAAAAGCCAGAACTGCATTTTTTTTTTGTTCACTCAGAGTAGATAGAGTTACAGGGGTACTTAGTCTCCTAGAAACCAGGCTAGGCTTTGGTCATTTGAGCTGCATGTGTCCCCCGTAGAACATCCTTAGGATAAATAACCAGATGTGAAACTTGTGGCACTCACATTTAGTTTTCTTTTATTTTTAATTGACAGGAACTCCCCTAGCTGGTCATACTGATAATCTAAGCCGACTAAGAGAGCTTTGTACACAAAATGGGCTCTGGCTTCATTTGGAAGGGTAATAATGACTTTTTTACATGGAGATGAGCAATGGCAGCTACTTTTTATGTCATTCTTAAATGTGATCAAATGTTTTAAATTGATTGTTCCTCTTGTTTCAGGGACACTCTTTCAACTTTATGTCTTGAAACAGTTCCCACCTCTCTGAAGGTATGAAGTTACAAAACTGCATGAAATGATTATTTAGTTATGTGTAAGTTGCAGACACAAAACAAAGGAGTCCAAAAGAATGTGTCACTTAACATATAATTTATACATGACTTTTGTTGCTAATTAAACCAAAAGATGTGATTTCCACAAGACCAAAAAGCACCCAAAAGCCTGAAAACAAACGTAAGGCATAATTTCTCCCAGAGTCAGTTATGCAGACAGGTTGTTCTAATGTTTGAGTCTGTGGATGAAATCCTATGGTGTGGTCATTTAAATAAAACCTCTTCAGCAGTACTTTCGTATGGTACCATTTATATGTAAGTATTTTACAAAATGAAATTTGGGATTTGTCTTGAATTTTGATTTTAGGCACTCTTGGGAGCAAAAAAGTTAAGCCAATTGGGAGCTAATCATTTGTTACTATATTTTGCAGTATTCATGCACCCACTCCCTGTACAGTTACTGACTATAATTATTGTTTTTAATTCTTAAATCTATTATTTAATTTGTTATTGATATGTTATGTTTCAACAGAGTGCTCCAGCTTGTAACAGCATGACCCTGAACATAAGAAACTGGTTTGCATTGCCCAGTGCACCTTACTGCGTATCCTTTAATATTACAGTTGATGGCTATTCCACAGGCAGTCTCTTGATGTTGTGATCACTAGTTGTCCTAAAACAAAAGATACAATTAAAGACAAGAAACTAGACCCCTAAACATCAAACACAGTTAGCCAAACAGGAGAAGAGTTCACAATACAGTTTTATCTCTTGTAAGTGACCTTCTTGGGATATTAGAAAATGTGATTGCTTACACGTAGGAGAGATGGTTGGTGAAGTAATATGGTCACTAATAGTCCAGTCCGTTAGCGTCGAAATTCAGGAAAATCGTGACAAATCGCGTAAAAGCACCAAATTTGGCATACATGTCCTTGAGGACATATAAAACAAATTTAGAAGGGGTGCCACGTGATCCGAGTATCCGGGGGGGCCACAGCACTCAAATTAATTTTCATTCATGGGCACAGGACTCCCACGCTCCTGAACAGATCGCTCACTGGCAAACTGAAAAGGATTTCATGGGCTTCTTTAACTGGCCTTGTCAGCGAACGGCAGAAAATGACAACAAACAACCGTTTAAGTTTACTGAGCCACATATCCTTGTATTTTCCGCTCCCTTTTCGCTTGCCTGCGTTCCCTGTGGTCAAATAGACTTAACAAACTGAATCGTTACACTTCCGATAACTGTTAAGGGAACGAATAATTATTAGTTCAAGTTAGTCGACAAACAGTCCCAAATCAGCAGCTCAAATCGCAAAGGAAACCGTTGCCTGCTACAGCTATTCAAACATTACTTATTTTGGGTTATTTTCGTCATACGTTCAGGAACATGTACGCCGACCCATTTAGGAGAAGGATAACTGAAAGAACTGACTTCCGTTGTTATCTGTTTTGAATTACGTTTCTTTACAGCCTCTCCCCCATTAAGTTCCTCTAGACAATAAAAGCAAGTCGGGTTGACGAGAAATCTGGAACTTCTGTCAGATGTTTTAAGTGTACTGTTGAGAAAAACATCTCGCGAGAGACATTTTAAGGTCACTGACATATCTGCCTTCACTCACGTCAGTTTAATTCACAGTGCAATGACTGAAGAAACAAAATTGTAACGAACATTAATTTATGAAATAAACATATATTTGAATTGCGGATAATGATAGAATTATATGAAGATCATCGCAGTGAAGGTGTTTCAACTTAAACAGTTGAAAAGAAGACTGACCTGAAAGAATTCAGTCTTGAACGGAAATCGAACCCATGACCTCTGCGATACCAGTGCAGCGCTCTAGAGCGCTATGATTATTTCATATATTAATGTTCATCTCTCCATCTACGGGATAAATACACTCAATTGACCAGCTCCCAGTTGGCTTGATAGCTCAGTTGGTTAGAGCGCTGCACCGGTATCGCAGAGGTTATGGGTTCGATTTCCGTTCAAGCCTGAACTTTTTCAGGTTTCTCCTTTTCAACTGCTTAAGTTGAAACACCTTCACTGCGATGATCTTCATATAATTCTGAAATTGGTAACGTTCAGTTCAATATGCCATGAGTCGGATGTCACCAACGAGTACCATAAGAAGCACGCACGCTTGCTAAGCTCTCTTTCACGGTAGTCAACCAGCTCCAACGATTAGTCACCACTTTTTCCAGCATCGTACGTTTTTCTTTCTTTTTTGTCTTGCAGTTCTTAATTCAGTACACCGCATCGGGTACTTAATAATAATAACAGTTTTTAAAAATAACAGTTTTTATGCACGCATATCGCAGAGCCTCAATGCGTTTACAAGATAAAAGTATTAAAACCTAAAGTACAACCTTCAAAAAAATCGATAAAAAAGTGCTTGACTACTAATAACAATGGATAAAATATAAAAAAGCTAACTACTCAATTACAATGGATAAAATACAAAAATCGGTGAACTAGCTAAAAATAAATTAATTTAAAAAGATATGTCTTTAGAAGCCATTTAAAGGCAGAGACTGACTGTGCATTCCTTATCATTAGAGGTAGCGTGTTCCAAAGTCTCGGCGCGGCGATCGAAAAGGCCCGATCACCGTATGTTGAAGTGGTCGATCTAGGAACTGTGAGCAAGCCTTGCGAAGTCGAACGTAAACTGCGTGACGGTACATAATGATTCATTTACAAGATCTTCAAAGTAAGATGGAGCATATCCATTCACAGTCTTATTCGTAAGCAGCAAGATCATAAACGAAATGCGTTCGCTAACGGGGAGCCAGTGTAGTTGTTGCAGAATAGGGCTTGTATGATCAGTGCACTTAGCCTTAACAAAAAGTCTTGCAGCAGTGTTCTGTATGCGCTGTAACGTTTGAACTACAGTAGATGGCAGACCGTACAGCAGACTATTGCAATAGTCCAGCTTAGAGGTTATGAAAGCATGTACTAAGCGCTCGGTACTACTCTTGTTAATATATTTCCTGACTCTACCAATTAACATTGCTTATACCGATAACATTAATCTAATTCCTCCCTCTGAGAAAACAGGGGCACCCAACGGTTCGTTTTCGGAGGAATATCTGTTCGGCAGACCGAAGTCACCTGAGATATTCGGATTTAATTGCAATGAAAACTATAGATTTCTGTGGCAAAACATTACCTCACGGATTTTCTTAAAAAGGTGACTTATTAATTCCTTTTATTTTTGGACGGACAAATATGTCATTTCGGGTGTAAAATAAGGTCAGCTAGCATTTTCGGAAAGACATTAGCAGCTCGGAAATTCGGCAGATGGGATTCCATTTTCTAAAATTGTCTACGCCTTAACTGATTTTCAGCTAAAAACGCCGAACAGTTCAACCCGCATTAGCTCACGCAAATATGCCCTTAAGGTGGCTAGACCCGGTTTTTCACTAACCATACCTACTCTCTTTGAACACGAAATACAAAGGTGTCTCAAACTAAACAGGAAATCAAGTTATATCTATTTGTAGGGTATAGATTGAAGTTTAAAAAAGTGGGGTTTTTTCGAGATCGACGTAGCCAGAGCAATACGGTGACGTCATTGCTATTTTTACTTTTCCTTAATTTGTAAGAAATCCATCCATTCATTTTTAAAGCTATTTATAGGACTTGTAGTTCATGTAATATATCAAACACGAGAAAGAGTGTTTCATCAGGATATCCAAACCCCGAGAAGTGGGTTGAAAAAACGAGGCGCAGCCGAGTTTTTTTGACCGACTTCGAGGTGTTTGGATACCTGATGAAACACTCTTTCGAGTTTTTGATATGGCTTCTCAAACCATTCATAATTCTTGGAGAAATTCAAAGCAAAAGTTCGCAAAACTTTATGCTAATTAAGATTCGGTATCCAAACCACCGTCACGGTAGTGATTTCCTTTGTTTTCTCTTTATGAATTATTAATGAGTTTGAGAAATAATTGTCTTCAGTTGTACCGATTTTAAACATATTTTATGAGAGCGTTTTCGAGAAATAATTGTTTGAAGTTTTAGCTTCTGTTAATAAACGAATCATAAACAATTCTTTTCGCGTTACTCAAACTGACATTTATCTTGACCATGAAAAGAAATCTTTGGGCTCAAATTGTTTCTAGAGATTTCAGCTATCCTGCAGGAATTGATGAAAGAAATCGCTTCATCCGATTTACAATAATGTGAACGCGAAAAGAATTGTTTATGATTCGTTTGTTAGCAACAGCTAAAAATTTCAATCAATTATTTCTCGAAAACACTCTCATAAAAAATGTTTAAAATCGGTACAACTGAAGACAATTATATGAACTACAAGTCCTATAAATAGCTTTAAAAACAAATGTCTGGATTTCTTACAAATTAAGGAAAAGTAAAAATAGCAATGACGTCACCGTGTTGCTATGGCTACGTCGATCTCGAAAAAACCAACTATTTTCAAACTTCAATCTATACCCTACAAATAGGTGTAACTCGATTTCCTGTTCCGTTTGAGGCATCTTTGTATTTCCTGTTCAAAAAGAGTAGGTATGGTTAGTGAAAAACCGGGTCGAGCCACCTTAAAAAGCTCGGTAACAATCTTAGAAACCAGAAAATGATATTTCAAGTATTTTGCTAAAAGTTACTCTTTGGGTGCCCCTAAGAAAAGACGCGAACGTTCGCCTGAAAAACGCGTAAAACATTAACACGCTAAATTACTTGCGACTATTAGATTCCGAATACAACGCATAAACGGAGAGCGAAAAGGCCTAGACACGGCGACGAGCCAAACCTCTCGCCCTAGAGTAGCGAGGGACGTAAATAATTACCGTCCTAGAGTTTCAGTTTTGGTCTTTTGAATAACGCGTAGATCAGAGGGGATGGTTATTGTAATAGACCAGAATAACGCGTAGATCAGAGGGGATGGTTATTGTAATAGACCAGAATCTTCTCTGACAACATGACGTGTTCTTCAAGATTAACGTGAAAAACGCTATTGCCTCGTTATTTTATTTTTACCATCACATGTATTTGTTTTTCCTCTGAATCTAGCTAGCAGCCTTAGCAGTTCACACCTATAACCGCCTACAGAACAGGCATTTTTAATTAATGCCTGTCATGCGCGCAGGCTCCTATTTACACCAGAGAGAATGACAGATTAACCCATAAAAATCCCCTTCTCCAGTTTGGTGAAAAAATTCTGAAGTTCGCCAGGTCATTCTAACTAACTGATGCCTTTTGATGTTTTTGTTGTCGTGCTTTGTCGGCCTTTATCTCTTATAACAATCAATCTCAAGATCTACAGTATGCATGGCTGAGTGATCACAAATTGAATTATTGAACGTGTTGGTTTATTTGTAACATTTTTTTAATTAGAAAAAAACTTCTCTCTCAGATATGTCTTTGTCAAAAGAAAGCTTGAACTAAGACTTAGATAAGGTGCTTAACCCGTCTGGGATGAGCTTTATTTTCCATTAGTCCGGCTTATGTTTGTTGTCCGACAGTCATGGCCAGTAAGCTATTTAACCACAGGATACCCAGGGTCATGAGCAGATCTCTTGGTAGACAAATGTACATACAGTATGTGGAGTTGGTGAGGCAGGTAACTCTAATGACTGTTTATTTTCATTTGTTCCGTTTGCTGATGAAATCAGTTAAAAAGTTCCCTACAATAATTCTATTTTGCTATTAGTGATTTGTTAGTGAGCCTGGTTGTCCTGTGACCAAGATATTAACAATAGATTTGCGTTCCACGGCCCCCCGGATGCTCGGATCTCGTGGCACCCCTTCTCAATTTGTTTTATATGGTCTCAAGAATATGTGTGCCAAATTTGATGCTTTTACGCGATTTGTCACGATTTTTCCCCCAACGGACCGGACTATAACTAGGGATTCTCAATAAAACAGTTTACTTTGAAACAGGATTTCATGAAGATGGTCACTGACAAGACTCTCTAATTACAGAATTTGTCTGAGAACTTGTTCAAACAGGATCTCTTAAAGATGGTCGCTGAGGGGAGGTACATGTAAGGTGTGCATGTATTCAGCAACCTTTTCCCTCTGAGAAGTAAACATAGCATATTCTTGCTGTTCTAGGAAAACAGAGAAATTTCTTGTTTATTTGAAAAATGGAAGAGGAAGAGCTAACCATGCTCAATGGTTTTACAAACCAACCTCAAATGATGTACTATTCTTATCAGATATTATGGTTCATTCCTCTTAACTTGAAAATCAGACATTCTATAGAGCCAGAGATCTGGATTTGGTAAGTCTAGCTTGTTACTTATTTTTTGGTCTATTCAATAATGTTATTATTATTGTAAAATCTCATATTATAATCCATCATAAACATGCCCCTCCCCCCCCTTCCCCACTGCCCTTTTCCTCGGAAGACTTGCAAGAAGCCCTCTAAAGAAAAGGAAGCAGAGACAACATCACAAGGGGAGTTTTCCTTGCTCATTTCACAACCTAGATTTAGGATCCCAATATTTCAATGTTGGGCTTCATGTAATGTTCTCTGGCTGCAGCCTTTGCCTGTATTAGTTTACAGCATTGTCTTGACTTACCACAAAAAATTCTCTGAACAAACAGTATGCCAGTTGGTAGCTTTGGTAACAAAGAAAAGTATGGCATTTGGTGCCTTTGTACTGATTGGTTGTTTTTTTTGCCGCTTTGTTTCTCAGGCGGAGGCATCAGGACTCAGTCAAAGCCATGAACCTGACAGACTGTCTGTCCTTCCTCTTTGGATCAGTCTTCAGACTGTGGGTGAGTACTCAGTATTCCTTTATCTAACTTGTCCTCCTAGCAAGCCTTTTGCTCTAATACAGTGTACGTCCTCTTTTTGGATGCCAAAAGTATACTAAACAATTACTCCATGAATGCTCATTGGATTTGAGGTGATAATTAACAGTTAGTGCTGAGTTGAGCCTTATGTGCCAGCATGGCTCAAAGTGGATACGTACAGGTACAGGCTGGGTTAGAAATAATTTTCTCGTATCCAGCAAGCATAAGAAATCGTTGGAGAATCTTACTGGCATATTTTTGGACAAGAATTTTACTTTCGGTGAAAACTTTTAAATGCTGCAGCACTTGACATGTCATCCAGTTACCTTATAAGGTCAAAAGCAGGGTTATTCGTTGACAGCCTGTGTGCGATGAACCAATCAGAAAGCTGGAAGTTCATTAACATAGATTGAGAATTTAATGAAATGTAATATTCCACTTCCACCTCCATGTTTCTGTCATAAATTCATCCAAAGTGCATCTTCAAAAAATTTTTGTCGAATCGTTGTGAGTGTATTGTTTTTCTGTCACAGGTCTGGATAAAATGAGGGAAATGATTTTACATTCAGCACAGCTGGTAAGTGCAGTTACAAATTATTGTTTAAATTGGGCTTTCACAGTTACAGTTGTCAGTCAAACACTAAAAGCAGTGGGGGTGGGGGGAGGGGGATCCTGGCAGTGGGGCCTGGACCCGAGGTTCTATGATTGCACCAGTAAAGAAATTTGGCTGAGATGCATATCTATTCTGAATCTCTTGTAGGCTATCAGCTGTGGTTTTTGAAATAGGTTTCACAAACACTTTATTTTAAAGCAGCTGTCCTAGGCTAATACTTCCATGGAATCCTGGGTGAAATAATTCTCACCAAACACTGCACTTGCAGTAGATTCTGTAGGCAATCATCTCCAGTATGTGACCTCCTTTACTGATCCCAAGGCTAGTCACAAACAAGAGGTTCGACTCTATGACACGTATTATTGTGTTTCCAGTACTCTGTTGTGTAGAGCTGGCTAGAAAGGTTATGTTGATGTATTTATCTCTGTCTTTAATTTTACAGGCCCAGCAGATGAGTATAAGCTTGGATAGCATGCAAGCCTCTGTAAAGAGAGTAGTAAGTGAATGTGCCTTGAAACAAAATTTTATTCTCTGAAAAACATTAATTGTGCAGCTTTAATCTCCCCTGACTTGATTTCTGCAAATATCCTGTTGAAGTTGTCAACATGATGGTGACATAAGCATGAAGTTGTAGTTTGTTCCTCCTTACAAGGACCCTCAGCCCTCAGATTGTAGTATGAGTATGTCATTGAGTGTGAATAGGACTTTCCAATTTCAATGCAGTCATGTTCTTATAGCCTTCACTCCTTCATGTCATTCATGAAATAGAAAGGAGACTCTAAGAATGAGACTGGTATGATATACAGGGTTCAAAATAGCAGCCGGCTACCGGCGACAGTCGGCACTTTGGCCACCCTTGCCGGCGATTTTTCACCCAAGAAATAGAAAAAATGACCTCCCATCCCTTGATCGGTAAAATCAACATCCCTGGAACGCCATGGTAAACGTTTCATATCAGAAAGTAATGCAGCCATGAAACACTTGCACACATACAACAACAAATTAAGGAACGTAAACAATTGTGTCGATTCTTGTAAATCAAGTCTTCGTTCGTTCTATCTCTATTTGCCGGCATTCTTTTTTTTTTCCGGCGTGGTTTCATACATCATCAACAACGCGACTTTTGAGGAAATAGGCCAGACACGGGCTAGCAGTGCCGCAGCAATTCAGTTCACTTTTAGCAACTGGGCAAATTTTCATTCACGATTTCTTTGTTGCCAATGCGTCTTCGATCCTGTTCCACTTAGCACCTTGTCACTTTTTTCGTGTGCTTTTGAGTTCTCGTCCAATTTAATTTGCTGGAGACCAAAGGAAATATGCCGTCACGCTAAAAATCAGTGTCATTGTTGCGGCATTTATCATTTTCAACGGCCTGATCTAATTTGCGAAACACCAGCAAGCGACCCTGCCATTCCACCGTCGATGAGATTTCCATGCTCAAGAGAAAAATCGAGCCATCAGAAACGTCGATAGTTAAACTTCAGGCTCACACAGAAAGGGGCACATGCGCAAGAGACACGCTTTGTCGCAAAAGCAAACATCACTCCTGACAAGGAGTTTAAGACAGAAATAAACTCCATAAAGAGAGAGGTCGTGCAGAAATTCATAAGCGTACTGACCAAGTTTCATTATTGCCGCGTTGAGCGCAACAATGATAAGTTGCGAAGAGTGAAATCTGCCGGTTAATTGTAGGTCAAAGAGAGACACTGATCGGGGTTAGCATAATGCCACATGCATGCTCAGTCAAACAGTAGTACAAATTTTCTACACTCTTCTACCACTTGAGTGGAAAAGATACATCGATGACATATTCTCGCTGTGGAATGTTGACAAAAAGGAGATAGAAGAGTTTATTGTTGTAGCAAACAGTCACCACCCGATCCAGTTAAATTTACTGCTGACATCTCAGACAAAGAAATAAACTTCCAGGATACCATTCTTCTGAAAGGCCAAAGATTTAACAAGCAAGCCACCCACCAGGGGTTAGAAAAGGTTTTATCAAAGGTGAAGCCCTACGTCTTAAACAAACTCTTCAGCGAAATCTTTCATTGAGAATATCACCCAATTCAAAACACGCCTCTGTGGGAGAGACTACCCGAACAGTCTAGTAGAAAGAATAACGTCCGAAGTCAAATGAAAGGAAGTCGGCACTTCAACAAAGAGAGACAGTGCGGAAAAAATTCTGCCTTTCGTAACACATACCACTCAGCTGTGCCTGATTTTGAGAACATCCTTATTAGCAAATGGCACTTAATTAAAAATCAACCATAGCTAAGAGAAATATACAAACACATCAGCACCAGCACATGAGCCGCGTCTGGCCTGTAAACATTTTATTCCATACTTGGGATAGGTGCTTGTTCATTCTTGTTGACAGCCGGCTAAAAATTAGCCGTGAGAAAAAAGAAGTCAAATTCAGGCTGAAAGCTCTGATTTTATTTTGAACCCTGGATATATGACAATCTTAAGCATGTGCACTCAATCTCATACTTGTATTCCAATCTGATGGCCTCCTGCTTGTGAATCAAAAGCTCTTTGGTCCATCCTTTGACTTAAGCTGCGGCTGCAAAAGTGATGTTTTACTTGAAATGGTGATGTGATTCTTTTTGAAAATTGTTGCATCGCCAGTGCGTGGCAAAAATCGTATGTGTAGCTACCCTCGCACAGGTGATGCAACAGCTGAAAAAATCGCAGAAAAAAATCGGGAGAAATTCAATGAGTTGAATTTTTTGCGACAAAATCATGGACTTTGTCACTAATGCCAAAATTTGTCACCAAGTGTAGCCACCACAGCGTGCCAGCAATGTGACAGTTTTCAAAAAAACTGCATCACCATCGCAAGCAAAAAATCGCTCATGTAGCCACGGCTTTGAAGAACTTGTTCATTTGATTTTTCAGTATTGTACAGTTTACAGCAAGATGTTATAAGCTAACAAATAGCAAAGCAATTTTTTTATTGTCAATCAATAAGCCATATGTCTGCCTTGGTAATCATCTTATTGACTTCTTGGACAGTTCCTTGCAAGGTTATCACGTTAGACTGTATCTTTAAGCCTAGCAACTACTCTGTAGAACATTTTTGGTTCAGCTTAGTTCTTCAAGACAGGATTCTGACCGATATTATTTCTACATATTTTTCAGGTTCAGCCACACTGTATGTCCCCAGTGGTGGTGTTTAAGTACAAAGCAGCCCCTGTGTCTCCAGGTGAATCCAGTATCCTGGAAGGAGGGGATGATAATGGATCAGACCAGGATGATGAACAAGGTAAGGCGATTTTAAAAATAGCGGTTGGCTTGTGATGGATGATTGAAGCTGATAAGGTTAGTTACCCCAGTATGTTTAGGCTAAGATGGCAAAAACTCTGAAGTATGTATGTACACTGTAGGTGATGCAGTTCAATTCTTACTAGAGCGTCAACAGTTAAAAAAAAACAATTATTATGATAATATTTCCTGCCAACTGCCCTTCTTTCTTAACTTCGCAATAATAAAAACCTACAACAATATATGGTAGGGGCTCATCTCTATCACAAAGACTTACTGATGGATTCTTTATAAATGCTTGATGGTCAAATGCATCTCTTTTAAATACAGATGATACAGAGCTGTCATCTTCACACTCATCATCTTCTGAACCAGGCTGTGTTCCATCTTCTGTGCGCAATTCAATTAACCAACAGGTAAGATGGATGTTGCTGTTCAAACTCACTACATACACAAGTGTTGTTATCATCATCATCAACATCAATAATAATAATAATAATAACAATAATAATAATAATAATAATAATATAGTAATAATAATAATGGTTTATTAGCAAATCCACTCATCGCCACTTTCATTCTCAATCCTCGTCACTGCACAATACTCATCTCAGTGCTTGTCACTGTTATCTCCACTGTCGCCGTCACCATTCTCCGCTGTATCCATCATTATCATGACAATAATTATCATTACCATCCTCATTGTTGCTCCTCTATCTGGTACCCAGAGGGTGGAAGCCGAGAGAGAATCGCAGAGTAATGAAAAAAAAATTGATTTTTTTTGGATTGGCTGTTCCAGGGATTTCACTGTAACAAAACTACATGTAAGAACCCATTAACCGCAAGATTCCTGCCGTAACAATTCCATTACCCCAGAGTCTCTCCTGGTGACCACCCGCTGACCATGAAGCCTGAGAACTCTGGGTACAAGATTGGTTGCTCATCATCAGGATCAGCCATGTCACAGGCAGAACAAAGTTTCTCAGTACACTGCATGTCACAAGCTGAGTTGTTGTCAAAACGTTTACCTGTTTGATTTGAGACAACTGCTTTTTCTTTTGTCTTCTGGACGAGTAAGACAAACCTTTGGGCATAGCTGCCACTGTCTGACATTCAGTCAAAGCGACCTCTGATGTTAGCAGTTATTAGAAATGAGATGGGAAAATTAAAAAAAAAATGTTTCTCCTTACCCAAAGTCATTCAAAAATGATCTATGCTGATTTTTGATTACACCAAACAACTACCAAACATTACAGGGAAAACATACTAGTTATTCTGACATTTTGTTTGTTTGTCTTGACCATCAGCTTGCCAAATACCTAGCTCAGCAAATACCATCTGTGAAAATTGGTGTTGTGGATATACCCAAGGAGGGTTGCTGCATCAAATTTAACCCTGTTCTTTCATCCAGAAGTAAGTCATTGGCCTTCTTTCAGTTAATAAGTTGTTGACACATGACGGTTTTAATGACCATTTAAAATCATTGGTGTATTAAACAACTTTAAACTCAAGATTCATGTAATTATGAAACAGTATTCAAAGACATATTTTTGTAGCAGGATAATGTTGCCTGAAAAAGTTGCAAAATGTTGCATTAAACATGAAAAAATGCAGTACACCATGTTACTCAGTTCACTTTGAATGAAATGATGTTGCTTAAAAAAGTGGTGTTCCAAAGTTGCCTGCATTAGCACTGGAATGAAAAGATACACTTACAGCAATTAATTTTGACTTTTTTGGTACTGTTTGTTTTATACTAGTGAAAATGGCAAAATTGCTGTTAAATAACTGGCCATATTGTTTTCACAAAATTTGTAACTAAGGGAGTATTTTAATTTTTTTCCCTTCCAGTATGTGGGACAACAAGTGAAAACGTAGAAGATTTTATAATTTGTCTTAAAGAGGAAGTGGTAAGTTATGAGAATTTTTAATTTTTGTAATGCATGTTTGGGCATCACAGGGGTTTAGCCTCATAAGACAGTCAGTCAGTAAGTCCAAGTAAAAAATTGTGTTTGCTTGATTTGTGGTTACACTTCCTTGTACGTTTTATGAAGAGTATTGTAGTTAAAATGAAAACTATTTAGAAAATTAACACAGTCAAGTGAAGTGAAAACATTACTTCACTTGAAACTTGAAATTTTCCTTCCTTCAATTTATTTGTTCCCTCACTGACAATTTTTTACTGTTAATTAGGCCAGACTAGATGCTGTGCTTCTTTGTCAAGAAGAATTTAGGCTAGCCACAGAAGGCAAGGAACACATCATGGTTGTAGACACTGAAGATACTTCAACCATTGGAGCTCTGCTGTGAGTACCCTTATATTACCCAATTTGCTTAACCAATAAACCTTTCCAATAAGCATGGCCCAAAACACAGTGTTTATATGAAAAGGAACAAAACAAAATGTAATCCAATGTCAACTCGATTCAACACAATTTCAATTCTTAAAAAGGTGTGAATTATAGAATTATTACTGTTAGCTTAAAGAACTAGGCCAGAGAGATAACTGGTGCTCCCAGACCCAATATTTGAAGGGGGCTACTATAATAAAAAGGCAGCAGTTACAATTTTAATTAGCGTGTACATAGGACTGTGAACCCCTTTCAGTGTCCTCAGAGAAAACATTTACGGAGAAGTGTATTGAAACTTTAAAATGTGACTACTCTTTTTCTCAGTCATTAAAATTGTTTACCTACAGGTATCTGAAAATTTTATGAGGATTATTTGCCATCACATTTCCATCACATGTCACATCACATTCCCATCACTTCACATCACATTCCCATCACATGTCACATTACATTCCCATCACATGTCACATCACATTCCCATCACATGTCACATCACATTCCCATCACATGTCACATCACATTCCCATCACATGTCACATCACATCCCCATCACATGTCACATCACATCCCCATCACGTCACATCACATTCCCATCACGTCACATCACATTCCCATCACATGTCACGTCACATTCCCATCACAGGTCACATCACATCCCCATCACAGGTCACATCACATCCCCATCACATGTCACATCACATCCCCATCACATGTCACATCACATTCCCATCACATGTCACACCACATTCCCATCACATGTCACATCACATTCCCATCACGTCACATCACATCCCCATCACATGTCACATCACATTCCCACCACATGTCACATCACATTCCCATCACGTTACATCACATTCCCATCACATGTCACATCACATTCCCATCACATGTCACATCACATCCCCATCACGTCACATCACATTCCCACCACATGTCACATCACATCCCCATCACATGTCACATCACATCCCCATCACATGTCACATCACATTCCCACCACATGTCACATCACATCCCCATCACATGTCACATCACATTCCCACCACATGTCACATCACATCCCTATCACATGTCACATCACATTCCCATCACGTCACATCACATTCCCATCACATGTCACATCACATTCCCATCACATGTCCTATACAGACACTGTACAGTGGAACCTCAATGTGTGCCAAGGGCTCAGGCAAAAGTATTAACAGGGGTACAATGTATTGGGGTCCTTTTCTATACATTTTACTGTCACTGGGCTGAAAAATATCGCTCGTTATACTGGGCTATTTGTTATATAGGGGTTCCACTGTATTTTGAATCAAAGCATTGTTTGGTGGAGAGCTATCAAACAATCTTCCATCAACTTTTATTTCTGAGGAATCACCTTAAGTATCTGTAAAACTGTAGTAAACTCAGGTGTGCTTAGGTTGCTTAGGTTTAAAAGTGGTGACAAGGTGTGAAGGATTTTGGGGGGTCTAGTGTTTTGGGGTTTCAAAATGTGCCCAGTATTAATTTCTAGTAAGTGGGTTTTTAATACTGAGATAGGAATAAAGAAGGCCTGGCATGTGTTGGGTTCTTGTATTGACAAAAGGGTTATTTTGAGGGGAATTCTAAAGAGTTTCCCCTGTACCTCCCATGACTTTTAAATCAGATATGCCAGATCCCCTCCTGGAGGTAGATATTATTAACCCAAACAGAATCTGTGCTGAATTGCAGTCTATTATTTTTCAAATAGGTGTGTTCCTCGATACTGGACAAATAAGAACATTGAAAATCTCAGAGAGGCCAAGAAAGTTGAACTCAATGACTGGAATAAAGAGGTATTGGCTGTGATCACAGAAGGAATGGCAGATATGTTCAGGAAGGGACGCACACAGGATGGACTGACTTGTGTTGTAATTGACAAGGTAGTACATTGTCTGAAGTTTGCTTTACACAGATGTAGTGTTATGATAATGTTACTGCTATGGTACTTTTGAAAATATTGTACAAAGTACTACAAATGCAAACTCATGGATGCTGCCGAGTAGAAATCTGTTTGTCATAATCTTCTTTGGTCCAAATACAAGCATGGCCAGCACACAGAGAGGTCATGTCAGAAAGGCATGTATGGTTGGTGGTTAAATCAGTGACGTGCCAAGACACAGAAACACACCCTTTTTTGCAGCAGAAGCAATCCAGAGTGCTTGCTTTATCACTGTATTGTCAAACTACATCAGTATACATTAAATGAAATACACTGTTTCAACAATATATGTTAGATAACCTATTAGGGGTCTACGTAAATTGTTTGTAACAGTGTATTTTCAGTGTTGCTTCTTTAATTAATATTAGTTAGTAATGAGACTTAAGTCATTCAGTAGTAGACTGTAGAAGCATGAAATGAGAAAATATGTAACTACACATTGGTGCAGTATAATAATAAAATATTGTTGTAGCAGGTACCATTTTGTCGTAAGTATATTTTCCAGATTTGTGGAGGTTTCCACTCTTGCCTAAAAAAGAAGCAATATTGTTGTCTGTGCATATTATTACGTTTTCTGAAGAAATTAATTTTTTTTCCTTTTGGTCCAGCCTTCTGAAACCTTTTGTGTACTTTAATGCTGTCCTTTGTAGGTACCTTCGTCCTCCTCTGTTGAGGCAGTGATAGACTTTGTTTGCAAAGCAGCAACAGAACTTGAAAGCTCAAGCAAGGTATGTTTTTATTCATCCATATGTTACATCCTGTAACTTTTTGACAAGCCTTCAGTTCATGAACTGTTAGGGGATACATCAGAAGACACACTACAATCGACCATTTATGGTATATCTTGCAAATTGAAATGTTATTTGATTCTTTAGTATCTGGAGCAGATGACAGATGCAATACAGAAAGGCATTGAAGCAGCACAACAGGATTTGGTTAAAGAAACTGAGGAAAAACTCTTGGAGGAGGTAGACATTTATATTTGTGTAGTATACTGCACGTTTCATTTTCTCATAGAATAGCTGGTAGCATGCAGCTCTCATTTGGGGGAAGATAGCTTGTTAGGGCACTGCTTTGCTGCAAGGTGGTAGGTTTGTAGAATGTTCAAGCCTCAAATTTTAAGACTTTCTCTGCAAATGTTGAGGGCAAAGTAAATAAATATATTAAATATTGCATTGGGGTCTTTATCTGCAGTTAATTTCATCATGTATATCATCATTCAAATTCACTATCACTAAACAAACTTTTGCATGATTGAAATAAAACCATTTCTACATTTATTTTTTTCATAACATCTGATTTGATTGTCATAGTAAATTGCCGTAAACTGCCACTTATAACTCTCCCCCCGCTTACAAGCTCCCCCAGTTATAGGCCCATCTACCTGTAAAAAAAGAAATACAGTCGTCCAGTTATAAGCCCCCCTGGGTAGTTTTCCTTGTTTCCTTAATATTAAGCACTCTGAGATTCTGTTTTGTTACATTCTGTGACGTTCGAGTTGTTACAGTTTTGATTTTGTTGTGAAATTGAAATGAATTCGATTTATTACGACGTTTTAAAGGTTAATTCAAAACTAGTAATTAAAGACGTAGTTCGATCAACACTGCTGTGGCTCATTTCGAAACGTTTTTTCATTCCACTTATGAGCCCCCTGGATATAAGCCCACCCAAAACCCCTTACGAAGTTGTATAAGCCCAGGGCTTACAAGCGGCAGTTTACGGTATGTTGATTGTGCTATTTTATTTGTTGTTATAAACTGTGAATTAAACATGATGTTCTTATCTTCACAAGGGGCTGTTACGGCAAGTTCCACTTGTCAGTTCACTTATGAACTGGTTATCTCCTCTTCCTGAAGAGCCCAAAACAATTGGCAGAACATTTAACTTAACATCAGGTAAATCGTTTCTCTGTTTAAAGGCTACATGTGTTTACACTGAGAGAGCTGACAGGGGCCTCCAATCTTTCCTCTTTCCATAGACTTTACTTCCTATTTCTTATTCTTCCTTGGTGCTTCCCTGCCCCTCTTGGTAAATTTTTGAGGGAGAGAAAAAACGGAAGCTGTTACTCCCAATCTGCCCTTGACTCAGGCAACAATAACTGAAGAAACATTTTAAAAGGAAATTAAGAACTGTTTCTAGGTGTTCTTGCAAGTAAGGTTCACAGTAACTTTACATATTCTTGGAGGAAAGCATAATTTTGCTCATAACAAGTGGATGTACCTAAGACTTAAAACTGGTTGTGACCGATACGTCCAGGATGTAAACATACTCACTGTTTAAGGTTTTTGGTGTTTGTCTCAGAGCGGTACATCAGAAAGGAGTCAAATAAATTAAAAATGATAAAATGGTTATTACTTCTTGAATAACAGGTCATCTACACACTACGGAAAAGCTATACAAATACCACATGCAAGTCCAGGAGGAGGAGCAAGAGGAACCAATACCTGTGACTCCAACAAAATCCTCACCAAAAGTTACACCAACAAAGGAGAGTCCTTCAACCACAAACTGAATAAGAGTAGTCTGTATTGCACAGCATCATTCATGTAAGATAGGTCTCTGAAACATCAGGTCTGTGTTGTTCAAAGAGTGGATAATCTTATCCAGCCTTCTACAAATGTTTTGTTGTAGTAGGTAGTGTAGCAGGAGTAGACAAGTTCCTCTTGCCTGCTGGGGGTGTCCTTGTGAAGAAAGCAGCCAAGAAATGACTGAAGGTGACAAAATCACTGGCTACTGACACATTTTATGAAGACGCATTTATCAAGTGGATAATCCCCACCCAGAGGATAAAGTGTATTCATTTATTCGTGTTTCTAGGTGTTGGCTGAAAAATATTCCATTGAATGACGTTATCCACTCTTTGAACAGTGCCAGAAAAACATACTTAATTAAGGTAGCTCCCTATTGTTTCCTGACCAAGTGCCTGCACTGGTGACACTAAACTGGGCTAGCTCACACAAGAACGTGGGTTTTGTGGCCCATACCACAGAAGTAACTGAAAAATGTGTGTAATTTTTTTATCCATTAGTAAATGCCATAACCTAAACCTGGAAGACAACAAATAGGTTTTCCTTTGTATTTCTTACCAGTTTGTGTAGGTGCCTTTTAACACTCTAGGGAACCACCTTAAATAGCATAATTCTGTATTATTAATGATAAGAAAGGGAGTTGTAGTCATAAACCAAAGTACAAATAGTGCATAAAGGTATTTCATGTGAAGGTAATTACCTGTTAGGTAGATACTACAGACATTGTGTAACATGAGTAAGGTAATCGGACCGTATGTCATGAATAATTTATTACAAGAAAGTATTTAAATGTTAGCAAAATGACATATTGTTAGTGATCAAGGAACTCCAGAAACGTGGATGATATCAATGTTTTTAGGCTTGGTTCACCTGGACAGCAGGCAAGCCTGCAACAGTGTATGTGGTAGTTTGTCCAATTTTTCCGACTTAAGCTTGAGGTATGCTGCCATTATTCAGTAACATACCACTGACAAAGTGAAAGGTCAAAAGAAACAAAACAGCAGAAAACTAATTGACTGTGGATCGAGATCACAGTGCCAAGTTTGTAATGCAAGTGTGTAGCAGGAATGTTCTCATAAAAATAATTTTGTTACAAACTTGCTTGAAGAACTGTTAACGTGCCTAGGAAGGAAGTGAACTCAGCTCAGCCTCGCAGGCATGCTGCCAGTAAAGGCCTGGGATAGCTTCTGTTCTGATGGCAGATCTTCCCACATGCAGTAAAAGTATCTTGAGCGGTACTAGCAGCTATGTTGCAGGCATGTCGGCAGCAGGAGACAACCAGGGTGTCGTTGAGTTAGCCCTTACAGTAGATGGCAAGCATTTCCGTCTTAAGAGAGTTGTTGCTTGTGTGGGAATTAGACTGAATGAAAACAGCAACCTCAAGGCAATCCTTTCTGTCCCACAAAAATGTATGATCTTAGCTGTCACTGTTGTCTATTTCTTGCAAACATATGATATTCACCCAATACAGCTGAACCTCCTGTAAGCAACCACCTAAAATGTCCGGCCAAAGTGGTCGCTTATGGTAGGTGGTTGCATACCAGAGGTCAGATCACAGGAGGTCAAAATTCGTTAATCCATGCACAAGTAATGATATAGGTAACCCAAAACGAAATGTAGTATCTAAGCGGAGAACAAGGATCACAAGTAAATTACATAAACAATTAGGTCGTACTAGGGTTGTATGGCACTATTCTGTTCAGTTTGAACCCTGTGAGATAAGATCATTTGTCAAGTGATTGTTTACCGGAAGTTAGAAACAATTATAGGAAAATTCAAAATGTCAGCCCAAAAGGTGGCTGCTTACGAGAGGTGGTCGCCTACAAGAGGTTCAAACTACAGTGATTTCATTGAGAAAATTCTGGTATTTCGGAAAAGTGGTGCGGACTGGAGGTGGTTGCTTTTGAGGGTGGGTAGCACAGGGAGGTTTGACTGTATATTTAACCAGGTACTCAACCACCTACAGTGTATATGTCGAGATATTAAGGTGTCAGTCTTAATCCCCTTTCCCAAGGAATTTTTGTACCCTTGATATCCTGGTCTCAGTTGTTCTAGATTTTAAATAGAAATTCTAGTGCAGTTTGTTATGGAATAAATTTAAATGAGGAAAGTTAATTGCCTGAATGTTTAGGACAAGAATGCATTCGGCTATTTTATTTAACACAAATTTCCCATGCCTGTTTGGTGTGGAAAACAGTTAGTTTGGAATTACAACTGTAGTTGGGAAATAAGATCCCAAACCAATTATGTATTTCGTTAAAAGTCCAATAAACTCTTGTAAGGGTGTTGTCACTCTGCAGACAATTGAATAAATTAGTATTGCATTACTCTGTCTTCAAGAGCAAGAGCTGCCTGATTAGACTTGGTTGGAACACAGCAAGTTTTACAGCATTAGAAGTTCCCTTCATTCTAATTAATTTTATTTTGTTAAGGAATTGACTCATAAAGGAGCCCCTCAGTAGTCCAGTTGTCTATCAATCAATTTTAAAATTCATGCGGGTTAGTGGACTTGATATCCTGCTCTCTAGCCAGAGATCCTTTAGTTATCTCGCCAAGGGAAGAGTCAGTATGTGAGCAGGAAATACCTGTCTTATATCATTAAATTGGACTAATTTGTAGTGTGCAAGTACCAGTTTAGACAATGAAACTTTTAATGCATGTGACAAGATTACAACTTGCCTGGGCATGACTTGTATCTCATGTACAAGTTGTAGGCATGCTTTTAATGCATGAAATAATTGAAGAGCTTTATGCAAGAACATCCTTGGCAGTACATTGTCCTTTTCTTTCTTGAAAGTTTTCTCTTTTCTTGACAAAATAGTCTATCACCAGATTTAGGTTCATTAAACCTGGAGTCATCAGACAAAAGGTTTGACCTGAAACAAATTTTTGCTCAGAGCTTTTCACTTTATGCTGTAGGCTTGCTGTTAAGACATTGCATGAAGAATGTTTGTCTTTCATAAGTCAGCTGTACTCTCAGATCAGCGAGACTTGAGTTTTCCATTCGTACACTTTATTGGTCGATAAATTTTTGTTTTTTAAGTTTAAGTAATTTTCATTTGTACATGATATAAAAGCCTTTGTTTGCAGGGCATTATATTCTTGTCTGAACTAGCTTTAGTCTTAGATCTGAGGAAAATATTTGTTACTTAATGGTTGGGTTCTTTAATGAAATAAATCCATAAAACAGTGTTATGGTAGTGCCTGCTGTTGTTTCTTTTGGAGTAGCTGGGAAGTGAAAAAGTGACTGGGCAAAAAGTTTTTTTTTTTTTTTTTAAGTAGCAATACCTTGTCCATGAAAGTAGCTGGGCTTCAAAAAAAGTAATAACTATAATAGCTGGGAAAATATCTGGCCCCTGCCCCTGGTTGACAGCCCTGTTTATTTAGTCAAACTTCAATTATCCATGCTTGTTGGGACTCAAGCCTGGATTTCATGGTGGAAAAATCGCGATAATCACGAATTTTGTGGTCTTCTAATCCCAGATGTTCCTGATTTTGATTTGTGGGGTTTTTGGAAGAACCGAAACAGGTTTAGTTCAAGTATTGATAGCATCGTCATTATAAATTTCAGTTCTCGGTAAGAATCACTGTCCATTTTCCGAAATATGGGACATCAGGAAAACACAAATGTTTCCCTTCACGATTTGCTCTGAGTGACATTTACCTCTCCAATCCATGTTTTTGTAAGTCAGGAACATCTGGTAGGGTCACATGAAAATTCCTGATTGTCTAGGATTTCCCAACATATGAACACCAGTTTTTAGAAAGTAGTCCATGTAATTGATAATAAGAATGTTAAAGAGACAAAAGAAAACTGAATGCATTGTGGAAATGGCATTTAATTATGACAATCAACTGCACTTGGCTATTTTACAGAGGAAACTATACACAAATTTGAAAGTGCGGTCGTCAGTGCTGATGTTTTTTAGTTGGCGAACAACTTAAAAGAAATACAAAGAAATTGCGTCAACAGAGAAAAGATTGAACACACTAGGCTTCTCTGAAATTGGACTAGACTGGCCTAACTACAGATGACTAGTCCCCTGTGCAGCTGTTATTTCAGGCATCATGACAAGAAGTGCTGTTAAGATGTCCCAAACAACAGCTGCACAGCAAGACTATAGGTTTTCATATTTTGTTTCTTTCTTAAGAAATCTCTCGAGACATTGAAAAAAAACGTGATATCACTGAGGATGGTGAGGGATAATACTCTTCACCTTCAGACCTTTAGTAAAATTTTCAGCCAACTCTCAAAGCTCGGCTATTAAATAAGATACATATTACGCTCGAATGCAGCCATGACTAGTTGTGTGGCTCTTCAAATGACTATGAATACATCCTGCAGAGAACTGAACTCCTGCTCTTGCTGAACCTGATAAGACCTTAGACTTTGCCTTGAAATCTTTACCGACTCTTTCACCTGCCAGCCCAACTCTTTGTAAATTTGTGACATGCTAACAAATGACAATTTAAAATAATTTTAATACAGTTCAGGTTGCTCTCATCTAAATGACCACAGTCCTCATCACTGGTATTTCTGTTGTTGTTCTGCCCAGCTTGAGTTTAGGACTTTGCCAAGTAATGTTATTTTGTACATTAAATGTGCCGTGTGGGATCATCTGATGTTCTCTGGAGTCGCATACTCATTATCTGCAACACTGCGGTGAAGCTATGGAGCAATATCAGAGAATGTTTTGATAGTACATGTACCTGCGGGCACCACTGATTTGCAGCTATTCCAATTACAGCTGTACAGATGTAACAATGTTGGAACAAAGCTCAAAGCCACACAAGATGACCTCAAGGTGATATGGGTTTGCTATGAATACATTTTCAAAATCAGCAATTCCTCGCTTGAATAGAAAAGAAACACATTTGTTGTTTTCTGTCAGTCTACCACACTAACAATCATGAAACTCAGAAGGATTTATCACTTCCCATATCACCTTTTGGTCTTGTTACATAAGGCGGTAAGCTTGAGGCTTTGAAGTTGAACAATGTCATTGAAATAGCTGTATACACCTTGTCAAAGGGAGATATAAAGAACAGTCTCGACTAAGAAAAGCTATCTTATGATGTAGGGAGGAACTTCCATCACTAACACCCCCAGCCTTACACCCCCAGTTTCAAGCTCAATGTGAACCACTACATTGCTGTGCCGTTATAGTTTTTTACAGGCTAAAGGCTATTTCAAACTCTTTCATGAACAAGTTTTTATTTTCCAGAAGTCCACTGCATTATTAACACCAAGCAAAAAATTGAGGGGTAATTTTAGGGTAGGGAATTACTTCCAAATTTCAAAGTTGCTTTTTGCTTTCCAAACAATGCTAGCTGACCTTTTTTTTGCACTCAAAATGACATTTTGCCCATCCAAAAACAAACAAAAACATCCAACATTCATTGCTATGAAAGATCGAGGTTACATTTAACCAAAGACAACTCCGGATTTTCATCAAAATTGAACCAGACTTTCAGAGGCAATTAAGGTCGTCCAAACAGATATTAGACTGAAATGATCTGTTGGGAGCCACCGTTGAACTGCTCAGTCTTATGAATTTACGTACACATGTATCACTTACCGCAGATGCAATGTTTATCCACTGCAAGGCTTTGGTAATACTATCATTATTTGAGGGTGGAGTCTCCAGGTTCCAGTAAGTGAACTGTGAGAACTTGTGAGTGGCCTTCAGCACACGATCCTAAACACATTAGCACAGTACATGAATAAGGTGGTTTGTAAGAGGTTGACTAAGATATTGAACAATTATCCTGCAAAATCACGAGGAATATCACCTGATACTTAGTCGAGGAGGCCGCAGGCGGAGTTGCTAAATCAGGAGATATTCCGCAAGATTGAGCAGGATAATTGTTTTATTATTCAACAAATTCTCATCGACTACCATTTTCAGAACGAGAAAAACTATGGTTCTATGATGAAAATGCTAAAAGCTAGCAACACATAATAAAAATCAAAACAGAACTTCAAGAAATTGAAGTTTACTACCGTTCACTTAAAAAGACTTATTTTCAAACTCATGTCTGGAAATGACAAGACAAAGTAAAAAAAAATATTGCTACCTTGCCGAGAATAAGTCCTCCTCCTGTGAATTAAAATCTTTTCAACTTAACAACTTTCCGTGAGCAAGTCTGCTGCTTCGTTTGCAATAGCATTTTCTTGGTTGAGTTCTCACTATGAAAATTCCAGGGAGTTAAAATTTCCGGAGAACACTGCTAAAACTGCCTCGCTTTTCAAAACGGCCGCCAAACAAGCAATGAAAGAAAATCTGCAGTGCACTTCCAAATATGGTCATTTACGTATATCGCAGGATTTCTGTCATGTACGGATGACAGATATTGAGGGCTTCCTGACCATATATGGGCATAGTGACAATTTGTTGAATAATTACCGGTATACAGAATACACTAAACTGCACTTTCTTGTTGTTTATAGTATTATGAATACAGTAATTAATTAGCTGAAAACTCAAGAATGAAAACAAGGACATTTTCCATTCAAATATTTTCTTCTACCCAGGCCTGGATTAAACCTCCAAATTCCAATTTGCCCTCTAGGAAAGGAACTCGCTAATTAAGTTTGCTCCCCCAAGACAATTTCCCACATGTCCAGGTTCACGGAAAATCATCCACATCCATTAACAGTTCAGAAGGAAAACACGTAGTAAATCAAGTAAACTGTGAGATGTCCAAGGGTGGATTCATTTGCAGCATACGTATACAGCTGTCGCTTTAGCGCTCGGGAATGTTCTTTTGTTTTTTAGCCAAAGAAACAATAGAAAATTGGCATGTGCCAAAGCGACAGCCATACAGCATATGCCATACGCGTGTGCTGCAAATGAATCCATCCTAAACATGAAATGTATTCTTGGTGTTAATTGATGTGTGATGTCTCTTGTGGCAGACTAGCACTCTAAGTCAACAGATGGTTGCCCAATCCCTTGCCCATCAGGGAACAGAACAGAAAACATTGCTTGCCCAACTTGAAAATGTAGTTGTCCCAGATAACTGGAGAGGACTTTTCTTGAGCCCTGGACTAACAACAATCTATCAACACAAGTTGTTCTCACCTCTTCTTCAGTGAAAGGTCTTTTCTCTTCTTTCATCACATACCCTGTGTACCCCGCTGGTAGATTGAGAACACAGCCCTTCAGACTTCGCCCTCGGAATGACGCACTTAAGGCTTAACACAAACAGGGATACCCAAGATTAAACTTGAATGTCCTGGACATACTGGTAATGTAAAACTTGCAAAATAATAGAGCATACATTGAATTCTACATAAACTTTCTTCAATACAGCATTGGTCATTAGGAACGAGTGCCTCCCCATCACTAACATACCAGAGTACCCCTCCCCCCTCCCTCATCTCTCCTGGGTGCACAGCAAGTGTTACATGAGGTTTAAAAAAGTGAGTCTTCTGTTCCATGGGAATGACAATGTTCACTATACTCCATTCTGGGGGTTAAGCATTACAGTTTCCCCAGCAACCACAACAACTCTTGAGTTTATTCTAGACATAAGCCAATTATGAAGTCCTACTGGGCCTCTTCGGCAGATTTTAGAGGGTGTCATTTACACGGAAAAGGGCCCCCCTATTACCAGTCTGCAGAACATGGTAAAACTTGACGAAATCTTGCACATGCAGAAGCATTTTTAGGTCCTTTCTTCTGAAAGGTCTACTCTTCTTTGCCAAGACTTCGTCTGATCTCATCCCCTGTAATTGTGTGAAAGGGCAAAGTTCACTATAATGCCATAAACTATAGCATCTACTCTTTTTATCGATAAAGGATGATTGCATGCACAGCTTAACACTGTCTCCCTCCCCCCCTCCCCAAAAAAAAAACAGCCACCATACATACATCAGCATCTCCCAAACCTGGGGACATAGTCAGACATCACATAGGGTTGAGCTTATGTAGTTTTATGACTGTGGCAGTTGCTTCACAGGCAACCCAAGCATAGTTTGTGAGTCACCATCATACCATAGTTTTACAGATTTGAAGCTGTAGATAGAAGTGGTGAAGATATCTAGAACAATTCAAATACAGCTTACTTATCTTCACTCTATTGTCTTGTCATTTTGTTCGACTCACTAAAGCTGTCATAAACCATCAACTTTGCTGCATTTTAAACTCGAAAATTGTTCGCGGTGCTGCCGTTGTTTATAACAGGCATAATAACGCCATTTTTAATGGAGCGTTTAGGGATTGAAATATCACAAATCCCCTGACCCTAACCCTAACCTAACCCCCCCCCCACCCCACTATCCCCCCCTTCCTCCAACCACCAACTTGTCCAAACTCAAGGTACCTTTCTCTCCATGTTCAACTCCTGGTTTCGTCCCTTCCTCTCGCACGGATGTATCAAAATAAGACGCCACTTGAGCCTCTCCGTCATGTTCGATCTCGCAAGCCATCAAATGAACTCGGTTCGATTCTGGGCAACTAGAAATGGCGGCTTGAGAAATGCTGACGCTACCAGACGCCATGTTATATTCAATTCAACCACGGCAAAAGGACTGGCAAAGGAGAAATAAAACACTTACAGCAGCTTCCACTTACGCTCCTTAAACGATGGTTGAGTGAAGAAGTCCAAATTCTTTCAGAGAAAGAAAGTAAAACCGTCAAGTTTTAGCTGTAAAGTATAAAGTGAAATCGGTGAAATGACTGAAATTCAACGGCGAAAATGCGCGGGAAATCGGTAAAGCGTTCATGTAAGCTACATATAACGTCCCAGTATATCCATGAAACACATACACAGCTATGTAAGGGACATATAGCGTCCCGTTATATGAAACGTATACTTCTTTCACCAAAGTTTGCCTTGGTTCACATTAGCTTGCCTTGGTTCAACTTAGTTTGCCTTGGTTCACCTTAGTTTGCCTTGGTTCACCCCAGTTTGCCTCGGTTTACCTCAGTTTGCCTTGGTTCACCTCAGTTCACCTCAGTTTGCCTTGGTTCACCTCCGTTTGCCTTGGTTCACCTCAGTTTGCCTTGGTACACCTCCGTTTGCCTTGGTTGACCTCAGTTTGCCTTGGTTCACCTCAGTTTGCCTTGGTTCACATTAGTTTGCCTTGGTTGACCTCAGTTTGCCTTGGTTCACCTTAGTTTGCCTTGGTTCACCTCAGTTTGCCTTGGTTCACCTTAGTTTGCCTTGGTTCACCTCAGTTTGCCTTGGTTCACCTCAGTTTGCCTTGGTTCACCTTAGCTTGCCTTGTTTTACCTTAGTTGGCCTTGGTTCACCTCAGTTTACATTGGTTCACCTCAGTTTGCCTTGATTCACCTTAGTTTGCCTTGGTTCACCTCCGTTTACCTTGGTTCACCTTAGTTTGCCTTGGTTCACCTTAGTTTGCCTTGGTTCCCCTCAGATTACCTTGGTTCACCTCCGTTTGCCTTGGTTCACCTTAGTTTGCCTTGGCTCACCTCAGTTTACCTTGATTCACCTCTGTTTGCCTTGGTTCACCTTAGTTTGCCTTGGTTCACATTAGTTTGCCTTGGTTCACCTCAGTTTGCCTTGGTTCACCTTAGTTTGCCTTGGTTCACCTCCGTTAACCTTGGTTCACCTTAGTTTGCCTTGGTTCACCTCAGTTTGCATTGGTTCACCTCAGTTTGCCTTGATTCACCTTAGTTTGCCTTGGTTCACCTCCGTTTACCTTGGTTCACCTTAGTTTGCCTTGGTTCACCTTAGTTTGCCTTGGTTCACCTCAGTTTACCTTGGTTCACCTCCGTTTGCCTTGGTTCACCTTAGTTTGCCTTGGTTCACCTCAGTTTACCTTGATTCACCTCTGTTTGCCTTGGTTCACCTTAGTTTGCCTTGGTTCACCTTAGTTTGCCTTGGTTCACCTCAGTTTGCCTTGGTTCACCTCAGTTTGCCTTGGTTCACCTCCGTTTGCCTTGGTTGACCTCAGTTTGCCTTGGATCACCTCAGTTTGCCTTGGTTCACATTAGTTTGCCTTGGTTCACCTCAGTTTGCCTTGGTTCACCTTAGTTTGCCTTGGTTCACCTTAGTTTGCCTTGGTTCACCTCAGTTTGCCTTGGTTCACTTCTAGTTTGCCTTGGTTCACCTTAGTTTGCCTTGGTTCACCTCCGTTTGCCTTGGTTCACCTCAGTTTGCCTTGGTTCACCTCAGTTTGCCTTGTTTTACCTTAGTTGGCCTTGGTTCACCTCAGTTTGCATTGGTTCACCTCAGTTTGCCTTGATTCACCTTAGTTTGCCTTGGTTCACCTCCGTTTACCTTGGTTCACCTTAGTTTGCCTTGGTTCACCTTAGTTTGCCTTGGTTCACCTTAGTTTGCCTTGGTTCACCTCAGTTTACCTTGGTTCACCTCTGTTTGCCTTGGTTCACCTTAGTTTGCCTTGGTTCACCTCAGTTTACCTTGATTCACCTCTGTTTGCCTTGGTTCACCTTAGTTTGCCTTGGTTCACCTCCGTTTACCTTGGTTCACCTCAGTTTACCTTGGTTCACCTCCGTTTGCCTTGGTTCACCTTAGTTTGCCTTGGTTCACCTCAGTTTACCTTGATTCACCTCTGTTTGCCTTGGTTCACCTTAGTTTGCCTTGGTTCACCTTAGTTTGCCTTGGTTCACCTCAGTTTGCCTTGGTTTACCTTAGTTTGCCTTGGTTCACCTTAGTTTACCTTGGTTCACCTTAGTTTGCCTTTGTTCACCTTAGTTTGCCTTGGTTCACCTTAGTTTTCCTTGGTTCACCTCAGTTTGCCTTGGTTCACCTCAGTTTGCCTTGGTTCACCTTAGTTTGCCTTGGTTCACCTTAGTTTGCCTTGGTTTACCTTAGTTTGCCTTGGTTCACCTCAGGTTGCCTTGGTTCACCTTAGTTTGCCTTGGTTCACCTTAGTTTGCCTTGGTTCACCTTAGCTTGCCTTGGTTTACCTTAGTTTGCCTTGGTTCAACTGAGTTTGCCTTGGTTCACCTTAGTTTGCCTTTGTTCACATTAGTTTGCTTTGGTTCACCTTAGTTTGGCTTTGTTCACCTTATTTTGCCTTGGTCCACCTTAGTTTGCCTTTGTTCACATTAGTTTGCCTTGGTTCACCTCAGGTTGCCTTGGTTCACCTCAGGTTGCCTTGGTTCACCTCAGTTTGCCCTGGTTCACCTCAGTTTGCCTTGGTTCACCTTAGTTTGCCTTGGTTCACTTACGTTTGCCTTGGTTTGCCTCAGTTTGCCTTGGTTCACCTTAGCTTGCCTTCGATCACCAAAGTCTGGTGGCACTTATAAATTTTCCTAGGTGAATACCGTACTCCCTGTATACGCGTATACAGATGTACCGGTGCTATCCTACATGGATGCCGGTGTAGGCGGAAAGATTATAAAATTGACAATAGAATCAGGTTTTTCTTCTTGGTGTCCTTGCTAACTGTATCTACGAAAGTGAGAGGGAGTGGAGGGAGAGGGGCCTGTCATATAACTTGTACTACTTACAATGTTATCTACATGATTCAAGGTCGCCTATGTAATTTACAATACATTGGGGGAAACTAAAGGTCACCTCAAAGACCGTTTCAATGAACATAGACGACCAGTACTCAACCCTACTTCTAATTATATCCATACAGTGGTTTCAGAACACTTTCTCAGCATAACCACTCCGACACCCATATGCTACTTATTCCTATTGAAAAACTTAAAAATGAACGCAATTCTTTCAGGAAGGCACGTGAGGCTCACATTATTCACAAGGCTAAGACTCTTGAGCCTCTAGGCATTAATAAACGCGATGAACTGTAATTGTACCTATATATAGTAAATTTTTGGTTATTTTCTAATATGGTTATTTTCTAATATTTCTAAGCCACGCCATACCACTTCATAAATGTAACTTCTGCTCATTGTTTTACTACATATATATTTCTGTGAATTCGTGATTTGCCTTAATAAAACCTGATGAAGACTGGTATTGGCTAGTCGAAATATTGTAACTAACGTCTTTTCACGTTGTTTGTTCAGTCTCTGCAGTAGTCATTTTGACAATCATTTATAATTTTATTAGTTTTGACTGATCACGATCTTTCTGATCTGACGTTGAGCAAGGTTGGTCGTACACGGTTGTTCCAGTGGTTTCGTACCTTAACTTCATACAATTTACCAGGTTTTTAACTGATTCTCTTTATTTAATGAAACTGCAACAAAACATGAACATGTCTGAAACGATTGACCACAATTTATCGAGTGTCTATTCATTGTCACTATAACCAGCTTTACCAAGTTCTGCAAGAAATCAAAAGCACTATAAATGACAAATCTGTCAACGTTTTCGATATACCGTTTATGCAAATGTTTATGGAAAACGCACTCAACAGCTCCTCAAATCATGATGACACCATTCACAATCCAGTGAGCAACCTTAACCGAAATCTGGCCTCCTTTGGATTATCGATTGACCCAGTAGTTAGTGATGGCGATTGCGCATTTTCCAGTATCGTAAAACAATTGCACAAACTGCCCGAATTTATTAACAAAGAGCCTTATTTTATGAAGCACCTGTATGGGCTTGGTCTTTCCAAATCTGTAGAAGAGGATGCTTATCGACTACGACAACTCTTTGTAGACAACGTACAATCCAATGAAGAACATCAGTCAGTTGCTGGCGTGAATCCCGACAGATTAAATGAA
Organism: Siderastrea radians; assembly: GCA_964017195.1. Classification (NCBI taxonomy): domain Eukaryota; kingdom Metazoa; phylum Cnidaria; class Anthozoa; order Scleractinia; family Rhizangiidae; genus Siderastrea; species Siderastrea radians. Next base: position 38,088,918 of record OZ024891.1, on the reverse strand, counting down.
CAAACTGAGCTTTTTAGAGAGCGGGGTACTTACAGCGGAAATCTGGGGGACTTAGTAATTAAGGTTTGCGCAGATGTGCTTAAATTACCAATTATTGTCACACGTCATTAGCCACTTTTCCTTTCACGACCTTCATAACAGATGCCTGCATCGTGAAATCGTCAATATATATCGCCTACAATGCAACTGGTTCAGGACACTACGATGCAACTCAGTTGAGTTTCTATAGCTTTTTATAATCAAGTTTGTTCTCGTTCTCCCTAGTTTCCCCTCGTTCTCCTTAGTTTGCACACGTTCATCCGAGTTTGCCCACGTTCTCCCTACTGTGTCCACGTTCTCCCTAGCAAAGTGATTATTAATGATTTCTGGATTGATTCATTCTGCAAATTAAATGTGACTTTCACAGGATTAGATAGATGAGCTCGATTCCCGGTTAAAGCTCGAATCGCTGGCAGCCCCAGAATATTTCAGTCTAAACATGATATTTTGTATCTTCGAATTCGTTTTGTATTTTCATGGCCGCCTACAGTACAGTGTACATTTTATTGATTTCTCAGATTCTTTGCAAGAGGAAAGTCCCAAGGGCTGCTCTTGTGGCAAAAATACTTCAAGAGGTCGTAAGGCAGCTTGTAAAACGTCTGGTACGACAAGCTGTCCTTGCGTGAGGAAAGGCAAAACATGCACACGCATTTGTATTTGCAAGAATTGTTGCAATGCTGGTCAAACAGTCTTCACTACCGCCGACAATTCTTTAAATAACATGAATATTACGTGCAGATGTGGGCAGAATGCAGCCAAAAATACAAGTTTTGTTGCTTGTCAAGACGGCAAAAGAAAATCAAAATGCCCCTGCCTGGGGTATGGCAAAGGATGCTCCATCGCATGTCAGTGCAAGGGTTGCGGCAACATTCATGGCTCAAGTTCTCGTGCTCCTCGATCTTCTGTTAGGGGTAAGAGAAAACGGGTCGAAGCGATATACAGGCGTGAGAACAGCTCCGCATTTTTAAGATCAGCAGGGATGTCAACCAACGCAGGGCCCTGGACGAATTACGAGTCGATTCTGTTGGTTAATACCATAAAAATACTATCGCTAACAACAATAACACTCTCAGCAGAAAATATTTCTATACTTTTCAACTTTGTAGTAGAGTCTATTCAGGCAAAACGTTCACCCTTTTCACCATCAGGGAAAACGACATCGCAAATATCTGCCAAGAGGGAATTTTTTGGTAGGAAACAAGCAGTTGAAAATGCCCGTATCTCAGTCGGAGTAATGTCCGGGCCGAGCAATTTTATTTTTTGTCTATTCAAAATTGCCTTTTAAAAAAATGGAAAGCAAATCATGAATTGTAATTATTCGAAACCAAATCAAACTGATTCGTTATGTTCAGGGTAGCACCAGATGACGTGCTCCACTGAACAATTTGAGGCGCTAACCTCACAATGCCAAATCACAACACAATATTGAATTGTTGATGAACCGCAAACGATAATCAGTTGCTTAAAAAAGCTCAAACGTGAGTGGGCGCCATTTTGAAGTGGGCGCAAAAAGAAAATTGGCCCTAGCCGACTATCTATCCGCGGAGGGTGAGGGGGAGGAGGGAACTCCCATATAAAACTGACGACACAGGTGATCGTCTACATTTTTGAAACATCGCAAAAGATAACAGTAACTCATTTTGTGGGTGTGGCTTAAATTCCTTTTCACCCGGCTAGCCTGCGTGGCAGGTGCTAAAAATGGGATCCGAAGTGAAATCACGCTCCGCGCTCCTTTCTAGTGTCTGCCACGCAGGCTACACCAATACGAGAGCAACGATGAACTTACACAGACAATCTTTAACAGCGATTAGACGATTCCTTCGAATATTTCTACTCTCAAGGATTTGTTATTATATGGCTCTTAACAAATTTGCGGACAGCAAAGCATATTTCTACTGGCAAGCGCACGGGCTACAAAGACGAAAGAACAGTAGAAACATTTTCATAATTTGTCATTTTCGCAGAGGTTTTTGTCGGTCGTTAACGAGATGCAATTTTCGGATCGACAGCTCTGTTTAACGGGTGGTCTCTATTTGTCGATCCGTACGGGTTGTACAATGGCTTTTTCGGATCGTGTCAGGTAGAGAGTATTGGACATGGGTGGTAACGTCACACTTAGGCCCGTCGAATACAATTCAAATTAAGGTTACTCCGGACCTTCGCAGGTGTCCTCCGGGAAAAAAAATTCGTATATGCACCATTTTAAAGAAAAACATGGTAAACTATATATCGTTGGAAAGGTTAAGTAATGTAGATTTCGGGAAAAAAAAATATGAATTGCCGGTTTCTTCAATTCCGCAAGAGAAATCGCAAAAAACCGCGAAAATGACCATGTGTCATTCAATTGAATTAATAGGGTATCAAATCCAAGTGTGTGAGCATTTTCTGATATTCTGACTCGTCTGGTTATTTTGAATTAATCTGTCAAGTTCGAACAGCAAAGAATACGGAAAGCGCATTGCTTTGAAATTCACTACTGGTGAAATATTATATATAAATTTCAAAACCTGATCGCCGACAAATTTTGGTTTCACCGAACATTTAAGGAATGTCCAGGCCAAATTTCACAGCAATCCGCCGAATTTTGATACACTATTAATTCATTTATCTGATTGAATAACGCAAGGTCATTTCCGCGGTCATTATTGCAATTTTATTCTGCGGAATTAAAAACACTGGCAATTCATTTTTTTTTCCCGAAATTGAAGTGTGACGTATTTAGTTAAATTCTTTTTATATCAATTTCGTCATTTTTAGAGTAATTTTTACCTAGTTTTTATATTATAGCGTATTTTTAATTAAATTTTGTAATTTTAGATTCTTAGATTTTTACCATTATTTTTAGTTCTTAATTGTATTATATATTAGAGGGCCACCGGTTTTTCAGTTTTTTACTGTTACGTGTTTACCCTCTTTAAATAAAGTTGATTATTATTATTATTAAGTATGAAATTTAGCTTTTTTAACTCAGCGTTAAGGCATGAAATCGTGCAACGTAGAATGCCACTACCTGGAAACTGAGAAGTAAATTCAATTTTGGGAAAAGCCTAATCTCTTGCCCAAACGAATGGAAAAGTCTGGAAATGAAGACGATTTTCAGCCATCTAGTGAATTGTGAAACACTTTCAACAATCTCTGCGTGCTGCGAATAATATGGCGTACAAAACACCTTCATATCTAATAAACTAAGGTAACTTAGTGTCATGACGACTATTATGGAAACTGAATTTTTGACATGTTTCTTCTATCAATATTGGGTGTCTTGACGCTGAGTTCCAAAGTAAAATGCAAATTTTGCTTGCAAAGTAAAACAAGTATTGCATTTCGTAAAAAGGAAATGTATACCGAGACATTTTCTTTTAAAAACTGCACGAGGGGTCGAGTAAAAAATATACTTTGCGTAAATATCACAAAGAAGAACTGTCCACAAACAAAAGAATCTTACAAAAGTCAGGAAATTGAAACCTAGGCGTTGTGCACCCCGAAGCATATTATCGCCAAACGATTGCTGGAAACGTCACTCTTGGCCATTCGGCGATCTAATTCCAGGTAGACTGAAATTTGTACTTCTTGGTTTGAATACAGTGAACACTGGCGATCGCGTAACATAGAAACAGTTTTTACATTTTTTTTTAAATTTACGTTTTTCAGATAGCACAACATATACTGGTGAAGCATACACACAAATGTAATTGAAAATTTTTGAGAAGTAAGTTTTGTTCGTTAAATATACTGTTTACAGTTCATTTTCTTATTGTTGTTGTGTTGATGGAGGTCATATATTAAGACCCTTTTTGGCGAAAAACCCACTCTAATTAAAAGACATCGAGTCCACTCAATCAGCCAAAAGCGAATTATTACGTTGCCTACTTGTAGTTATAGCTAGTAGTTAAGTTTTTTATGATAAAATTACCAAAATTTATACTTTATTTAACAAAAAATTTGAAAAAACTGTTATCCTGAGATGAAAACTAGGTTTGAAAATGGCTCACAATTAGAACTGTCGTATGAGATATAAAAAAGTTACGTTACATTTGGCTCTCTTACATGGATAAAACTGAGTTGCCTTTTTTTCTGATAATTTTGCTCAAGTCTAACTCCTTGATCGCACATTATATTAAATAACTTTGTTACATTGTTATAAGTCAACAAGATATTGTTAAGATCATTTGAAACAAAAACACTTCTTTAGGACAACTGATATTATTCTTCTAGTGATGAACATAGGTAATGACTGAACACGGACTAAGAAAACAAGTATGAAGACTGTATGATAGCACCTCACAAGACCGAGAGTCCAAGACGTTTAGTGATTGATGTAAACCGAAAATGCTAGATTAAACGCCCGGCTTCAAAAAAAGCGCATCGCTTCGAATTAGCTCCCCTCTTATAGATAAAATGAAAAATGAATAAGCGCCCCCCCCCCCCTTCCCCCGAAAACCGAGTCCGGTACAGATTACACTAGTAACGTACTGTGTGTAAAATTTAAAACACGAACAGTAGTGTTTTATCAAGGACTTAACAGACACAGACTTGATAAAACACCTGCTGTTCGTGCTTTGAACAGCTTCAAAAACGTCAGCTTAAAAAACTGACCTGAGCCAAGGCAAACTGAGGTAAACCATGAGGCAAAAGGAGGTGAACCAAGGCAAACGGAGGTGAACCAAGGCAAACTAAGGTGAACCAAGGCAAACTAAGGTGAACCAAGGCAAACTGAAGTGAGCCAAGGTAAAATAAGGTGAACCAAGGCAAACTAAGGTGAACCAATACAAACTGAGGTGAACCAAGGTAAACTGAGGTGAACCAAGGAAAACTAAGGTGAACCAAGGCAAACTAAGGTGAACCAAGGCAAACTAAGGTGAACAAAGGCAAACCGGCTAATGTGAAAAAAGGCAAACGGAGGTGAACCAAGGCAAACCAAGGTGAACCAAGGCAAACTAAGGTGAACCAAGGCAAACTAAGGTGAACCAAGGCAAACTGAGGTGAGCCAAGGTAAAATAAGGTGAACCAAGGCAAACTAAGGTGACCAAGGCAAACTGAGGTGAACCAAGGTAAACGGAGGTGAACCAAGGAAAACTAAGGTGAACCAAGGCAAACTAAGGTGAACCAAGGCAAACTAAGGTGAACAAAGGCAAACTAATGTGAACCAAGGCAAACGGAGGTGAACCAAGGCAAACCAAGATGAACCAAGGCAAACGGAGGTGAACCAAGCCAAACTAAGGTGAACCAAGGCAAACTAAGGTGAACCAAGGCAAACGGAGGTGAACCAAGGCAAACGGAGGTGAACCAAGGCAAACTAAGGTGAACCAAGGCAAAGTGAGGTGAACCAAGGCAAACTAATGTGAACCAAGGTAAACTAAGGTGAACCAAGACAAACTAAGGCGAACCAAGGCAAACTGAGGTGAACCAAGGCAAACTAATGTGAACCAAGGTAAACTGAGGTGAACCAAGGCAAACTGAGGTGAACCAAGGGAAACTAATGTGAACCAAGGCAAAGGGAGGTGAACCAAGGCAAACTAATGTGAACCAAGGCAAACTGAGGTGAACCAAGGCAAACGGAGGTGAACCAAGGCAAACTGAGGTGAACCAAGGCAAACGGAGGTGAACCAAGGCAAACTAATGTGAACCAAGGCAAACTAAGGTGAACCGAGGCAAACTAAGGTGAACCAAGGCAAACTGAGGTGAACCAAGGCAAACTAATGTGAACCAAGGTAAACTGAGGTGAACCAAGGCAAACTGAGGTGAACCAAGGCAAACGGAGGTGAACCAAGGCAAACTAACGTGAACCAAGGCAAACTGAGGTGAACCAAGGCAAACTAAGGTGAACTAAGGCAAACTGAGGTGAACCAAGGCAAACTGAGGTGAACCAAGGCAAACTAAGGTGAACCAAGGCAAACTGAGGTGAACCAAGGCAAACTAATGTGAACCAAGGCAAACTGAGGTGAACCAAGGCAAACGGAGGTGAACCAAGGCAAACTAAGGTGAACTAAGGCAAACTGAGGTGAACCAAGGCAAACTAAGGTGAACCAAGGCAAACTGAGGTGAACCAAGGCAAACTAACGCGAACCAAGGCAAACTAAGGTGAACAAAGGCAAACTAAGGTGAATCAAGGCAAACGGAGGTGAACCAAGGCAAACTAAGGTGAACCAAGGCAAACTGAGGTGAACCAAGGCAAACTGAGGTGAACCAAGGCAAACTAATGTGAGCCAAGGCAAACTGAGGTGAACCAAGGCAAACTAAGGTGAACCAAGGCAAACTGAGGTGAACCAAGGCAAACTAATGTGAACCAAGGTAAACTGAGGTGAACCAAGGCAAACTGAGGTGAACCAAGGGAAACTAATGTGAACCAAGGCAAAGGGAGGTGAACCAAGGCAAACTAATGTGAACCAAGGCAAACTGAGGTGAACCAAGGCAAACGGAGGTGAACCAAGGCAAACTGAGGTGAACCAAGGCAAACTGAGGTGAACCAAGGCAAACTGAGGTGAACCAAGGCAAACTAAGGTGAACCAAGGCAAACTAATGTGAACCAAGGCAAACTGAGGTGAACCAAGGCAAACTAAGGTGAACCAAGGCAAACTGAGGTGATCCAAGGCAAACTAAGGTGAACCAAGGCAACTAATGTGAACCAAAGCAACCTGGGACGCTATATGTCCCTTACATAGAGATTTATGTATACTGGGACGTTATATGTAGCTTACATGAACGCATTACCGGGAAATCAGAATATTATGCGACGGCGATCTTCAGCGGATTTATCAATGAGGAGCATGCGTTTGTTTACCCATGGATTTCAAAATGGCGGAGCAGCCGAAGGCAATTTCGCTTTGAAATCACTGTAGATTCTAATGGGATGAGCAGGGTAAGAAGTATGAAATAGCTATAGATGGAAGCAAAAGACGTTGTTCAATAACTGCTGGACATGTTTTTGAGATTTTGACACCTTTTGCAGGGTGGTTATACTTTCCCCGGAGCAGGGTCTGGTCGTAGGTCGATCGTTGGACGGAATGGTAAGCTTGCTGTCTTGCTTTTCTAAGCTTATGAACTTTCTTTGTCATGAATGGTGCAATATTAAGGCAGCAAAAGTATATCTGTCTTTGTAATTTTTGTTGTGGGCCCTCTTCAATTTTCAGTCACGCAAAAATTTCAGTTCTCAGCTTGGTGAACTTCCTTTTTTAATTACACAAGTGTAAACATTAAAATTGTTATGCATCTTCCGGTGTAACTATTCGAACCGAATCAAATGTTCGGAGTAACTGCAGAATACTCTGCCACTTTCTAAATATATCTCTTAACTGGATACGCGGATACGCGGTTACGCAGTGAAGAAGTCATCTTTCTTTTCTAAGTATATTTCCGATCTGGATACGCGGATAAGTAGTGAGGAAGTCGTGTTTCTTTTCTTAGTGTATTTCTGAACTGGATACGCGGATACGGAGTGTAGAAGTCGTGTTTCTTATTGAAGTGTATCTCTGAACTGGATACGCGGATACGTAGTGAAGAAGTTGTCTCTCTTTTCTAAGTATATTGCTGATACGCAGTGAGCAAGTCGTGTTTCTTTTCTAAGTGTATTTCTGAACTGGATACGCGGATACGCAGTAAGGAAGTCATCTTTTCTAAGTGTATCTCTGAACTGGATATCCGGATACGCGGATACGTAGTGAGGAAATCACGTTTGTTTCTAAGTTTATCTCTGAGTGGATACACAGATACGAGGATACGCAGTGAGGACGTCGTGTTTTTTCTCGGAAGTTGCTAGGAAGTCAGCCCTTTTTTTCTTACTCTGTGCATTAGTCAATATGAAGATACGTGGATACGCGATAAAAATAATAGTATGTGCAAGCTACCCAAGGTAAATGTAAGATAATCGCAGTATTAGGGTAACCGGAGTGTTATTTACGCCAGCCAATGTGTCAGTTTAGCCTAGTCGAGATGGTTCAAATATCTTTCTCCTTAGTCCTAACATACATGTAAACCGTAACATAAACCCTAACCCCTAACCCTAACTTAACCTAATCCTAAACTAACCCTAACCAAACCTAACTCCACCTATCACTAACCCACGTATCCGCCTAACCCTAAGCTTAACATAAACCTGACCCTAGCCACCTTACGACAAGTCTGGATCTGGAAGGGCTATCAAATGTTTCTGTAGAAGTGCCCATATACTATCCGGTTGTTTTCAAAGTTTTGTTAATCTTGAATTAGACATTTTCTACCATTGTCCCTGTCAGGGGTTTTCCTGAGTAAGAGATGCATGCGTCTATATTACGCGTGATTCAAACAATTGGAAATAATAACGTTGTTGGCACGCGCAGATAAACAAGGTTGACGAATAAAGTGCACGAATGATGCGCGTGAATGAAGGCAAATGAATGATTATAAAGCGAGGACATCAATAGATGAAGTAATGAAGAGATAGATCCAGCTGTAGATCATACCAGAATAACTTTAGAAGCTAACTTTATGCACATGAAATCACAACTCGCTGACCACAAACTGATAACAGTTAGCATGTTATTCATCGTATAATGTAACGTGTGAAGAATTTGTCCGACTTGCGCGAACAATTTTACCATTCGAACTTCCATGTATTAAAAACGATTATGATGTAATTGTGATTTGGCTTTAGAGTGGATAGCGTAAAAGCAAAGATCCAAAGTGCGGAACTCAGTATTCTATTGCAAGAAAGGTATTTTTTAAAAATGTATAGAGTCAAGGGGACAAGAAAAATCGGCATTCAAGTGGGATGTTCATCTGGAGACTTAAAAGAAAAAGGTGTTCAGTGTTCGTACTCTAAGAGCAGTTATAGAAAAGAGGAAAGGGGAAGCCATTTCACAACATTTGAGGACCTTTTGCGTAATTATTTGTGGGATAAGGAGTACATGCTATCCTGGTTGAAAGAAGAGGGTTTGATTGCGTCGATGCGTCGATCCCGTGTTTGCCAATCAGAGATGAAATGGACAGAGTGCAATGACTGGTCTGATGTATTTGTATGGGAATGTAGGAAGCAGATTGGTCTCAAACGGCACAGATGTCAAACCAGTATCAGGGAAGGTAGCTGGTTTGAAAATACAAATTTGACAATTGAAGAAGTGCTTAAGTTTACCTATTGGTGGTGGCAAGATCTCAATCAGTGGCAAATAAAACAGCAGCTTGGTCTTGGATCACATACAGCAGTAGACTGGGATATGTTCTGCTGAGAACTTTGTGAGGTAGCCTTGTTTAAAACAAGAGAAATGGTCGGAGGACCCGACAAGGTGGTGCAAATAGACGAAAGCAAAATTGAGAAACGAAAGTGTCATCGTGGACATGTAGTAGAAGGGCAATGGGTCTTTGGGGGAATTGAAGAAGATTCAAGGAAATGCTTCATTGCAACCGTTGAGAATAGAACAGAGGAAACATTATTAGAACTAATAAAGGAATGGATCACACTGGGCACGATAATAGTGTCAGATTGCTGGAAAGCGTGCAATAACCTAGAGAAACATGGCTATATTCATAAAACTGTAAACCACTCCAGAGAATTTGTTAACGAAGAGGGGTATGACACAAATAAAATTGAAGGACACTGGTGACAACTGAAAGTGAAATTGCCCACCCATGGACGAAAAAAAGAACATTATTCATCCTACCTAGCTGAATTCAAGTGGTGTTACATTCATCATGGCGAAGATTTGTGGAAAACATTCTTGTCAGACATTAAGAGAGTGTATAAATGTAACTAAAAAAGGTATTAATTTAATATTTATTTTCCTGAAGTGTATCAAACTTCTATTTTATGATGCAGGAATTTTTTTGAAAGGGTAATGAAACGCATGGAAAAAACTTGGTTAAACTTACTAAATTTTGGAATTATTGTTTTCCTGCTCTACGTTGTTTCGAGGTTTTTTGTTGCCTTGGTCATTCTTTCTATTACTTCACTGGTGAATTTTGCAACACAAATGATGTTTTAAGTCAAGATCTCAAAAGGAATGAACCAATGACGCGAAGCGCCTCGCTAGCAGTGCTTCTCGGTTCAATATAACGGGATAAATCGTGCAATCGACAGCCTAAAGGAATGTTAGCTTTACGCTTTAAAAGTCAATTCACTACGTAGCCACTAGTTTTAGGAATATTGATCACCGCGTATCCGAGAATCTGCTAATGACGCCTTACGCTTTAAAAGTCAGTTCACCATGTAGCCGCGAAGAAAATAGTTTGATGAATACTTTTCACCGGGTATCCGCATAGCCACTAGTTCACCGCGTAGCCACGTATCCGCGTATCCAGTTCCTAAAGGTCATATCCTCGTATCCGCGTATCCGGTTCTTATCGGTGATATCCTCGTATCCGCGTATTCAGTTCCTATTGGACATGTCCTCGTATATCCGCATATCCGCGTATCCAGCTAATTTAGGGAATAGCTTCAAAGTGGCAGGGTATTCTGCAGTTAAGCCAAATGTTCAGTCAATCAAACTTAATTGAACCAATCAAACCCAGTAGCAAAGGGATTGGAACATATGCTGAGAGCAAATAAGGCCTCTTGTTGTGAAACCTTCCCAACTGTGCGTGCATCAGAAAGGGATAATACTGACCACCCTGCTCTCTCTGTTTATTTTAAATACGATAACAATATATCTGTCAATGTAAATGCTGTAAATGTTCAATTTTATCCTAGGTTCAATTTTTATTTTCCTTTGTTTTTTCATATGGAAATGTATGATAACGAGAATAAAACAAAGGAAAATACAAATGAACCAAGGATAAAATTGAACCACAAAATAGACACTGGCCTTGCATACAGTGTACATATGTTTACGTTGTATACTGCATATTTTTATTTTTGCAGCTTCCAGCAGAGCTGCACTAGATCATGACTTAGACTCCATTCTGGGCGGTGGTAATGATGGTGAGCTAAGTGGATTATGCGTTTCTGGTAAACTCCCCACCTACCCCTCCCCTAACCCAACATTTTCACTAACTTGTTAACTTATTATCACTTACGGCAAAATGTTGGGTTAGGTAAGGGGTAGGTGGGGAGTTTCCCAGAAAGGCATAATGATCTGCTAAGTGTTGGTTTGAAGCCCTTGTGCAGTGTTGGTATTGAAGCCACCATACATACATCAGCATCTACTAAACCTGGGGACATAGCCAGACATCACATAGGGTTGAGCTTATGTAGTTTTATGACTGTGGCAGTTGCTTCACAGGCAACCCAAGCATGTTTGTGAGTCACCGTCATACCATAGTTTTACAGATTTGAAGCTGTAGATAGCAGTGGTGAAAATATCTACAACAATTCAAATACAACTTACTTATCTTCACTTTATTGTCTTGTCATTTGTTCTACTCACTAAAGCTGTCATAAACCGTCAACTTTGCTGCATTTTAAATCGAAAATTGTTTGCGGTGCTGCCGTTGTTTATAACAGTCACAATAAAGCCATTTTTAATGGAGCGTTAAGGGATTGAAATATCACAAATCCTACAAAACAAAACTTTCTTACCTTTAATTCACTGTCCCTTTGTGTGCCCTGGCCGATTTATGAACATGTTTCTCACTTGTGTCACTCCCACTACTGTCCACCATCTACAACTTCAAATCTGTAAAATTATGATGGTGACTCACACATAACACTTGGGCTGCCTGTGGTTGCTTCAGGTTGTGTGCATTGTCTGTGAGCAGGTTATCCCAGATTATTGGCAGACTTCAAATTCTATCCATATTTCAAGAGGGTTGGTAAAGTCTGAAAGTTACCAGTACTGTATTTGAAGCTGCAAACCAGTATACCCGTAAGGATTCACCGTTGTATGTAGTTTTTATTGCTTGAAAGAGGAAAAGGGGGATTAGAATGCAATAAGGCTTCTTGATTACTCTGTGTCCGGATGATACAGTTGCAACTGTTTTGTTATCATTGTGTCTATGCAGGTACAGTCATTTCCCTGATTCTTAAATATCTGAATATCTCTTATTGTTTAGATGACATTTTTGGTGCTAGTTCTCAGCCCCAAACCAGAGCAAAGGGTACTACAGGAGGTCATTCTGCAAAATCAGTAAGTTTTGTCAAAATCAGAAAGTTTTGTCAAAAGTCACAATGTATGATAGAAAACAGATCCATGATAATTTGTAGTATGACAAAAGTAATATTCCAAGTTTTCCATCACTTGATAGTGTACTTGCATTGATGTTTTTTTTTTAAACATTGTTTTGTTTTTAAGGCTACCAAGAAGAGAAGCTCTTTAACATCAAGGTATTTGAGATTCATTGTACATAATTGACAGATCTTTAGTGACATACATGTGTGTAGACAGCTACTCTTATGTTGTAAATTTTATGTCAAAGTATGTATAAAGAAGCAGGAACTTAACTTTTTGAATTACATGTATAGAGCAATATCTAGTCAGCCATCAAAGTTATCTCTTAACTTCCATGTAGATACGTTAATTTTCTTAATTTATTGGGATGCAAAATCGTAAAGTTACTTCACTAAGACAAGTGTTTAAAAGGTGCCCCAAGGCTGGTTACCTGGACCTGGCTTTTTATAGTGACTAAAACTTGCCCTGTTTGGAAGCCCTGTGGTGTAGTGGTCAGGGCAATAGACTTTTAAGAAGAAGATCAGATTATCTACCAAGTGGTTTGAGGCCAGGTTGGCCTCTGTGCTGTTTCTCTCTAACCAGGTTTATTAATGGTTGTGGAGTTAATGGGTAATGGGTTGTTGGGGCACGGTGGTGTAGCAGTTGGCATGTTGGACTTCAGATCTGAAGGTCAGTGGTTCGTGGCCCAGTCCCTGCCATTGTGTTGTTTCCTTAGACAAGAAACTTCACCCCACATTGTCTCTCCCTTTCCCAGGTGAATAAACTGGATACCGGCAACATACTGCTGGGGGTAACCCTGCGATGGACTAGCATCCCCTCCAGGGGGGAGTAGCAATACTCGCAGTTGCTTCATGCTACGGAAACTGGGATAAGCTCCTGCCATCTGTGCCTCCTCGGCTCGTGTGCGACTTTACCTTTACCATTCCATCCAGAGGATAGTAGTAATGCGCCTATGATGTACACTGCTTTATGCTGTAGAGAAACTTAATAATATTAGTAATTTCATTTTTTAGTGCCACAGATGAAGATTTTTACAGCAGTTTGGCACAGATGGCTGGGGATGGGTTTGATGATGACGAAGATGAGGTACAGTGTGTATGTAATGTTTTTATGTGTACTTGTAAATTAGTACAAAATATTGGTTTTTCGTCCTTCAGAATCTTCTCTTTTGGCTTACAGAGCACAATGTTATCCATACCAGGTTTACTAAGAATTTGTTTGTTTGACTTTCAATGGACATTTTGGTTACCTGAGGGTACCCTCCTATGAGAACATCATGAATTTTTTTTTTTTGCAGGGATCAAGGTTTAAAGGTTTAAATTGCATGCAATGTTCCTTCCTTTTGTCATAATCCAGTATGTCATAAATTATTTTGAGGTGCCCAGTCTGTGTTCTTTAAGGCCATAGAAAGTCACTTGTTTTTCAAGATAGAGCACTTTTCAAATGAGTGTCGTAAAACCAAAACCAAAGTAATTACCCCAGCCAATCACGACAAACACAGATTACCCAATGAACCAATCATAACTAGAAGCAAATACATGTAACCGGCGTCAAGCGAGGGAAAACGCGTGCGAGCGCGAGCAAGTTGCGACTGATTGGTTTGAGTTTTACTCCTGATTGGTCGAGAAAGTGGCGCGAAAGATTTTAACCAATCACAGAGCGAAGTAAAGCAAAACCAAAGCAAAACACGAATTACTTTCGACACTCAATTGAAAACCGCTCTAACAGGGTATTCAAATAACCAAGGTCAAGACAGGCAATTGCATTAACCCTTTATAATAAGCACCAGCTGTGACAAGCATGTAACTTCTCCTTACAATATCACTACTTGATCAAACATGCAGGTCATGAGAATTAAGGAAATGATCACCAAAGATAAATTGCCTTTAATGTTCAAGCAAATGTTCACTGCTACTACCATAACAAATATAACAAGAACACTGAGGAGAATATGCATGTTGATACAGGGTCTTAAAGGGTTAACTGGAAAATAGCAATCAAATCAAAGGAAACAGGTTTTTGTTTAAGGTAGCAGGGGATTTGAGATAGCTGTGTTTCAAGATATCGGGGGAGAGCTTCAGTACCATGTAAGTCTTTGAATAGAAATCCTTTTTCCCATGTGACATGAATTGTAAGGCTGAGACCAGAGTTTTCCGTTTCTGTCAGTTGGTTACATTGTTGTTTTCATTTCAGCCTTAATTGTTCTCCTCCATTTTCTCCTCTACTTTTTAATGATATCATCATTTAATTTTGAATTTTGCACAATGTTTCTCTTGTCAGTCTTTATCAGAAGCAGATGCCAAGAAAATGGCAGACAGTTTGGCTGTGAGTATTCTAAATGACAAAATATGGACAATGTTGAAATTCCATTCTTTTAATTCATTCCTCTGAAAAATTTTTACTCTTGATTATGTGCCACCAGTTATGAAATGTGAGAATTAATTTCAACTCATCTGCTACAGGGTTTAGATGACATGGAATCTGATCTGTTTGGAGGCTCACTGGGAAGGAAAACCACACCAAGCACATCTTCAAAGCCTGTGAAGGCTCCCTTAGACTCAAAGGCGAAGGCAAAGACAGGTAGTAAACCACCCTCTTCTGGGGAACCCTCCAGAGCTACAAACAACACCAGACCTGGCAATGTTTCACCAGAACCAAACAAGTCAACTCCTGCCGCAGCAACAATAGGTACTGTACGTCACTCAAGGCTGATGTGGTTGTACTGTTCATGTTTCAGAGATGAACTCAGAAGTTGATTCCAGTTAATATAAGTAGAGACATCATTGTCACCGTCACCATCATCATCCTAATGACCGCCACCATTACCATCATCCTTGTCATCTTCATCACCATCAAATTGCCATCACCATCACTGTCATCAACACCATTACAATCATTGTCATCATTATTATCAATGTCATCATCATCATCATCATCAACACCACTACCACCCTCACCACCACCACTCCTATTGTCATCATCATCATCATCATCATCATTTCCATCACCTTCTACCACCGCCACTGCCTGGTTGTTGCCATCGTCACAACCACTGCCAAAGCAAGGTGGTATCAAGACATTGTGCCATAATGGTATGACCTTTATTCCCTTGAATAGGTTGTGTTAGGCTGTGGTACATGTACCTCTTTATAGTAATTTGAAGCGTTTGTCTGATTCTTCTAATATTGATAAGATTTTAAGTGAATAGAGGCTTAAAAATTAATTCTTCCGTTTATAACAGCTGATGAGTCTTCAGGCAGAGCAGACACAAAACAGGACACTGGCGCCAACAAGCCAAAGCAGGCACAAAAGCCAAGAAAAAAGTTTGATTTTGGAGGTGTGTAGATGCGGCTTGAAGCATCTAACCTTTCTTATCAGGGTTATTCAGCTTATGTTAATGATGGCTTTTGACTCTGATCTTTCAGAATTTGATGAGGATGACCCCTTAGCAGGTCTTTTGTCTGACGAAGATGATGATCTTGATCCCAAACCAAAACCTAAAAAGTCATCTACTGCAAAGAAAACCAGCTCATCAGGAATATCCAGTCAAGGTGTGTTAGCTACAGCTATTATTTTTTCAATCTAAACTATCTGAAGACTATGAAACAAATCAGTGTTGCAGATAAGGGAGGGTTTCAGGTCATAAACTCAGTAAAGCTGGCAACCTGACAAGACAAAATGGGAAATAAATGTATGAAGATTTGGAGAAGCCCACCTCTATCAATTTTACCCCAAGTATAATTTCACACTAACTCCCTGCATTCAAAACTTAATACATTGAAACACAAAAGTAGCATATATGTCTATTGCAAAATGCACTTGTTGCAGTTGTAAACAATCTCATATTATAGGCAGTCTTTGGGTTAATGCAAATAATATGATGATGTATAATTTTAGGTCTAAAGAATTATATTAATTGCATTTATTTGCCAAGTTTCGGGTTGCCTTTAGCCTCATTTTCACGACATTTTGAAAATGGCCTATTGCTAAATACATGACAAAGAACTTAATAATGAAGTGTTTTATTCTTGTTTTATATTATAATGTTGTTAGGGTCAACTGAGGAAAGACCAAAGTCCTCAAGAGGCCGTCGACCAGCTGACCAAGAACCTGCAAGTTCACAATCCCCCCCTGCCTCACCAGAACACCAACCAGCTGTCAGGGGGGACAAAGTCAGTGATAAAATTGTATCTCCGCCTCCTGGTTCTCCAGAGGTTAGACCAGATGCCAGTGGGGAGGATGTGGGATCTCCTCAGGGTACACCACGAAGCAGAGGAAAGGGAACATCTGCTGGTAACTGAAGTGCCTGGATTTCATTTGAATGGTCACTTGCTAGGATTTGTCATTAACTCAAAAGATTCATGGAAAACAACCTTTTATGGCACAATGATAACTGTACCAAAGTATTACTTGAAAACCTATTCAAGCCATTCTTGAAAAGTTAGAAGCATCTTTTACAACTTGCTATGCAGAAAGTTAGAAAAGGAACTATCAGTAGCTTTCCATTGAATAAATTTCTGAAAATCAAAATGTTGGAAGCACCTTGTACAGCTAAAAAGCAGCACTATGTGAGAAGTACTGTTCGATAGTTTTCGTTTGATTCCTTGGACACAAGGACTTTGTCCACAGTCTTTAAGTTTGAACCACCTTGGACAGTAGAATTAACAGTGCCACCGGAAAGTATTGCTCAGTAGCTTTGATTTGCTTGGGTGTGATTTTAAACACACACCTCACATGACATTACATGAAGCTATAGGAGGTAAAATAAATATCTGGTGCTAACACGACCTTCTATCTTTGACTGAAGCTCAGAAAGCAAAGCCAAGCAAAGATGAGATCAGTTTTGATTCAGATGAAGATCTCCCAGGTCTAGATGACTCTACTGAAAAGACACCAAGAGATTCACCCACCCCTCCCCCAAGAAAGAAACCAGAGCGTGCCAGCAGACAGAGCAGTCAGGGGTCCTCAGGGGATATTTTTGGTGATGACGATGATTTACCAGATACAGGTACAGTTAAAAAGGTGAAATGCCTGCTGATACAGATTGGGTTTCTCAAAAACACATTGTTTACATAGTAAATCCTAGATGCTAACATCCGCTGCTCAGAAAGTTTTTACTTACAATCCTCTTGACCTGTCAACCTCTCAATTCTCTATAATTATCTCCATTTGCTCTCCATTATATCAACGTAAAAGACTATGTGGTAGTTTTTCACTGATTCCGAACTGTACGTGTATTATCATTCCCATGCTGAGCAGAAGCCAGAAGTGAAAGTCCCTCAAGACAATCTCGGTTCGGCGAGCTTCTAGGAGGTAAAAAGAACAAAGATGAACTCAAGAAAGAAGTGCCTAAATCATTAGACGACTTCATGGCCAATATCAGCACCAAATCAAACACAGGATCGAGTGCAGGAAACAAGAAAGGTTTGTCATCTTGAAGAATTTGTTGGTTTGAATACCATGAGCTTTTGACACTAATCAGTAATGCAACTGTTCAACTACTGAGTTATCAAGGTCTTCAGTGCTTATTCACTTTTGCGTGCACTACATTGGTAAATCAGTGGTTTGAAACCTACAAAGTCCGTTTTTCTTTGCCTTCTTTGTAACTGGTTTAGTTGCATCACGACTCTAAAAACTCCTTTCATCCACTGTTTATATAAACTATTAAATTCATGTATACATTGTCTTAGAATATTCACCATTTACTGCCCACACACTAAGTCATCTAACCCGTTTATTTCCTTTTAATTCTTAGTTATTTTGTTATATTTCTCCTCACAGTTTCCAGCCCTACATCCGAAGAGTCCTTCCAGTTTGGAGGCTACATGCCTTCTGCAGCCTCCAGTGGACAGTCACGCAGCCGTGGAGGTCTGGCCCGACCTGACACAGCCCCTAGCTCCACCAAGAGGTCCGTGAGGTTTTCTGATGAACTGGGGCTGGATGATGAACTGTTTGGGAGTGAGAGACCCTCTACTGCTCCCAGTGAACGATCCGGCAGAAGGCAGCAGAGAAGAGACGAAAAAGATGAGAACATCAATGGATCATTTTTAGGTGACGATAAGAAGCCACCAGTGGGGAACAAGCCCACTAGGAGGGACGCAAATGATGCTGGTCAGTTCATGAACTAAGATTTCGTACTTCCATTTTTTCAGTGCTGTATAGGCATCTATCTAAGATACATGAATAATGTGTTTTTGCAACATTACTATTTTTAAAACATCGAGATGCCCTTTTCGCACTTTTCTTTCCCGCAATAAGAAATTTTTTTTGTTTTTTTTTGCTAATCAGGCAAACACACTTGGCTCTGCGCTCAGCCGCTGTTACATTTTTTGAGTTCTGATGGCTTCATTGCGTTTGTTTTACTGTGTCCTGTTGACATATGGGTTTATGTGATGGTAGTCACTTCAAAACCGCTCACCTGATAAAGTGTTGTGTTTGACAGCTCCAGTTGAAGCAAAATCTGAGCCGAAGAAGGACTCGTCACCAGAAAAAGCAAAAGCAGGGAAGACACCTCCAGCATCAGGTACTGTCAAGGCTAAGAATACCGCAACGTCATGCTTCTTGTTTAAGGTAACATTTGCGAACCACTACTTTCACTGTCAGTTCAGCATTGAAGAATGAGAGACCATTGCAGTGATTTTAGGAACTGAAGAAGTTGCACCGAAATCGCAAACGATGCACCGATTCTCAAACTCATTCTTTAATCCACAGTTCATGTCTATTATTACTTCATTACTAGTTTCAGTTCGTCACTGCGTCGGCAAAGAATTTTTTTTTAATCGATGAAAAAATTTGCGTCTTGTGAAATTTCATTTAACATTCTTTATTGTACTGAACGTTGATTCTCACATTAATTTATGGTAAGGAGCAGGACTAAATCGGATTTCGGCCTGGCAAGCTACAAGCTTTTCAGCCAGAATCCTCTCTTGCATTAGGGCATTATACAATTCAACTTCCAGTTTTCGGTGGGAGGTTCCCAAAGTTGCCTTGCTGATGTGTAAACTGCCGATTTTCATGCCGTGAGCTTGTGTATGAAGCCTGTTTACTTCCAGTTTTCCCCGATGAAAATTTTCACTCATTTGTCCTTGTTGACTCTTAGGCGGTTAGGCTTCGTCCTCATTTATGCATTTCCGTTTGAAAACGCATAAATATCATCTACACTAAAACAATCAAATAACGCTGATGAAAGCAGAGGCTTTTAAAAGTGGAGACTTTTGAAAGTGTGCAGTTTTCAGTGTGTACGGTAAAAATGCATCGTTTTGAAAATGCATTAGTCTGTGGATAAGCGTGAACGGAGACTTGCGAAAACGCGGTTGTTGGTGTTGATCGTTCTCGTGTGGACAGTAAGCTTGGACACGTAAAAACGGGAACAAAAAAGCTTTTATGGACGAAAATAATTATCAACGTTTTCGGAAAATGAAAACGGAGACTTCTGAAAACGCATGAGTGTGGACAGGATCTTGGGAGGTAAAGAGTTATGGTTGTCACACACCAGAAGGCGACTGTAAGGATTTACGTTTGTCTACAGCAACAAAGTCAAGTGATGGTGGTGGGGGAGACTGGTTAGGACTGGGCGGTGATGACGATGGGGGCCTGGATTTAAGCAATGCTCCACTCAAATCCAGTACACCACTTCCAAAGGAGAGCAAAAAGGATACCCCTAGCACTCAAGGTGTGTTGGTCATTCATTCAGTTAGTGTAAGGTGTTGTCCTTGACAGCTTTGCCATCCTATATCTTGTTGGTGATTACTTCATCAACTAGATGCACTGACTCTTAATGTTTTATCGATGAAAAATAGCGAGGTAAACATTAACTAAGTGTGCTACCTAAAACTACGCAAGAGAGCAATCAAGGATGAAGGTAAGAACATTGCACCTGTGTAACATTTTGTTTCATTGTTCTTAAGAAAGAGCAATTGCGCGCACAGTTGACAACGGGTACTAGGAGATGTGTATTTTGAAAACTCTGAAGCTACTAGTTCACATTTCCAAGAAAGAAAAAATGAAAAGGTCACCTGCAAACCGCACGCTTTACAAGAGTCAAGACAACACGAAAACTGTTAACTTAAGAAGGTGGCATGTTATGAGCTCCGTCATGAAAGAAAGATGTAGTATCCACAAGTCTGTCACGAACATTGGACAAAAAAAAAAACCTTGAGTGCACAATGGGGATGGAACCTTTGACCGTCCACTACCCGGTCGGATTCTCTAGGAGAAGTTGGGTATTTTGAAAACTCGGGAGTTGCTAGTAGTCATTGCAAATGTGTTGTTGCCTCGTTCGCAATTGTGAAAGTCCTTGATAATGAAAAAAAAAAAAAACAAAAACAAAAACAGTTGCAACTTTCGCTGCGACCTTAATTTTCCTAGTTAGCTTTCCGCAAGGTGGGAAATGACCCTTTCCCTCAATTTTGGCTTTAACTGTCATTTTGCCTTAACTTCAGGTCCCCCAGAACCCCAGGAAAGGCAATCTTCACCGCCCAGAAGAGCTGGCCGGTACAGGGGTGGGGAGGGTGATAATGATGAATTCTTACGCATGCTGGGAATCACTCCTGATGAGCCACCGAAACCAAAGCCAGCGGAAAGTACTAGTGATAGTGCAAAGTAAGTTTAGCTATAAATAAATTTTTATGAAGCCGATCAGGTTTCTTTGTTACGTGTGTTTGGCAAACACATCCGACTGGGTAGTTGTTTGACTGACTAACTGACTGACTGACTGACTGACTGACTTACTGACCGACTGGCTGGCTGGCTGGCTGGCTGGCTGACTGACTGGCTGACTGACTGGCTGACTGACTGACTGACTGTCTGGCTGGCTGGCTGACCAGTTTGCTTTATCTATAACGATTTTGTGTGCTTAATTTAATGATTTATTGACTTACCGGGTAACTGACTAACTAACTGATTGATTAATTGATCAATCGATCAAACGACTGACTGAATGATCGACGCACTGACTCATTGATTGGTTGGTTGGTTGGTTGGTTGGTTGGTTCATTGATTGATTGATTGATTGATTGATTGATTGATTGACCCATTGGCATTCAGGTCATCCTTGTTTCCATGGGAATCACCCGGGGGCAGCCCCAGAAGGGAAAGAAGGTGGCGTGACCAGGCAACACCGCAGTCCTCTTTTGATACACCAGATCACGCAGCCGCACAGGGGGGACCGCTTGATAGGCCTAGTGAGGCAACTGGACAAGGAGGTCCTCTGGAGAAGGAAGATGTTAGGCAGGGAGGTATGCAAGATAAACGGCAAGCATCAATAAGCCAAGACACACCGAAAACAGTAGCTGAACCACAACCAGTCCCTAGACGAGATCACAACTCAAGTGAAAATCAAGCACAAGATCAGTTTAAATCCTCACAGGACCCTGCACAGGCGACTGTTGTTACTCCTACAACACCTGCGGCAATGGCTCATGTACCACCCCCTGAGTCAACTCCAGTACAACCTGGCCCTCCTCGACCACAACAGTCGTATGGAATCCAACCTGTCCCCCTTCAGACTAACATACCGCCTCAAGTGGGAGCCCAACCCTATGCCCCTCAGTCTTATATTCCCCAGTACCAACCCGCTCCTTTTGCTTTACCTGCCAATCAAAACCCTCCCCAGTCTCATCCTTACCAACCTCAGTACCAATCCCCTGGTGGATTCCAACCCTCACCCCAGACCCCTCACGTGTCATCACTGGAGAGGCTGGAAATGACCAAAATGAAAGCTGAAATGGAGCTGCAGCAGAGTCAGTTGATGGAGTATCAGGTGGCGGGTGATCACCAGGAGCAGCAGAAGACGCGGCTGGAGGATGAAGTGAAGGAACTGGTGAAGAAAGTTCAGGAGATGGAAGGCGCAAAGCAGAAGAAAGATTTAGACGCTGCGAGTAAGGTGTCAGAGTTGGAAGGAAAGGTAAGGACTGTTGCGCTGTCATCTAAAGGTGCTGTTACATGGTGCAACAGTTATCTCATTTTTTTTTAATACAAGGGGAGAGAGGTTGCATGCAACAACAAGGATAAAGGGGTGACAACTCCAACCTCCTTCCCAGGGTCTTTCATCTCGCTCCCTCTGGGGTGGGAGCCTGGGAAGGGGGTTGTAGCAACTGTTGCACAAGGCAATAGTTACTTTTCCCCTGTTGCAATCATTCAGGCAGTTTTTCCGCAACGTACTGCGAGGCAGAAATGAAGAAGAATAGGAATTAACCTTGAAAAAGCACCTATAAGGGTTTACGGGATACTTTTAAAGGCTATTCTGTTGCACTGAAGCTTCGTTTTAAAATGAAATAAAAACCGTCACAGAACAGAGGCTTAAAATGATTGAAAGGTGAAGGACAAAATGCAAAACAAAACAAAAAAGAGAGAGTTAACGTATGGATAAAAATGTGGTTGAAATCAAAGTTGGAAAAGGTTAAACAGGTAAAAATTAATTCCAAATTGCGTGACTTTATTTTTCAGAAATTTAAATTTTTAAATGTATTTTTATTTTTAATTGTAATTGTCACTTGACAGTGCCAGGCAGTTTTACAAGCACAGTATTTTATTCCTCTTGTAGGTTCGCCGTTTGGAGCTTGAACGGGAACAATTGTTGACAACGATTGAGTCGCTTAAAACAAGACACAAGGATGAAGTGGCTAATATCGATGCTTCTCACAAGTAAGATGACTGACTTAAATTCAAACTCAATCGTATCACCAGTAATAACCGTGGCTAAGATAAATCTTTTGAAAAATATTTCTTCTTACAAAAAATGCCTGTAAAACAAACTCGTCTCTGGTTGACAGTTATGTGTGCAAAAGTTTGCGTTACGCACGTTCAAACTTTAATAGTGTGTTGGCTATTCGGGCCACGTTTGATTCTAGTTGAGATCTTCTTCAGTGCTGCGTCTTCAAGCCGAGGTGAAAGCAACGTTACACTATTAAGGTATCAGGGTACCCCAAATGACCGCATTGCAGTATCACCGTCTGAGCGTCAGGCGTTTCACAAAAACCTAGACAAACTATATATTTTCTGAAAGTAATAATAATAATAATAATGTGGAACTTATATAGCGCATTTTCTATGTGAATATAATCAAATGCGCTTTACAAGCAGGTGGAATTGGAATTTGAAAATGTTGGTTTTTATGGAGGGAGGAAAACCGGAGCACCCGGAGAAAAACCCTCGGAGCAAGGGCAAGAACCAACAACAAACTCAACCCACATATGACACCGGGACCGGGAATCGAACCCGGGCCACATTGGTGGGAGGCGAGCATTCTCACCATTGCGCCATCCCTGCTCCCACTAAAAGCTTAATAACTCAAGATTACGAAAACGTATTTACATAAAGTAAACAGACAATTCTGTTGAAAATATAGCTAACGTTTTTCAAAGGTACATCGTTCACAAAATCGGTTCCGCTCCACTCAAAAATGGTCTGGAGAGTAAGGCGAACATTGCGCCGAATTCTTCACAACTTTGTCTCAAAAACCGTGTCTGGGAATTCTTTTATCTGGCCTGGTTTGTTTTCTTCACTCAGTTTAACTTAGAAGTTTAAAAAAACACCCCTTCTCTTTCTTTAACGGATCATAACTTTTGAATGAACGCAAAAAATGAAATTCGGAGACACGGTTTTGGTGTCAAATTATGTGGCAACATTGTCGCCAAATTTGAGCTAAATTGGCTGAAAACTCGCTGAACGTGAACTTCAAACGTGCCGTCAATTTCTTGAAAATTGGTTTCGAGAAAAAAAGGAAAAATAGATGTGGAGACTTTTTTCCGGCCAGATGAGATTAAAACACCTAGGTGTCAGGATAATTACCTGCAGTTTGATAGAGAGGAGGCTCAACTTACCTTATAACAATAGCGCAAATACGCCGCCAAGAATGATGTCGTATTTTTAGCGGAAAGCGACTTTCGTTCGAGTTCTGTGTACGCGTGCCGTTCAAAGGGTCTTAAGCACTGGAAATTTTACCCTCATAATTTCACGTCGGCTGTACAATGCCGAAGATATCAACAAGAAGAAAGGGTAAGACTAATCAAGCTGCCGCGACCCGAAAGACGAAAGTAAATGCGAAAGTAAAGCACGTTGAAACCCGCGAAGAAGCCGTCGCGTGCTCAGCTCAAGAACTAAGAGAGAACGTCCTGTCACAAATGCAAGCAATTTGGTAACAAAAAACTTCTTTATTACGTGAGACAGGACTTTTGCAATTTACGTTTTCGAGGAAGGTCACGTACGGGTGACAAACTCGACAACAAACCGCTTCATCGAGCTTTTCTACGAGCGTTTCGCCTGACATGATTGTTCTTCCTTTCAATCGTTGCCAGGATTCTTCACAGTATTCTCCATCATCTTCTCTTTCCGCGTCTTGCAACAACTCTGTCGTAATCTTTAAGCGGCTCGCAGACACGGCGTTCTCGTTCTTCCTTAGAATCTTCCAAGCACATTTCTTGATTATAAATATACCAGCTTTTGTCGCTTGCGCAGCAAAATTCTTTTGTATGATTACGCTTTGCCGGTATTTATTTGTTTATTTATTTTTTTTGGTAGAGGCAAGCAGGCAGGATCTCTTCCTTCTTTAGCTCATGTTTTCCACGCAACATACCCTTCGATAACGCGGAAATTGGTACGCAATCGATCTATATCTCATGTCAAAACATCAGGGCCCTCTTATGTCACATGATATTTTCAGCAATGTTGACAGATGACTGTCAACACGTAATTAGAGGAAATTAAAAGCTCTAACCTTTTTTGGTCCATAACTTTGCGTAGAAACAATCTTTTTTCTGAAACTATTTGTAAAGGAGAGGTTTGAATAATATCTATCTGAAAATGACAAAAGCGTATTTTTTGAAAAAGTGGTCAATTTTGGGGTACCATGATACCTTAAGACATGCCTTTTTTTTCTCTCCGTCACAAATTATTTGATTTTATTTTTCTTGTTTCAATTTATAAGGTCACACTTGAAAACACTGGAAGAATCTTACCAACGACGTGAACAAAGGCTGAAAGAGGAGACTGATCTTATCATCACCCAAAACAGCGAAAAGTTCAAATACCTAGAAACGGAAAAGGCCGATTTGCAAGCATCGAACAAGCGTAAAATTTCCATGCTAGAAACAGCGAAAAACAACGAGATAGAATCCTTAAAAGACATTCATCGGCGAGCCCTGGAACAATTGCGTCAAGAACATGAGGAGGAGATTACACAATTAAGAAGGCTCAAGGAACAAGAGGTATCAGCGGCTACAAGCGCGCATGCGCACACCAAGTCGCTCCAGTCTCTCATGGATCAAGTGTTGAGCTCAACTCGTGACGTGAGTGACTTACGTCAGAAAATCGAGGTCACGCATAGGAGCAGTCTTGAAGAGCGCGAGCTTTCTGCGAGGGCCAGGGACGAGCACCTGAAACAGTTGCAGGAGAGGCTACTAAGGCAGCAGTCGGAAAATGATGAGGAGAGGACAAGATTACAAGGCAAGTTATCACGTCCCAAAGGCTTTCAGAAAACAGTTCTTTTAAATTTTTTTGCCATCACGAATGTGCTGTGTTTAAGCCATTCAAGAAGATGTTGTGAGTGGTCTCCCACACCCTTCTCTGTTACTGCATTGGTTACTAATCTTCAGGTAAATTGTCGGTTTAAGATTTTCAAGGTCCCTTTTCTATCGCGTAGGCCTTGTCTCCAAGATGGAACTGCACATGCGCGAGCAGACGCGTCAAGTTGATCAAGAGAGATGGCGTTTGACACAAGAAGAGTCACGTCTGAAGGCAATGCAGGCTGCACTGGAGGATGAACGGCGGATTACAATGGAACAGCTGTCAGCACAGAGAGCTGAGGTATCACAAATCTGCAGATATGCAATACTGATTGTATGTAATCTGATTGCATGTAACTGGAAATCTGTCTATCTAGTGGCTTTCGAGTGTACTAAAAGTTCGAAGCTTAGAGTTTTTAGTTTCAAATTTTTGCATCGTCGCCTGTCAACAAACGACTTTCTGTATAAGATAGGTCTTAGTGACAACGAAAAATGTACTTTCTGTAAAAGGGAAACTGAAACTCTCTTTCATCTATTTTGGAACTGCGAAAGAACCCAGTTGCTTTGGAATAATCTTGTTTTGTGGCTCCAAACTTGCCAGGTTTTAACTAAGAACATGCCGTTACGAGCAGATACTGCGCTGGGTATGAGACCGGATACGTCAAAATTAAGACTTCCAATAAATTTTGCTTTTTTAGTTGCTAAGTATCACATCTGGACCTGCAAACAAAAGGAATGCTCTCCGAATTTTTCTAGTTTTTTACGACTTCTGAAAAATATCCATGAAATAGAAAAAGGAAATAAAGCTACATAAAAAAATTGGGAATTACTTTTGCCACATATTTAACAGGCAAAACAACCCGGAGCCTCCCACTGCTGCATTGCTATGTAAAGTGTTCACCAGTTTTTTGGCTCAAAACCTTCAGCCCAGATGCACTTCTGAGTACTACATTATCATAATAGTTGTAAAAACCTCTGGAAACAATGGTGTTCTTTTCATGTTATATAGCGAGATGTATTTTTCTTTTGCTGTGCTTGTATCTTTTTTTTGCTTTTGTTTCTGTATTTACTTAGTTGTCCTTGTGAATTTTTCATGTTTTTGAAGTTTTTGTTTCTCTTTCTTTTCTTTTCGCGTGATTAGCCAATTTTTTTGTTTTTGTTTTTGTTTGGAGAGGGGGGAGGGAGTATGGTGAGTAAATTTGTAATCTTTGTTTATTTGTACTTTGCAATGCCTGAAATAAAGTCTCACTATTACAAAAAAAAATACTGATTGCATGCCTGCACAAATATTCTTCTGCGTTGTTACACGGCTCTTAGTCTCGTCCTGAGGAAGAGACACTTCGTGACGTATCTATGTAATAACGAGTTAACGAAATGAAGACGGCGTCGTCAGGTGAAACGTCTTTTAAACAACAACTTAATATTTTATTTTAAATTTCTTCGCCATTTTTCAACTGGTGCAAGTGGTCGAATGTGGCAGAACTATCTGGGAGCTGAATTTGGCGTTCAAGGTCAGGTAGATAATGGATAGGTTGACCGTCGTCTGTTCAAATTTTCCGCAAAGCTTTCTTTTGGTCATTTCCCGTTTTTGGTTTCCGAGTACAGAAAAGAAATACACCCAAATGTATAACACACCTGCAGAGTTATTGTTTTTCTAACTAAACCTTTCCTTCAACAGACGTCTTCGTTGCCTTCACCATCATGGTTTCTTGATCTCCCTTATGTCTGTATTGGGGCCGAGCAGCTTTGTGTTGGGTGACAGTCGTAACGCCAAAACTACGGCTGTTTCGTGTAGCGAATCGCAACAAATGCCAATAACGTTATGATCAATCACAACTCGAAAAGAAACATGAAACTTTGCAAGCGTGGGAAAACATACAACTGATGACAAGCGAGGGAAAACATGCAACTGGTGTCTAGCGCAGGAAAAAATCATTGGATTTTGTTTTCCTCGGATTAGCTGGAGTCCGTTGCCCTTGTTTTTCAACTATAAACTGTAGAGCTTCACAAGAGGAAAACCACTGCAAGCAAGCAGTTACACTCCTTAATACTACATGCTATTTAATAGCATGTTTATTACCAATTTCTTGTGCTAACCCTACAGTTGCAGTAATGGCCGGGATTTTCTTTCTTTGTAGGTACAACGCGCCCGTGACGAGCTGGTGCGAGAGCAGAGGAGTACCATGAGTCAGATACAAGAGGAACGACGAACACTGGCCACAGAACGGGCCCAGCTCTCCTCGGCTCACAGAGACCTTATTAGCAGAGAAAAGCTGAAAACTGAGACGAGCGTGCAGGTATAATCCAGCTTCTCTAGGGTCAGTCCATTTGTAGAGCGCAGGGGGGAAGGTAAAATACAATCGACCTAAAGTTATTTTTACGTGCCCCTTCCCTTTTTCAGAGTTCCATCTTTTTTCGGATGACTCGCCCCTCCCCAAGGGAAAAGGGGGTTACATTCCACCTCAAAATAATTAACAACGTTCCTTTTATGCATAAGCAGGGTGACCACCATAATTTTTAACGACCTTCGATCAACAGGGCTTGACACTACCTTTTGACACCGCTTTCCACTTTGGAAAGTAGATTTCAAATTTTACTTTCCATCTCAAAATTTTATTCTCCAAAATGGATTACAGTATCATAGTTGCTAACCGTGATAAATCGGCAAGGGTATACAGGGTGTACAAGAGTATACACTAACACCGGGTATACAAGGGTGTACAGGGTGTACAAGAGTATACAGGGTGTAGATGGTGTATAAGAGTATACAGGGTATACAAGAGTGTACAAGGTGTATGGGGCATACAAGAGCATACAGGGGATTGAGAGTGTACAAAATACAGAGCATACACGGTGTGCATTACCTATTTTGGGACAATGCATGGGGGTTTACATGATATACTGACCCTCGTGAGCTCTCTTGATCTTCCAATATGGCGGAGAATGCGAGAATGGCGCAAGTTCGTCTTTTTTAAGAGGGAAAATCATTTTATTTACACAATTTTTCATTACAGCCTTTGCACGTAAAATTTGCTTTCCATCATAGCCCAAAATTTACTTTCCAGATCGGCTAAGTAGTTTGGTTCATTTTCCTTTTTTTACTCTCTAAGAAGTAAATTTACTTTCCAGTGGAAAGCGGGTGAGTATTAGTGTCGAGCCCTGGAGTCAATCATACTCCTTTATTTTCATAGGTGACCCCTCTCCAAAGCCAATTTTTTTTTCCGAATGGTCCACCCTCAAATTCCACTCCGCCCCTACCTCAAAAAAATGAACGGCCCTTAACAGTATCTAGCTTCCCGTTGTCGAGTTCTTCGGTGTTGTTTCAAGGTGATTTTCGTCCTGTCCTGTTTTCCATCTTTTTCTCGTACTTACGCCTTTGATATGTTCAAGTCCTTATCAGCGTTTCTTCCTGTGTGACCTTTCGTGTTCGTTAGGCCGAGGCAGATCTGGGAGCCACGGCAGTAAGAATCAAGGAAGACGCCGCTGCCCTTAATGTACGGGAGGCTCAGCTGAAACAAGAAGAGGAGAAACTGAGGAGAGAGAAGCAACAATTCGAGCGTCAACGGAGTGGATTTGATGAGGAAAGAGACAGGATTGGAAAATTAGGTCTTGAAGTACAAAAGAGGTCACGTGAGATTGAAGAACTGTGCTCGGTAAGTAAG
Source organism: Siderastrea radians (assembly GCA_964017195.1). Taxonomy (NCBI): domain Eukaryota; kingdom Metazoa; phylum Cnidaria; class Anthozoa; order Scleractinia; family Rhizangiidae; genus Siderastrea; species Siderastrea radians. The sequence goes on along the minus strand of OZ024891.1, from coordinate 38,059,641 downwards.
GTAGTCTTGATAAGAATATTTTTATCGTAATTCATGATTACTCATGATTAGTCCAAGTCGTTGAATTTGTATAATATAGCCGAACTATCAGTTCAAAGAGAGGAAACTTCACCATCGTTTGTTCACGTTCTCTGTTAATCCTTTTACTCCCAAGAGTGCCTAAAATCAAAATTCAAGACAAATTCCAAATCTCATTTTGTAAAATACTTAAATATAAAAAGTACCATGTGAAAATACTCCTAAAGAGGTTTCATTTGAATGCTCACACCATAGGATTTCATCCACAGACTCAAAGATTAGAACCACCTTAATGTCTCCATAACTGGCTTGAGGAGTAACTGGTCATTTCACTTTGCTGTTTTGTAGTGAACGACAAAGAAAGGTACTAGAATGTATAACCCACGTGCAGAGCCATTGTTTTTCGCATTGAAGCATGTTGTTGTGTGGTGGTTTCTCGTTATTGTCGCTAAGTCCCTAATAGCATTTTGACGAACACGGCTTGGTTTCTAATCTATGGATCCTTGGGGGTTAAACCTATCTCAGGATAACGCTCACAGTTACGGTAAAAACTGTCCTCGTTGGTCGCCTGGGGATTTCAATTTTTTATCAATTTGATGCGTTACCCGCGGGTAAAATATCCCACCATCGGTTTCCGGTGAAAATTGAAGCCATTTGACGGTTGACTATTTCCATTTCGACTGTTTTACAATTTAGTACATAGCTCTTTGATCGACTTCCACTAAAAGGCAATTCTCAGCTGAAGTAACGAGTGCATTTCATGATCTTAACTGAAGAAATGCTAAAAATAATGACGTTTATTGTTGCTTACCCAGGATGCTGCTCGGGTGCGTGATGAGGGCGAGCAGGCGCTGGAACTAGCTGAACGCGTGCGTGTGAATGCCGAGAGTCAGCGGGCGGAAGCTGAAGGAACATTCCTGGTAATACAAGAAAAGGAAATGCAGTTGGCACAGGTAGATTGATCGTGATTATGTAGCATGTCGTTTAATTTTCTTAGCTCTCAGACAGAGGGTTGTCCAATATACACGCACTGTAACGGACAAACGGATTCAACATTGTCGAATGCAACTTTGGGCGCATTCTTTTGGGACTATTCCGGAAAAGGAATACTCGGAATACATGGTATTTGTGTTCTTTTGGGAGCAGTTCCGTTTTCGGAATGAACGGAATATCATTCCGTTCATTCTGCTCCCGGTAGCTGAATGAACAGAATGAAAGGAATACTGTTTACTCGGAATAGACAGAATAGACGACACCGCGGCAAAATGCACTGCGCACGCGTTGTATTTTTACTTCTTGTCAATGCTCCTCTATTGAAAACTATTGGCAAGAATAACAAACTCGGGTTCCGACCGCGAATTTTGAAAAACTTAAGCGCCAGACATCAAACTTAAGGTTAAAAAATCCAGAGCGGCTTCAATATAGTTTTATCTGTTTCTACACCTTTGCACCTCGTAGTTTCGGCCTTGCACCCACAGCGATAAACATCCTGAAAGTCGATAGTTTACGTTCGCATGTCGCCATTGTAGTGACATTAGGCAGTTTAAGTAACCACCACTGCGACGGCAACGAGAACGTCGAAAAACAGTAGGCTTTAATGAGCAAAACAATGACTCTGCACGTGCGTTACACATTCTGGTACATTTCTTTTCCGTCCTCTGCAAAACAACAACGTGAAATGACCAGTTTTAAGTTTTTTTTTTTTTTTGGAGAACGGGAACACACAAGGGTGAATTTTTCTTCTTCTTACTGGACTTGAGCGTCATCCCTACGAATTCAGTTCCTGGACAATTCGAAAGCACACCGAATGAAAATGAACAACATAAAAACTCGAAACCGGAAATGGCCGAAGTGAGCGCATGCGCATACGTTTTGCCGCGGTGTCGGAATAGACAGAATACGAGTTTTTTGGGAAATTTTTGGCGGGAAATCCTACACGACCGCAGTAATGGTAGTAGTTCTCAGGTCACCTCCGCCAAGGGTATTCCGTTTTCAGAAGAAGCGTTCTTTTCGAAATTGAAATTCCGTGCATTCTGTTACTCCTAAACCGGAATAAGAATAACCAGAATAATCCCAAAAGAATGCACGCTTTGTCATACGATGTATAATTGGTTAGAACAGTTTTTGGTTGATGCACAGTTGCTTTGGTTTTGCTTTTCTAAGCTATGTGATTGGTTTAGAAAATCATGCCACTGTCTCAACTAATTGGGAGTGAAGCCAGGTCCAGTTATCTTTTTAGCACCCGTTTTCCCGCGGTTGGCCATAGTTACCTGTATTTGCTTCGAGTTCTAATTGGTTCATTATGTTACTTACGTTGGCCTGCATAGCAAGCGTTTCCGTAGGGCTTTCCGTGAGTTTGAAGCATTTTTCGCTTTTAAACGCGCGAAAATTGACGCGAGCGCAAAGAAGTGCGAGAAGGGGCAGGGGAAGGGAGGAGATCAGTGTTGCGCTCGCCCCAATTTTCGCGCCGCCAAAAAGCGATAAATGCCTCGAACAGGCGGAAAAACCGACGGAAACGCTTGCTACGCAGGCTATATTTTGTGGTCATTGTGATTGGCCAGAGTGACTACTTTTTTGGTTTTAGTTTTATGGCTCTCAGTTGAGAACACTCTAAGTCACCCATTCACTGTTTCTATATTCGTCAACAGGACCGTCTTGCGATCGCTCAGGAGAGGCGTTTACTGGAGAAAGACAAACAGACCGGACGGTGCTGGCAGTGTAATGGACGGCAAACTGGTCCAGCAGAACAGTCGTACGTTACAGGTAATGACTGTACCCAAGCCTAGTGGCCCACAGCTGTGTTTGTAATACAGTGACTTACTTACTTACTTAGGCCTCTGTACACCATGTGGCGCATAAGGCTCCCACTAAATCCCTTCAACGTTCCCTGTCTTGTGCAATTTTCGATGCCTCACTCAAAGTGAGGCCCAGTCTTCCCTTTAGCTCTGCTTCCACCAATCTTCTACATGTCAAATGGAGCCTGCCTCGTCTGCGTCTGCCATCTGGGATCCAATATAGGGCTTCTTTGGTGATGATAAGGAAGTGCCAGGGGACTGGTAAAATGTGTTCGTTACAACGGGGGTTCGTTATATATAGGGATACGTTTCCATACATTCTACTATTACTGGGCTGAATAATATCGTTCGTTATACCGGGATCGTCTATTTAGGAGTTTGTTTTATTGGGGTTCTACTGTATCCTCAGTACTACTTCCGGTTCCTGTGCTCCTGATGGGAATTTGCTTTTCGAGGGGACTAACTGAGGAAAAGGAAGACAGTGTTATCAGTGTCGTGCTGATTCTTGTTGTCGTTGTGTCGACGAGAACAAGATTCCAAGATCCTAGCGTAAATTCCGTATAATTCCATACTTAACACTGGTGACGAGGTTCGGATCCAGCTTGGCAACATAAGCAACATCCAGCTAGGAGTATTGCTGCTTCTCCCTTCTACCCCGGGGTGAAATCCAAGTCCCTCTACTCCCTTCTCCTCATTCTGTTTTGTTAGATTTTTTTAAAGTTAACCAGAGGTGTGTTGGTATTAAGGGAATGTACATAGGAGCGAGCAGGTTGTTTTATTTTATTATTATTTTTTTTTAAAGGAACAAAAGTGTTTGAGATAAAAAAAAGATTGTTTTATGTTTTTCGCGACTTCTGTAATCCACTGGTGATAGAATGGCCGTAAAGATTAAAAAGTGACAAAGAAATAAAGCTAAACAAAAGGCGGGCTAACATTTCTGGGAGTGTTACCATTCTTCTTGTTCTGTAACACCTCAGAGAGCAGAGCCGATATAATCCCTTGTTAGGGTGCCATCTCCGGTGGTGGACCGAAGTCAGACTATGTCTGCCATTTATTTTCGTCTTTAATGCGGAAACGTATTTAACGCACGCGAACGCCTCCAGCTTCAAAATAAAAGCACGCGCCGACAAATTGCTCGTACAGTTGTTCGCTCCTTGACTACCTAACGCGGTTTGCAAACTTCGCAACTTATGCATACTCTTAAATTGAGAAAAATCGAGAGCAGAGCCGATATAATCCCTTGTTAGGGTGCCATCTCCGGTGGTGGACCGAAGTCAGACTATGTCTGCCATTTATTTTCGTCTTTAATGCGGAAACGTATTTAACGCACGCGAACGCCTCCAGCTTCAAAATAAAAGCACGCGCCGACAAATTGCTCGTACAGTTGTTCGCTCCTTGACTACCTAACGCGGTTTGCAAACTTCGCAACTTATGCATACTCTTAAATTGAGAAAAATCGGATCAGTTTTTTTAACAATAGGACTAGAGCGTGATAATTAACTTAATGAAATAATCTTTGCAATATCCTGTCTTCAGTAGTTGCGACGAATGTTTCCTGATTGCGGTTATCATTTGGCTTTGAATGGTAATAATTTCGAACTGAACATAAAAAGACAAAGACAAAAAGCTTTGCAAAAGGCATTCAGCGAGGAATAAGGAACAACAGAGAACTTTAAACCTGCCTACTGTGTTTGGTAATGGATTGCTGAAAAAAAAAATAGCACTGTGGCGAGTATTTAAGGACGGTACCTTCTAATACAAAGGTATTTTTTCAAAGGTTATCACTATGAGGAAAAAGCAGATCTTAGCAAGATCCATTGGAATCTAAAAATAAAATCCGGGTAACCACGCATATTTCAGAAATTCTTTCTGAAAAATGCGTGGTTACCCCCAATTTTCTTTTTGGATTCTGATAGCCCTTGCTGAGATCTGCTTTTTCCACATAGGCAAACCGCGCAAAAATGCCTTTGTATTAGTAGGCAAATTCCCTGAGAAACTTGAATATCTCGGACCAGATCCGCGATGCGCTGAATGTATGCGCAGTAAGAAAAGGAGGCACCGTCCTTAGGAACACTTGGAATAGATGGAATCGTGTTTTGGGAGACACTACTTACACCACCTTGTCTGAACGAGCAGATTAAGATTTTCCGTTTATTCTACACTCGAAAGTTGCAAAGGAATCGAGTTGAAACCCGCTTTACGGATACCCTTTCCAAGATGCTTCCGAAGTAATTTTATTTAATGTTTCATTCACAGATTCACCAGCTGTAGGAGATACGTCAGTCCTTACCCACTCCTCCCTGCTAGTTTCTGCTCCTCAAACTCCTGATTTGTTGGTAAACAGTCTTGAGTTGAAAAGAACGCTCAGGAAATGGTCCCACGATAAAGAAAAGGTACGTCAATGGGTATCATGAATTCAATGTTACGTGGAAATTTGTACAATGATTAGAAAGGGGCTCGAGCAAGTCTTGAAAACGTGAGTCTGGCAAAATTTATGTTCACCAGTCTTTAGTATTGCTTTAACCCTATATAAAATGGCATATTCTCCTTACTGTTCTCCATACATTTCTTATGTAACTAGTAAGGAGAATTTGCCTAAATATCAAGAATCTTATCCTTGGTGATCACCTCCTTTATTCTCGTCACTTGAATGTTTAAACAAGTAGTGATAATGTAAAGAGAAATTTCATTTTCGTCACTGTTAGGGCCTCAATGGTTGAGAAGATAAAACACATTGGAATCATAATAGTTCAGTTTTACTCAAATGTCCGATGGAAATGGATTTCAACTTGAAAAAATAGGCCAAGTTTTCAAGTTCGTTCTTTTGGTTTTGAAAAATCGCTAAAAGCTGATAATGGTTTGTTCCCCTTTGCGAAAACTACTCGATATCTTCCTCTTAATGTTTTAGGAGCATTTTGTTGACGAGAAAAGTGTGCTTAGTTTTAATTTCATTACAGTTTTGACCCAAAAGCGTAGAAATCCCCAATATCGGGATACGAGTACAAGAGCCTCCTTCTCTACTGATCAGCGTCAAGGAACGTGGGCTCCGGGAAAGTGAGCATGTGACAAGTCCTAGTCGTGCTCAATAGGGAGCTTTAAGGAAACACGACGGCGGCGGCTAACGAGAACGTCACAAAAAAGGGCTTTAATTAGCAAAACAATGCCTGAGCACGTGCGTTATACTTTCTGCTACATTTGTTTGTCGTTCTGTGCACAACACAACGTGAGAGGACCAAATTCAAGGTTTTTGTAGAACGTGAACACACGACGGTGAATTTTCGTTTTCACCGTAACGCCGTCCTTACAAATTCAGCTCCTGCCATAGTTCGGCTATAATAGTAATAATAATAATAATAATAATAATAATAATAATAATAATAATAATAATAATAATAATAATAATAACAAGAACTTTATTTCATGAGGGTAAAACACATTACAGTTAAAAAACTGACGAACCTGTGGCCCTCTATAAAAATGTTACATAATATATTTAAAGAAAAATGAAAGAAAACGCTAAATAAATGGCAAACTACATATAAAAGGTAAGAAAGGGAGACGAATATAATAAGACTAGTTTACGGTAAAACGGTCTAGGTCAGCGTTAGGCTACATTAGACAGATTAAACGAGTCGGAATAAACGTAAGAGGTTGTGAAGTTATTTTAAACTGACGTTTTTCCTTGGCCTTGCATTCGTGGTTGCTTAAGCTCCCTAATCTCGTACTCAGACTGCCTGCAATGCTGCCGTATTTTGAGTGACCGAATGCTAATATGCCTTTGATTTTTAAGCTGCCATCTTAGATAAGGTGATTATGCTTTAAGACAGCTTTCCCTAAGGAACCACTTTTTCAAGGTTTGACTGTGAAAAAACTTCCACTCATACCAGAATATTTTCCCTAACATGCACATGCGCATTTCTGACACAGATTTTAACCCAGCAACATGAAAGGGACGTACAACAACTAAATGAACGAGTCCTCTGAAATACTGTACATGGGACCCGTGATCCGGTTAGAAAAGTGGAGGGGGAACATTGAGGTTAAACGTTAATGTGTGCTTCTTTCTTTGTTCCAGGATGAGGAATTCCTTGAGCAGGAAGCCCAGTTTCTCAGCAGACTTCAAAAGACACGTGACACCAGCAAACACAAGCCAAGCTTGCCTTTAAATTCATTAGTGTACTAAGTTGTTCACGTGAGTCTTCGGTTATGCTAGCCAATGTAGACTGAATCCCTATTTATTTTCTGCTCTTTTTGAAAAAAAAAAACTAAACTAATAACCGAATTTAATGCGGTAGAGTGTAATTAAGTGCAAGCCCGAGGTACTGGGCGTTTTCGATGACCAATATTTTGTTCATTGTATCCCAAGATCGCTGCAATTACAAACGTAAAACAGAAATAACGAATTTTCTATGAATGCCTGCAAAAAAAACGTCGTATTGCCTTTAAAAATAAGTTCCTCTTTCAAGTCATCTTAATCTTGCACTTGTCTTTCGTTATCGTGCGAGTCTATAATCTTTTACTGAATTACCTTGTAAACACATACATTGTAATGCAACTTTACTCTTTTTCTATCCTTCTCTCCTTTTCAACATAATTGAATTACTGCTTTGCTGTATGTATCAGGGTCACTTTTAATAATAATAATAATAATAATAGTAATAATAATAATAATAATAATATTAATGTATTGTTATTATCTTTTTATTACTGTCGTTATTTGTTATAATTGTTATTATTGTTATTATCTCAGTATAAAGTGCTATAAATTTCATTTTCTATTTTATTACCTTTTTTATTGCTTTTGTACATAATAGTATAATTGCCTGGGCCAGTTGGGTCGCAATTGTATTTATGAAAGATGATACATTTACATTAAAGCGCCATTTCCCAAATTTCCTTTCAATGTGATAATTTAATAGGTGGGTTTCAAACCCGAATTAACCTTCCATATATTTATAGTAAAGCCGCGGCTACACGAGCGATTTTTTGCTTGCGATGGTGATGCGATTTTTTTGAAAATTGTCGCGTCACCAGCGCGCGGAGAAAATCGCATGTGTAGCCACCCTCGCACAGGTGATGCGACAGATGAAAAAATCGCAGAAAAAAATCGCGAAAAATTCAATGAGTTGAATTTTTTGCGACTAAATCACGGACTTGTCAGAGGGTGGCTACACAGGCGATTTTCGCCGTGCGCTGGCGACGCGACAATTTCAAAAAAATCACATCACCATCGCAAGCAAAAAATCGCTCGTGTAGCCGCGGCTTAATAAAAGCTCAGGAGCTAATCCGTCTGTGGCTGTGTTTTAGTGTTTAATTTTAAGTAGATGTTTGAGTCACATACAGTGCAAAGAATGTTTATATGACAGCTAGCGGCAGCAGTAGAGCCGTGGTTCCGTGGCCGAACAGTTGAATTTCTTTTCAGGAATTTTTGTTAACTAGGCTCACGGGGAAAAAATGGCGTCGTGTAACGTACCCTGTAAAGAACAAATGTCGCCTTATTGCAGAGAGAACCGAGTTCTACAGTTCTTATTTCTGCGGACGTTAGTCCGTTTCAGGGCGTGTTACACTACTCAACAAAAAGTTGTGTCACTTTTCTGACGTAACAAAGTGTAGTAAAGCCTCGAAAGACCAATTGTGTACTCCAAACGTCAAGTAGAAAAAGCTTAATTGTCATTAAATTTGTCACATTAAAAATTGGCAACAAAATAATTTTCTGCCTAATAAACACTCTTCTAGTACTTATCCTGATCTTGTGGTCACAGCGATAATTCATGCAACAATGTCAAGTTTTGGAAGGGGCGACTTCGTGTCGCTGCATCTACTTCAACGTTTACGCATCAGACCTTTTACTTCTAGTAGCACCAAAGAGTGAAAACAAAAATGAGCATCGAAATGATGAAAAACAAACAAGAAAGAAAGACTACAAAGACAGTGGCAACTCTATAGGATTTCATCCACTACAAAGTTCGAACCACCTTGGACAACAACATGTGAAAGTACTACTCAGTAGCTGTCATTCGAATAATCACGTTAAAGGATTTAGTTATTCATAGAGCGCTTTTCAAATGAGTGTCGTAAAACCAAAACCAAAGTAATTACCCCAGCCAATCACAACAAACACAAATTACCCAATGAACCAATCAGAACTCCAAGCAAATACATGTAACCAGCGCCAAGCGCGGGAAAACGCGCGCCAGCAAGTGGCGATTGGTTTGAGTTTTGCTTCTGATTGGTCGTGAAAGTGGCGCGAGATTTTTTAACCAATCACAGAGCGAAGTAAAGCAAAACCAAAGCAAAACGCGAATTACTTTCGACACTCAATTGAAAACCGCTCTATGCTCAGAAAACAAGAATCACTTTTTACTGCATAATAAACAGCAGCACAGGAAAGTACTGCTCAGTAGCTTTCATTTGAATTGTCACTCTCTAGGATTCAGTCATTCATAGACTCAGAAACAGCTAGAATCACCTTGTACAACATAATTAACATTACCACAGGAAAGTACTGCTCAGTAGCCTTTATTTATATTATCACTCTTTACTGTTTCATCTAGTTACTCAATAGTTAGAACAACATACATGAATACAGATTTTTCTGTCGACTTCATTCAATAAATAAAGGAAAGCCGTAAACGTTCATGAACATCCTTAGCAAAGGAGGTCAAAATATGTTAATGAATGACATTGGCAATTTTACGTCAATACGCGAAGGTCGTGTTAAACAGAACGCAAAACCACTTTTACAATTTTAAGATTGCTTTTATTCAAAAGATGATAAATGAGCATTTTAATGGTGCAAGATTGGGACGTGCTGTGTTTACTTCTCTGATATTAGGTGTGTCTGCCATTGAAGAACAAAACAAGTTCAAGTGCTCTAGGCTCGTGACTGCCACATGGCATGGAAATTGTGCTGGATACAAGTTTTGCGGTCTAATTTACGATTTTTATTACCTCAAAAAGAATTTCTTCAAAAATTAACTCTAACGTTTAAAAAAATAACGTTCTCTAAGGCTCGCTAGTTTTCAATAAGTAAGCCTTTAAATGTTAGTGACCTCCTGAAAATCGCAATACAGAAAATGTCTCAGTTTCTTAATTCACGAAATAAAACTATTGCAAAAATGTCAGGTATATTTTTATTGCGTTGACAGAGCGTGCTAATTGTAAACAAGAAAGTTGGTCCAATAAGTTTACTTGTGGTGTTTGTGGCAAAGGTTGGTAAACACGTTATAAAATAGGGGCAGATTAAAAGTAGACTATTTATTACACAGTCCCAACAAATCAGACCTTTTTTTCGTGTTGTTTGGTATGACGTACAAGGTGGATTAAACCCTAAAGTGTGACCATTCAAATAAAAGCTACTGAGCTGTACTTTCCTCTGGTACTGTTTATTTTGCTGTACAAGGTGGCTCTAACTTTTCAGTCTGTGGATGAAATCCTAAAGTGTGACCATTCAGATGAAAGCTACGGAGCAGTACTTTCCTGTGGTGCAGTTTGTCATGCTGTACGATGTGCTTGTAACTTTTTCGTTTGTGGATCAGATCTTAAAGTGTGTCAATTTAATATATATGCAAGTTGGATTGTTCTTTCTTAGTGGATGAAACTCCAAAGTGCTACCGTTCAAATGAAAGCTACCGAGCGGTATTTTATTTGGTGCAATTTTTTTCTCGATATTCTGCGAAACGAAAGTTTGTTAGTTTTTTTCCTGTTCTGATTTTCAGGCCTTTTTGAGTGTAAAAGAGTTAAAAGGCAGATTCTTAGCTCGCCAACTAATGCAACTCCACTAATTTTTCAATTTTTCCGTCAATTGACTTTTGTTCAGTTGCTTGTTTTGAAGCCTTTGCTTAATTGAACTGTTTTCCTCCTTATATTCTTAATGTTGATAACAATACTTGTTATTTGCTTTGGTCGAAATAGTTAACCCTTCAAGCCCTCACACTGACGAAAATGAAATTTCTCTTTTACATTGTCAATACTTGTTCAAACATTCAAGTGATGATAATAAACAAAATGATCACCAAGAAAAAGATGTCTTGATATTTCGACAAATTCTCCTTACTAGTTCCATGAGAAATGTATGGAGAACAGTAACGAGAATATGCATTTCTATATCGGGGCTTAAAGGGTTAAAGCGTGCTGTAATTTCTTACAATTAATGGTAATTGAACAAAATACTCAAGACAGAGATATTTGTACATTTTGTATTGTATGTAATGTACTTCAATTTAGAGATTTTGGTGTAAAGAAATGTCTTACCAAGCCACCGTATCTTGAACCATTATGGTACCCATACATAAGAAACGTTTTGTAAAAAATGAATATTGTCCATTAGTCGTTGATGCATTTGAAGACATTTTGATAACCGCAAAAATAACAATTTCATGTTAATAATGTTTAACTGGTTTTGATGGAGGCTGTCTGTACATACTAGACTTTTGGAGTAACTAACAAGCTTAGTGCTAGCTATCTTAGAGGTGATAATAAAGCAATAGAATTTTGGCACCAGAATCCCTTTTCAAGACAAAACTTAATTAGTGGCACTGATATTGTTAATTACAAGAAAAAAACAAGAATTTTTGTGGTCACCACAAGTGAAAACTATAAATAAAACAATAAAAACACTAAAACAATAAATACACTTGTCAACAACTGTCAGCTGTAGCCTGTTTTGTCTGAAAAAGTCTTTAAAACGATTTAGATTTCATGCTCACTTCAATCCAGCACGACATTCCCGCCATATAAGAATCATTGAGGTTCTTTTGCGAGAGAAGATTGCGTGACATTCCAGGCGTTCAGAGTGACCGGAGTAACGCTAAACTTTACCATCCAATCGTTTTTTTTTTCTGAATATGCCTTTTATCTTTTTGCATGCGTTCAAAGGGGGATTGAGGGAGGAGCGGATGAAGGGGGGGGGGGGGATCAAGAGGAACACAAATATGAAACTCCCAGTTATAAGCTCTGTGCTTTTACAATTTCGTAAGAGTTTCTTGGTTGGTAAGCACATATTGTGGAAGTGAATCGTTATGTTAGTCGATTTGGTGTAATGTTATTAGACAAATTACCATTTAGGAGATGTGGTACGCTTTTATCTAGAAGGGGGTATAACGGGGATGATGTTTTGTTACCAGAAGAGTGAGCCTATTACCAGGAGGGGTGGGGGGGAGAGGCTATATTGTTCCTGTCAGGTACTCAGGAAGTTTTCTTCGCAGTGCGATGCGCGTGACGCGGAATACAGCTTCATTCTTTTACTAGCTTTCTCTTTCTTCCTCATGTTATTTACTTGTCTGCTAAAGGCAGTTGGACTAACCTGTAAAGAAAGTCAAATTAAGGTGGCCGAACACAGTTTTCCTGTACCTATGCGTTATTTATCGTTATTTTCCATCCACTGGCAGCTGGGCAGCCAAAATTGGCAAGGTGCAAGTTCAACTAAAGAAGATTGTATTTTGATGTTTTATTGGACAAGGTACCGTTACCATGGCAACACAGCTGGTGGTAAACCAGCATTAAATAATGGGTTTGATTTATTTTCAGAAAATTCAGTCGTTAGATTTTTTCCATCATTTGTCTCTAGAAAACTCAGAAAAATACTGGCCTATTACACTGGTCTCGTGAAATTTTGACAGAGAGATCTGTTATTTTGTGTTTTGCATTTTAACGTTTTCTGAACATGTCCTCTGTCAGATTTCAATTTTTGTTTGCAGGCGAGCTAAGCGCGTTCCGAATTATTATTCTACCAAATTTCATGAAATTCTAACGAGCGGTTCCGTAGAAATCAGTGCATTTCCACTAAATCGTCCAGTCACAATTTTCTGGTGAACTACGCATGCGCTGCATTTGAAAGGATTCTCGATCTTTCTCGATCTTTCTCGATCCATACAAACAAATCCCAGAAAGGTAGGGTATTTTCCAAGAGTATTGCCTTTAATACATTGAAAAACAAACGTTTTTGACACATAACAATCTGTTTGATTGTTAAGACGGAAAAAAACTCTTGCACTTGCAAAAAACACTTGCACAATCTTCACTGAACAAAATGAAATGATCGCTGTGCAGACGCCAACAGGCGCCATGTTTGTTTTTCTCAAAGCCTTATGCACGCGCGCTTATTCACGTCAGCAGTAATCGTAGAGAGCGCGCAAACTGTGTTCAGACACCTTAAGGCAAGTAAAAATATCTCGTGATACTACAGACCAAACCGACTTGTCCGAGAATCACGATGCAGTTTTCCTTCTTAACCAATATCTGGCCTTTAGCTGTGTTTTTCGTTGTGCGCGGTCAGGGGGACTAAGACCAGTTTAATATCCTGGGATATTGGTACATTTTTTGCTCGTTAATTGTACCCTACTGACGCGAGCTTCGTAGAAAATGTTTTATGGTTTCAAAACGGGAATAACAGTATTAGCAGTATTCGCGTCGAATCCTAGATGATTTGGGAAGATGCCCTCAACGTCTGTTTTAAAAACCAAACCTAAAAAATATTAGTTTCTATTCACTTGCAAATAACACTCATTTTGATATGAAAGGTATTGTTTTCGTTCTCGCTTTGAAAACGGCGCTTACAGCACTCGGAAATGGCTTCTTGTTTTATCTCAAATTCAATATCCTGATGAATATTTCTAGCGTTAATTGCACAAATTTAATTTGTTTTAATATTTTGTCGTGTAATCGGAATATTAACATTCCATTCCCCGTAGCAAAATACCAACATCCTTATAAACCACAAATTGCTATAAATATTATTTTGTTTTGCCTGTTTATGTTGCGACTAATTCCGTTTTTTTTTTTTGAGAAACTTCAATATCTGAATTTGCCTTAAAATATCAGTACTATTTTAGACTAAAAACTGTTTTTAGCGACATCGTAATTTAGCGACTTCTCTCCCACATGAAGGGTTAGAGACAACTTATTTTCATGTTTGTGTTTTGAACCATTTTTACAATTTTCACCACTTTTTAAATAAATTTAATAAACGAGCCCCTAAATTCGTTAAATTGAGTTTTCCTAAACATTGCAGCCATGAACAATTGCAAAGCAGACCTTTGATGAGAATGAAGTAAGTTGTAAACTGATAATGTTATATCACCTTATTCTCCGAAAGAAATTTTAAATCAATAGACCCAAGATAATGGAAAATAATGGAAAAGAGGACACATAATGGAAAACAGGACATCCAAAATTGTGAGGTTGTCCACATAAAACAATTCCTGCCTCGACAAAACAAGACAAATTTCGACTTAAAAAGTTCTTACGCGAAAATATTACACACTGTGGACGAAATCCTAAAGTGTGACCATTGAAAATAAATTTTTCATCAGTACTTGCGGTTTGTTCTACACCATACTTCAAAACGAAATTTGGAAAAAAAATTTTGTTCGCTCTTGAACTGATCCGTTTTTTTAAATTGAAAGAGTTGAGTCTACCGTCTTCTAGTCTCATCACCCGATTTTCGATAGAATTTGTCATTTTAACATTACATCTTTAAACTATTTCAAAATTAAAGAAAAAAAGTTCTCTAGTATTTGCATGTTGCGGCTGCCGGCACAACACAGTCGGTGTTGTTAGGGGTGTTCCCACGCTGTATTGTTCGCGGGAAAGACTCCCTTCTTGCCGGAAACACAACAAGTGAACGGAAATAATGAGTTTGACGCCGTTTTAATACAAGAGAGAAAATAAGTTGCGCCTTTTGCGGCTTATGCAAGTCGCATCTTAACCCTGAATTATAGCTGTGACACAAGGAAAAGATCAGTTTTACCCTCATGTAGTTACGTCTTTATGTCATTATTCTCCCCATTATGTCGTTGCTAATATGAACCAGGCTTTAGGTTAAGATCCGACTTGAATAAAAATAGGGCTCCAAGCTGTTTTTATTTAAGCCGCGTCTTTGAATAAAAGTGTACGCGGAGAAGTGAAAATCCATTTTTAAATCACTTTCTTGCATGTTGTGTAGCAGTACCCTAGATAGCCGATACAGTGAAACCTCCCTAGAGTGACCCCTAAATAACGAAGACCCCGATATAACGAACCATATTCTTCAACCCAGTAATAGTAAAATGTGTGGTAAAAGACACCTATATAGCGAACCCTCATTATAACGAACATATTTTGCCAGTCCCATGGCACTTCGTTATATCGGTTATATCGGGGTTCCACTCAACTTGAATTGCGTTGCGAACACATTCGTTCACACGCTAACCAGAGCATGCGCAGTGGTGTGTGATATTGGAATGTCAACAGACTCAGGTTCCTGGCTTTTGTTTTCCTGTAAATGCACAACAATCCTACGCGGAGGCACCAACATCGCGCAGGCAAAACTCTTCCCTAGAGAGAAAGCGCAAAAATGCGGAAATTAGGGAGGATGGTATCGATGGAGGGGGGGGGGGACCACACAGGCCGGGGAGGTTCTACGCATGGACAAACAGGAGAAAGACTAAGCCCTGAGGCATTCTCGTTCCCAGAGCCTACGATCTGTTCTGTCAGCGGTGGGATCGTAGGGCTCTGGTATCAGCCATTACCGGATGTCGTGAAATTCACGACATCCGGTTGCGCATGTCTAATTCGTTAAGGTGCTATTGCGCCTGCTCTATTCTCGTCCGTGGAGCTCTGGGAAAGACAATTCTGACAGCCGAGAAATTTGAATTCCTATCGATCGAGTCATAGAAAAGCTGTTCGGAACCCTCTAAATCTCCTGCAATTAGCGGAAAACCTGGAGCTTTAAAAGGAGCAAACTTAAAAAGCTGCCTTTCGTGCCGTAGTTGTTCAGAAGAACGATTGTCCCTGCATTTTGCTCACGAGGTTTGGATTTGTATCTTGCCTGAATAAAGGTATTGCATTTGCGTTATACTGAATTGTACAGTTATTTTATTACATTCGTTTGGTTCCTGATGTGTGAGAATGTCAATTGTGTACTTATCGTTTCGCCACTAAATGCTGCATTGTATTACGTTTTACCTCATCGAAAATTTCCAGAAGAATTTGACGCCCAAGTTTTTAAACATCGACATCAAGAGGTCATTACAAAAGTTGATGAGACAGTTACACGTAAGCTTATTTATGGCAAAGTTTTAGTTTTGTAGAAAATGCAGAGCGAGAAAAGAATCGCTGGCATTTGGCGACAATCTCTAACGCTTTGAATTCTTATGTGCTTAACCAAACAGCAAAATGTGGTCGCTTAATCTGCCCTAAGCCACATTCTTTGCGTGGAAATTGATCAAGTCAAGATATTAATTAATGCCCTGATTAATTCAACCCGGAAATAAAGTGTTATGCGTAGAAGCCAAAAAATTTTAACGTTATTGCGCATACAGTTTGAATCAGCCAATCAAAAAAAATAAATATTTGGCCGTTACCAGAGCTACAAGAGACGTAATTTAAAAAAATCCGCGTAGCTCTGGGGACGAGAATGGCCCTGAGGCGCCTTACTGCGGGCAAAAGGAGCCCTTCAGATAGGTTGGAGTCTTTGCAAACGGTTCCGCGGCTGCATAAAGCGTGGTTTCCATATGGTCGATCACTTTAAAAGTGATCAACGCTCGAAAAATAGGCACACGGAGATCATAGCGATCGCAGCGATTGCAAACATGTGTATCGCGGTTTCCGGCATAAGATCAGTAGGATCACGGAGCATTTTCCCGTGATCGCAGCGAACACATGGAAACAAGGTTTAGGAGTAAGAACTGGACTATCACGACGAGATTAGTATGTACAGCGCACAGAGTTCTACTTAGGTAAAGACAAGTTTTGTGTCAGCAGCGTAACCTTTGGGCAGTAATCTGGGCTTTGTTTTGAGAAGGAAGTGACTTGAAGTACTACTGCCTCCTTTCTTTTCCGCTCCTTCCCACTCCCCTCCTCCTCTCCCTACCCCTCTCATTTTCCTTAGCCCAGGATAGGGTGCCAGTACGCCTCGATCTTGGCAAGTAGACGGGGATTTATCTGCCCCTTGACGGACTCTTTGTTATTTGCATTCCGTCCACTCTGAACAGTTTCCAACATACTTTCTTTGACTTGCAAGTCTTTAAAAGTTCATTTTGACCTAGTTCAAGTTCGCCACTTTTCACTGCAATCAGTTCCAATCTTTTGTGTTTGGTACGGCTGATTGCACGAGCTTGCTCAGTGAGGGAAATGACGTCGTTCTCCAATCAGTAAGCGGCAACAAAGACCAAACTAACTCGAAAGAGCAGCGGAAATCCAGGGTCTATCGATAACCTTAAATGGCACTTTGTGCGACTTGCAGCAATGTCTTTTCAAAGCCCGCGTTTAGAGCGTAACGCGGGTTTTAACGACGAGATTGAACTTGCGGACACTTTCAACTTAGCGCCGAATTTCGAGTCGGTTCAACCGTCAAAAACAAGTTGACTCGTCGTTATCCTTCTTGCGTTCAGATAACTTCGCTCAGCAGTGAACCTGGGAATCATTAGAAATCAGCTGTGGTGGACATGGAAAATTTGCTCACAATTAGCTTCCAATTCATCTGGTTTGCGTGGTGTTTTTGCTGAAACCACTTAATTAAAGTAACAACAGATGCATGAATATTGCTTCTTACAAATTATTGTTAACAAGTGTAACATCTGTATTGTCGAAAGCGATCGTGTACGCCTGCTTGTAACGTATGTTACCAATTGTTATCTCGATCCCCGTGAGAAAGGTTTATTCTTTTAGGGCGCCCTTATCTGAAATTTCCTTTGCTAATTCCTTTAAAACTTAATTTGATTAAAATATTGGTTTCGTGAAACGTGTTGCCTTTTGAATTATTTATAATGAACTGTTCGAATACGTGTGAAACTGCATTAGCTTTCTTTTGCCCTCCCGGAGTCAATTTCTGCTCACCTTAGCTGTTTCTTACTTTTGAGCCTGTAGATGAAATCCTAAAGTGTGACCATTCAATTGAAAGCTACCGAGCAGTACTTTCCTGTGGGTGTTGTTCCACTTTTCAATCTGCCGTCCATGCAGAAATTGTCTAAAAATTGCCATATTTGAACTCAAAGACTCCAAGGATGTAAACTAGGGTTAAGGTTGAATGATCACGACTACGTGTGTTTGAAAACAAAGATTACAAATATAGCTTGCCCTGGGTACATGTTCCATAGACCGATATTCAAGTTAAAATTAAACCACTTTTACCTATAAACAACTACTTATATGTGCTCCACACGCGAAGTCACTTTTTTTTCGAATCTGTACCAGCTTAAGAACTTTAGAACATGCTTGTTCGAGAGAATGTTTGGAATTTGTAACTGGAGTTTGCGTTTACAAGCAGTGCGGCACATATGCTCTCTAAGTCGATAGGATTCTTTCAAGTGTTCTTAACCTGAAGCTCTTCATTCGATTATGCCACTGATACTCTATTGTTCGATGTGTCTGAAACCTAAGGTTTTAGTGATCGACCCTAGCTAAATCAGTTCGTGGGACTGAATTCATACGCGGTTTAATAGAGACTGCAGACATTAGTTTACCGCTAGACCATGAAAGAAGAGGCCCGATCTATCAATATAACTAAGTGAAAGCTTAGTTCTTTTCTCGGTTTTACTTCGTTACTTCGTTTTTACTTGGTTAATTTTAACAATTCTGCAGGAAAATTTGGTTCTCATACCCAGAGATCAGTAAATCTAATACAGCCATTTTAAGGGAGCACCGGATATCGTATGAGCCATTTAATAGCTAATAGATTATACTTCACCTTTTGTTTTGGTCTATGGACTGAATGAAAATCAATAAATAAATTACAAGGATTCGATTAACGTGATACATGAATGGATTAAGTCAGCTTAGATCAGTCGAGCAATTAACTCACAGCGATATGGAAGACAATTCTTATGTTAAGATTAAAAAGAGGAACACGCAAGGCAAAGAGATTAAACAACAGAGGACAACGAATATCTTGATTAACGATAAACGATCCTCGACTTCCTGCCTTTGAGATAACGTAAACGTGCTGACAATTTTTCATTTCCAGAAACAGCTATAATTTAGTCTACGTGATTGTTGTTCAAAACGTTAGATCTACTTTTGAGTCTGCGTATGACATCCTGAAGTGTGGCCATTTGAAGGAAAGCTATTCAGCAATACTCTTAGTTAAGCTATTTTACATATTTATATGCCGTTAACGGTAGTTCCAGCTTTGAGGCTGTGGACGAAATTCTAAAGTGTGACTATTCAAATGAAACCTCTTGAGCAGTGCGTAGTGTTAGTTTGGCAGTGCGAGGTTGTTCTAACCTTTCTGCCTGTAGATGAACTCGTCAAGTGTGACCATTCAATAGAATTTTAGTCTGGCATGCACGACTTCCTTGTAATGTGTGTTTTTCAATTCTTATCTTTACAAAGTGGAATCTAGGGAAATTTTTTAAACTTGGACTTGGGAAAAGTGCATAGCCTCTTGTGTTCAGCCAAACCTATCGCAATTACACATGAGATTTCTTAGCTCCTTGAATAATCTGTCGCCTTAGCAGTAAATTAATTAACGCCTGAATATATACCGATCTCTTTGTAATAAGGACCATGTAGTCCTACAATGAATACCTAACATACCTTGATAGCAATTAGTGTAGTGAATCACTCTTTTGTTTTATTCTCAAGACTATAAACGCCGTTGAAAATGGGATTGTGTTTTGACTGCTGTCTGCAGACGGATTTCTTATCTGACATATTTATTTCGAACGACCTTTTGAGTTCCCAGATGCCGGACTTGATAAGAGCGACCACCCCACACCCCGCCCCTGGCCCGGCTACTGTACTACATAAATCACAACAGACTTTTCATGTAGTGAAAAAATCGCCGCAACATACTTGATATTGAATGCCTAAAAACCATCTACTGAAGCTTGACATATACTCTTGTACTCTTATAATCATGAAATGCGACTCAACTTTTTGCGATCCCGGCCGGAAGTGTCAACCATTCAAATGCAAGCTATGGATCAGTTCTTTCCTGTGCTCCTGTTTATTATGCTGTTAAAGGTGCTTCTAACTTTGAGTCTGTGGATGAAATCCTAAATTGTGACCATTCAGTTGAGAGCTAGTAGTAGCAGTACTGAGTGGTACTGTTTACTACGTTGTACAAGATGGTTCTAACGTTTTAATTTGTGGGTGAAATTCTAAATTTTGAACATTCAAATGAAAGCTCTCGAGCGCTATTTTCATGTGGTGATGTTTGTTTTGCAACATTTTCCTAAAATAAAATTGGGACTTTTCTGCAATTTTGATATTGTGGAATCAGCTTTCATCTGTAGGCACCTTGTTATCCAAAACGGCTGTCCCTTAACTACCGGATGGCAGATTATCAAAGCTCGTCCTAAAGGAAATCGATAGCTTTTTGTATATGAGGAGCTATCAAGTTTTTTACCCAGCACTACAAGAGGACGATTTATGAGCGCGCTGAGGGGCGGAAATATTAGTCTCAATTGTACACTTTCGTGACATATTTAACATAGTGGTTTTCAAGATGTTACAGTTTTCCCGCAATATCATTAATCCTCGGGTATTTTAGCAACTAGAGGGCCGAGGGGGGCAAGGAATTTTTGGGGGGTAGACACTCTTCAGATATACACATTCACCATCTTGTTAGCGCTTCCGGTGCTCGAGCCCGGCTTGTATTTGAATGGCTTCTTTTCGTATTGACTTCCGCCTGCGAAATTCTTAGATTAGAAAAATATTTGTTGTTATGTGTTTGGATAGAAGGCCCGGAAATTAGCAAGGAAATTTCGTAGAAACAGTGGGTGCGTCCTAGTCGGTTGTGTGCTTATCGCTCATTGGTAAGAGCGAAACCCCTGTGACTTCACACTTGATTAAGCAGTCGATCAATTTGCATTTGCCTCAATTATTTGCGGTTTGGGAGTGTGGACCCGTGACTCTGTGTCGATAAATCGGTGATATGATTTAATCTCGTCGTATTTATAATAAGCTTGGCTTGAGTCCCAATCGTTTAGTACTGTCACCAACCCATCGTGGTCAAGTCACATCAAAACATTCTGTTCGCAGGATAACCAAAGTTTTAGAGCTGATCAGAGTTTCAAAGAAGAGATGGCCCGCGTTTCGGCATTTTTTATATTATTCGTGTTTGTTTTGACAATGTTGCTGGTCCCGACCGTTCTTACGAGGCGGCCGTGTCCTAAGGCTTGCAGAACATATATAACCACTGAAATTGAAGGAAAACTTAACAAAGCCTTGCGGGTGAGTAGTGATAGTTTAGTTTTTCCTTAACGTTTGTATTTTGATGGCGTTAATTTTATATCGTTAATGGTTTTTCTCTTAATTAGAGCGCGTTTCATTACCTTTGTTTATCAAAGAATGACTGATAAATGTAAGAGTGTTCGCTGGTTACTTGGTTTACAGTAAAGCTCAATAGTATAAAGTTCTATGGCTAAGTGCAAGGTGTCTTAAGACAAGCTTTTTCTTGTCAACTTCATTTTACGTTTCAGAAAGATGTCTTTATACATGTAAGTTGCACACTTCGTCATCCAATTGATAAACAACTTTCCCTAAGGATTTCTGCTCGATTGCCCATTCGCTGCTTGCCAAGGTGAAGCAAACTATGTCTCTGCAGTTTTCGTTTGTTCAGCTGAATTTTTCTGGATTCGTGCTAGTTACATAGCCTGTCACAATTCACGCCTTTTCAAGGGGGACAATATTGCATGTCTGTTGATACAAGGTATTTATTTTCTCGCGGGTTTTTGATGGGTTCGCTCGATTGCATGCAAATTACAACATGTCGAAATCACAAAATTAAATACTGTCAAGACGACCCATTGTCAAGTCAAACACTGATAAGAAATGTCAGGGGTCTGATCCGGCGAAGAATGCTTGAAAGGAAATAAGCTCTGTTAGTGGCAGGGCACGTTATGCAATATGGTTTCCAGTAACCACAGGCTCTTGGGTAGCCAAGCCGCTCTGCACCAAGTCAGAAACCAGCATATGATTAGAGAACGAAGAGAGAAGGTTCTCGCAGCTTAAGTTAGATTGCAAAAATAGACCACTTGGATCGTTTTCCAGAAACTGATAGTGGGTTTCCAGAAATAAGAACCGTGTATTTTTTAATGCAAAACATGAAAACCGCAGAAAAATCAAATTTGAGGCAAATGAATACCATAAAATGTAGCTTTCTACTTTCGCGCGCCTTAGCCGGATCGAGTAGTCTATCGCACACAGATGACGCTGATGTAAAAGAAAAGTAACAGTTTAATCTCGCGCTCTTTTACCGAGAATACCTTAAGTTATGCCTCCTCGGAGAGTTGCTGTGCCCCGAGGCTGTTGTTTGTACGTTTCATCTTGCCTTAATAACCTCCAAATTGTTAATAATGCCTTCCGCCCAACTCGTGGTCAGCTCATGACGTTATATTATCAAAACAAGGAAAGTAGAACAAAGAAACTTATTTTTTTCGTGGTCAAAGAGATCTGTCAAAATTTCCGCCTTGCTTGAACACTCGATCAGTAACAGACATACGTGAGAAGTTTCAGCCGAGATTCAATTCAATATACCATGTTTATTTCCCCGACTGCTGAACCGGGCAACTTTTATAAATTCAATCTTCGGAACTTGTAACTTTAATATATTGTCGGCTTCGAATATAAATAGAAGATGCTGGGTAGGTTGTAAACAAGCCAACGATATTTTTATTCCAATTGAAATTTTTCTCCGCGCTTGAGCGATGTTGATCGTTTGAAATTGTTAATTGGTTCCCTCAAGTAGTGCTATCAATAATGATGATATCAGAACACAACTTGACTTTAAGGTGTGGCTTGCACTTCTCTCTCGTTATGCTTCACTTGAACATAGTGGAAAAATTCCTTTTTTGGCCAGCACGAAATGCAAACAAAGTGTTCGTGACCTTGGATCCGCTGAAGATTTGGCGAAAACTCCCAACATTTGCACTTGAATTGTGCACCATTTTAATCCTTTTCTTAATAAAAATTCTAAACATTCAACATCTTAATTCTTTTTTGCGCTATTCAGTTATGATATTGCAAAACAGACACATGACGAGAACAAAGAGTAATTAATAACTGGGAAATATTTAAATGATGTATTAACAAACTCTCATAACTATTGTAAATAAACTGCCTAGCATTGAAAAGGACAATTGAATGTAAAAATTATGATAAGGTGGTCAAAACAAAAAGGGGTGATATAAGAGCTCGCATTTTGCTCTGTTGTTTTTTTGTATGTAGTAGTGACTAGTAATAAAAATAATGATATTGAAATTAAAAAATGTGAGGATTCAAACAAAAACCTTTGAACAGCCTTTACTGTGGTGCTGTTTGTTTGTTTTTTTATGCGATAGTATGAAATGTTGCAAGTAAATTTTCCAATGAAAGTATCCAACGCAAGAAAACTATGTCGTTTTCCCTGTAGTAACGTACTCTTTTTTTATTCTCTTTGTATTCAGAATTCCGGTAAAGGAATACGTGGACCGAGAGGAAAGCAGGTTAGATTAAAATTATCAGTTTATAATGCCTCGTTTCCGTTGGTTACTCAAAGTAACCTCACTACATTTCTGCGATCTTTGCGTTCGCAAATAACTTCCCGTACATGCATTCGTGTTTGGCAGCGGCTTGCTAACAATGTCGTAAAACCAAGGTGAAGGTTAGCTGTTCCCAAACGGAGTAATGTAACCATGGTAACGTACATTAAGTAGAGTACAGAGATATTTGTTGTTTAGAAAAAAATTTTCAAAAGTGAAGTCAAGAATTTTCGAAAAATTTTCAAACGTTAAATGAACTAACAAATGCTCGGTTTTCACGATTGAGAAGAATCCTGGTTGTTATGCATTGAGAAGAAACGGTTAAGTAATTTCTGCTCTGTAGGACTGAAAAATCAACAGTCATCTTTTGAATTACGTTACAGCAGTTGTCTTGTTTTAGTAACAGCTTCCGTCTTCAGTTTTGTTAAGTCTACGACAGTATTTTTGTAGCACTTTTCGCTCCTTTCTCAGCATCAATTCTGAGAAAAGTTATTGGAAAAGTTTCTTCGATCCATAATCAAATTCTCCCATAACGTGATAAGCAGAATCTCATAAAAAAACAACTAGTGCAATTGAAGAGAATTTATATCTTGATTGTTGTTTGCTTTCATTGTCAGGGGCTGCAGGGACCAATCGGCCCTCAGGTATTTAACGCACATTATTGACGCTAATATACTTGAAAAAAGCACTTAAAATCGCACTCACTGCTATGAGGGGCTTTGTAGCACTGCTGTTCTTACCGACTTCTATCTAATCTGCTGCTGTATTAACGAGCTTAAGTCTTGATGTTAAATTACATTGTAATGCACACTTCTATACTGTCATCAACATCCATGCCGCTTTTCATAACGTTATCACCACGTGTTATGTCTCAGAGCAAACTAGTCCAGCTCCTGAGCTTCCCCACCCTACCCTACTAAGGGCCGGGTACTGGAACTGGACTAGATTACACTCAGTTAAATTCTAGTTTGTAGAACTAAAGAGCACAAAAAGGATCGAAGAGTACGTTTTGAAAGGGGTGTGAGCTAACTGTCATGAACACAGATTGTGGGCCGTCTGTTCTGCGGGTTTCCAGGCAAGTAAGTTTTTTGTCGAGTAAAACTGTCACGAGTAGCTCAGGCAACTATATCTCAGCAAATAAAAATTGAAATTGTCCATCAAACTTCATGGCAACGCCGTTTCGAGACGCTGAATGAATAAGAAGATAGCCTCTTTTGTCGTACAAATACGTTTTCCCACGATAGGACGACAAAGGAACGACCGTGAAAAATGCACTGTTTTGGAGGGGAACAAAAACGAGGCCACGTGTTCCTCCAGGCTACTTTGCTTACATCTTACACGTTTACTTTCAACTTATAACAGTGTTCTTTAGACAATTTTGTCCAAATGCGCCGGTGCCTAACCCATGGGGATATATTCCTTTGCAGGGTCTACCCGGACCCCGTGGGGAACAAGGCCTCTCTGGTCCTCAGGGACCCAGGGTGAGTAAATAATTTGTTTGTTACTTTGCATGTGCGATTTGCTTGTGATAGCTGCCTAGCGACTTATTTGTGGTGGTGCTGTTTTGTTTTGTCTGTTTGTTCGTTTCGTTTGTTTTTCGATTTTGACGAAGTGAAAATTCCACTTTACCTATTTTTTCGCCGATTTGTGACAGGAACAACAAAGCAATTCTCGGCTTAGTCGTTTCGGCCTTTTTTTTTTGAAAGAGTCTAAATATGTCCCAAATAATGAACCCTGAGAGCGAAAACAGGTACATGGTATTGACTTGCGATTGACTATACGGATCTCATTTCAGGGAGAGCCTGGTCCATCATTATCCCTTCCCAAGTGTGGGCCTGGAGAATACCTCACTTCAGACGGAAAACAGTTGATATGCGTGAAATTTGGTACGTTATGTAACATTGACATTAATTTCTCTTCCTATTCCGCCTGTTGTAGTAATGGTGACTTTGCTTCCTGTAATTGACAGCGATTTTCTTTATGACTTACGCTGAAAAATGACTCATAGTAATTGTGTTACGTGTAACACGCTCTGACGTAAATTGGTGTTAATGGACACACCTCCAGCTTTGCGAAACTGCGTCATGTAATTTCTATGAAAAACTTTAATATACAGTGATGTGTTTTCTAAAAAAATTCAATGACGCATGGTAAGTCAAGTTCCTCTTGGAAAATGACTTCTAAATATAATCTTTGTTTTAAAATTGCTGTTGCTATGTTTGCTTAGCGTTGCTAATTATTGAAGGAGCTCGTAGAAAAACTTAGGTTGCGTTCACACTATTTGCCCCAGTATGAAAAAGTAGCCTGCGAATACAAAAAAAGCTTCCCGGTGTGGTGTGTCTGAATACAGAGTAACCGCGGAGGTCCAGACTTGGTGTCAGTCGTTCGAACCCGTAAACTTATATGGGCTGGGTAGTTTTTCTTTACCAAAGTAATATTTCTCAAAGCACACATAAATTTTCCGATATTTGCGGGCCCAAGTTTCTTTTCCTGCAACAAAAAGTGTACTTTCAAAAACGGAGCGGAGCAGATTTCTGTACCTTGCAAATCCGCATATTTACTCTTGTTACAAATTACATCTCTACAAATTAACCAGTAATTATTAAACGAGAAGGTTATCATTAAAGAACAATATCACGGGCGTAATGTCCTTGTTTTGTGTCGTTCTTGTAAAGATGACCGTTACTTCAAGTGGGTCGTTAAGTTCGAAATTTACTGGCTAACATTAACTTTCTTTCGGGTGGTCCAGTTACATTCAGGGGTCGTCATGTTTTGAATTTTACAGAATTGTAAACATGCCCTCATCACAGCTTTTTCGTTTTGCCCGTTTTTCCATCCCCCCCCCCCCCTTTTTAATGGTAACTGAACAAAATGTTCTGTGTGTTTGCAGGCAAAGAAGTATGCGATGCAGTATCAAGGTGCGAAGGTACCTAAAGACGATTTGTATTATTCACCATTACATTGCATATCTTTGCTCTATTCCAAATATCAGCTCACAATATACATGTACTTTGTTTGTTTTGCATGAGTAGCGTTGCGAGGGCTCCGTTTATTTTTAATAAATAACGCGTTAATCGGGACTCACACTGATGACTCGTGATGAGGCAAATTGTGATGTATTATTATTTACGTCTTTTTTCAGGTCGTCAAGTGCCGGCAACACCCAACTTAGTCACAAGTAAGGAATACTCAGTTGTGTAATCGCTAGAAATACACGCAGATAAGCAAATTTCCGGTTTCAGTTTGTGTTAGATCTAAAACCCTTTACCTCTAAGAATGCTAAGAGAAAATGCTGATTTTCCGCGTTGTTAACTTGACCACCGAAAAACCTTTAACGCCCAAGATGGCTGAAGTTCATATTGGATAAAGTGTCTAAAGTTTTATCGCGAGAAAGTTCTGATTAAACACTCTCATTTGCTATTCAAATTTACGCTTTATTAGAGACAGCATAACTTTTACATGACTCTCAAATCTTAGGTAACATCTTTATAATCGCTATTTCAAAAATAATACACGATTTTTATTTTCTAAACAGCATCCCCCCCCCCCCTCCTTATGCATGCGTTTCATCGTCTAAATCAAAACACATCTCGTTCTAACTTCTTACACACTTGGCAACTTTCGAATCGAAAAGTAAACAAACGTAATTTCCGGCCTTTTCTTTTTTTTTTGTCCTTTTCCCTGTTTTGTTGATACTTTCAGCCTTT
Organism: Siderastrea radians; assembly: GCA_964017195.1. NCBI lineage: Eukaryota > Metazoa > Cnidaria > Anthozoa > Scleractinia > Rhizangiidae > Siderastrea > Siderastrea radians. The sequence goes on along the minus strand of OZ024891.1, from coordinate 38,032,677 downwards.
TGTAAGCTGTGCGAGTTCCAGAAAACAACTTGTTTACATCTTGACTACTCTGAATTATTGTAGCTGATAATTTGCGGTTGAAATTGATTTTTGCTGAAGTTTCTAGGAGCATATTAGTGCGATAATTGCCACTCACTCCATTATATAAATTCAAAAGATTAAAATTGTGGTTATATAATGAACGCCTTCTAAAAGGACAGCCTGGGGCGTACTCAATTTTTCTCGTCACTCACGAATGCCCTAGTTTGTTTTTTGGCTTACGAAGAATCGAGATTTACGTTTGCATTAATCCAAAAATTCTCGTCTCTTTAAATTTAAGAATGATCTTAGTCTAGCATTTTAAATTAACTATGACATATCGCCCTAACTATTTACGAAATAAGATTGTTTTTCTTGTCGACAAGAAAAATCTTGATTCATGCTTGAGGTCTTTGTGACCGTTCTCATGCATACATCGTGGAAACTAAATTTTTTACCCAGATTCAATGTGTCAGCTATATTCTCATAAAAGCTTTTTATTAACGATTTCCTAAGTGGAAGAATATGCTCATTTTCAAACACGTTTCTGCAAAGGAGGTAAAACCTGTTATTGATCATTTCCCGAACGTTTTTTCCCTTTTTTCGCAGCACCAGTTCCCACTCAGCCTCAAGTAAAACCAGGTACGTCATTTGTGAACCTGGGACGAGACTTCTCATGTTTCAGCTGCATTGCCAAGAAGAGATATAGTCTTGATGTGCTCGCTGAAAATTCTTAAGACTAAGATTGAAAAAAAAATTTACAGTCACTGACAAGGAGTAAATTTCTAGCCAGTCACTAGTAACGGTTGCCGTTGGGCAATGTTAGAATGGTTTGGAAGTTTTTTGTTTTCCAACATGAATAGTAGTTACAAGTTGGGAGTAGCAGTGTCCTTCCAAGTTTAATAAAACAACAATAACAACAACAGCAGCAGAAGCAGAAGCAACAGCAGCAACAAAAACTCGAGTTCTGGTTTTCAAAATGCTGAAAAATTAGTAGCACAACATGAAACAACTGGGCAATAGTTTTTCTATGAATGGGCACAATTTAGGATGGCGTTCGCATGTTGAAAAGTTAGAACCATCTTACAAAATATAAACATTAACACATGAGCGTACTGCTCGGTAGCTTTCATTTGAACGGTCACACTTAAGGATTTCATCCACAGACTCAAAAGTTAGAACCACCTTGTATAGCATAATAAACAGCACCACGAGAAGGTTGTACTCAGTAAGTTTCAGTTGCATGGTCACAGTTTAGGATTTCTCAATAGCTGAAACATTTAACCTGACTCACTGATTAACTACAGAGACTTAAGAAGTGAACGTTTTAACCACTCGTGGCGTTTAGTGCACCCTCACCCTATAGTCACGTGATTCTTGTTATTAATTCACGTGACTCTATTGTTTCCCAGAATACGTGAACATGACCCAGTTCATGAAGAAGTACATGATTCAAACGCTGTATATGGACGCCTGGGACCTGGGAACATTTTACATTGGCCAACAGCTCTTTCTTGGAGTATCGCAGCTAGGAGGAAAGAGCTTTGTTATTTACAAATGGGATAACGAAAACAGGTACGCATTTAGTTTTAAGTTGCTTTGATCTCTTGTTTATAGACCCGGTTTCCGTCAAAATTTCGAACTGATCAGTTAAAACGTTGACTGGGCGATGGTCGTTAAACTTCGGTCATGATTCAATCGGGAACCGAACATAACCGAGCTGTGTTATCGACCTTCACGAGACAATCTCGACTCTGGTCGGTTTTTTGTCGAATGCCTTCGGATTGGAGTCGTGATAAGGTTGAATGCAGCTTAGAAATGCCAAATGCTGGTCAAACGTTTAAAATTGTCAGTTCGGGAGATTGTGAAAAACAAATTTAACTTAATACTGAATAAATTAAATATCAGTTTGAAGAAATCCTTTCTTAAGTAAGCTGTGTTGCTTTCTTTAGTAAACTGTGTTGTACTCGTAACTTAAATAAACTGCTTATTTGTACTTGTTTGTACTGGGTTGAATAAATTGCATCAGTTTCGTTGTTTCTTTATTTCATTGTCTGCCTCCGTGTAGAATAATTTTTGTCAATGGTAAGCATAATATGTAAGCCGTAAATGTATATGTCTGTGTAATAATCAGCGACAACATGTGTGAGTTTTGGTTTTTTTTTTACTTCATTGTCTGCTTTGTGTGCAATAATTTTTGTTAGTATTAAACTCATCATATCATGGCAAGAAGTAAATGGAAATATCTTTCTTATATTCAGCGACAAATTGTTGGAGCAAGATCCCAGTTACAGTCCGTGAGTGAACCATCCATACTTTTAATAACTCAGCACCTAATTCCACGTAATATTGTGTCATCCCAGAACTAACCGCTCATTTTCACATGGGGATCACTGTTCGGCTGCCTTGCACTGCCGGCACTGTAAGCAGTTATGTTATGTGCTCTAAATAATAACAATAATGATGTTTTCCTTCAGCTTAAATTTGTTCAATATCACTGTGCTCTTGTGTAGTGTCTACAGAGATAAGTTTTGTTCAAGTGTTGTTATTGTTGTTGCTTTGTCGTCATGTTGCGGTTGTTACTGCTGATAATAAACAATAATTATAAAGCAGATATTTCTCTTGCGCAGGCTTCATTGGAAACATGATCACCTGCGCCATTAATGTTGCTGACTTTGTCGTGTTGCTGTTGTTTCGCCACGGAAGTCTTTCCGCGTTCCCTTACTATGCATGCAAATAGACGTTTAGTCTTACAACGTACAAGTGAACTTTATTCTCGTTTGAATGCACGCCTTACTAAAGCAAACTTACAAAATACCTCCCCGCCTCTTAGGTGACACCTCTGAAAAGGACGGAAAGAACTTATCCTTAGCGTGTCCTCTTAGAGAGGGGTGACTGTAGTCTCCACACAAGGCGGCAACTTTCTGTCTAAAGTGGACACACCCTTTAAGGTCGACCCTTGACTGCGAGTACTCTATAATTTTGGCGATGGCGATTGTGGGGCGGGCGAAATACACACGCGCGTGCGCGCGAAATTTCGAGGAGACGCGACTCGAGGGGAGCGAAATTTCGCACGTGCGCGTGTGTGTATGTCGCCCGGTCCACAATCGCCATCGCCAAAATTAGACAGTACTCGCAGTCTAGGTCGAGCCCCGGTAATGTAGACACCCACTTTAACAGACCCTTCTCTTACGCACACCTTTTTCTCAAGGCAGAAACTCTTTAAAGGCAGAGAGTCCTGTGATGCGAACGCCCTATTCCGGCTACTACGGGCACCTCTCAAGATACGCACCCCTCTAAAGCTGACGGTTAAATCTTTCCTGTTAATTTCCACTCCGTTGGAATTGGAACTTTCGCGACGCAAACGCAGATGTTTTTTTCTTCTGCTTAGCTTACACCTGCCCTTGGAGTTGTCTTGTCTTCTCTGCCATGTTGGTAAACCGCTCCAAATCTACATGAGTGCATGGCCTTCTTTACACTTGTCCTTGTGTTTGCGTCGAACGTGGAAACTTGGCTTAAAATTGACATATTTGCATGCACCTCTTAATTCTTCTGCCTTTGAAGTGCTTTCTTATGTAATTCCCCATGTTGAGCTCTTAGCTCTTGGACTGCGTTTTAAGCCTTTCGGTCCTAACATTAACGTTCAAAGTCTCCACTCCTTTGTTACATACGGTTACTCTAGTTTGTTTATCAGGATATTTTAAGGAGAAACTGAATGTTGATTTTTGTCAGGGCTGAAAGGATTAAGTCGCAAACACGTTACCTGCACAGCACTTTAGCTTGAAGGAAGGATAGGATAATATAGATAGGTATATTTGGAAAATTCATGGCCTCAAAAACTTACCTTTTGCTGAACACCTTTTTATTCTTGGCAAAATGAGACTTGGTTTCCCCTTAGTCTTGCTGTTTGATTTCTGAGCAAGGTTACAAATGCGGTTATTTTATTTATTAAGAACACCTGCGACGACTTCTCACATTCCCAAATATTCAATCATTTTCCAACGGAATCTTAAATCGCTTGAATCTAAACAATGCACTTCACTGTATTTAAAATTTTGTTTTATTCTCTCAATTTTATGCCTGCTTAAGGTAATTGAGTTTTGCGTTTGTATTTCGTGAGTATGATTTTGAAACCGATGCCTTTTAGTCATTGAACGGTCGATCAGAGTAATCCGCTTATATTTTGTTCACGGTCTTTTTACTTCTTTTTCTCTTTAAAGGTTCCGCAGTTTTCAAGTACTTAAAGTACCATTCGCGCGGAAGTGGCGTCAATTCACTATCGGAGATGACGTATATTTTGCAGTGGCAAGCAATTCTCGCTCACACGACTCGCCCGTGTTTAAGTGGAACGGTCACATGTTCTCGCCCTTTCAAACCTTACCCACGGTGAAAGCGTTTGACGTGGAGCCGTTTAAAATTGGTGATGACACGTATCTGGCCGTTGCTATATACTATGGGCGTGGCTCGCATATCTTTAAATGGGACGGCCAGAGGTTCGTCAAGTTCCAAGAAATCGCTGCTGTAGGTGCAGATGTGGAACACTTTAAAATGAATGGCTCGACGTATTTGGCGATCACAGGTACGTTGTTTGTAGAGTTACGTAATGGTAACCAGAATTGACACGTGTTTACGAAAGTTCAAACTCTAGTGCTTGTTTTACCTCCAACTGACATGAGTTCACGTCTTCAAGCCAACATCTCAGTCGTTGTCCCGTTATCGTACTCGATATCTCACTCATCTCACTCGTTTGGTCATATCTTACTTTGTATCTCACTCGTTTGCTGCACTCACTTGTGCGATATCGAGAAGACCAATTGTAGACAAATTCCGTAGTTCTATATCTACCCGGTGGGGGGGGATCTATTCAAAATGGTGCATTAAACATCTATAGAAAATGTTTCTGTGTTTCTGTAGAGTTAGAAAGCGTGCATTAGGACCTGGGAAAACTGTGAAGTTTTGCTTCGGAAACATTGGTTCTTTTAATGCGGCTAAGCTTAAAACATGTTTCGAGAGCAAAATCTGCGCCCGGAAAGCACCAGTTGTTTTTCCTTTTTTTTTTTTTTTTTTTTTTACTTAATTCTAAAACATTTTGGCTTGTTTTCGAGACGAGAAATTTGCTTCCGAAAGAGGCTAAACGGGGAAACGTTTGCTTGTGCAACAATTTTCCTAGTTTAGTTAGTGTGTTAAGGATTTCTAGAAATTGTTACAGTCAGAGGAAGCGTTTATTCAAGTGTCTTTTTTTTTCCATTGTCCCTGAGAACGTTCGATCACTTATTCTCTTTCCAGGTCCCTTCGCTCGCGGCTTGTACGTCTTAATCTACAAGTGGTCTGGGACCAGATTTGAAGTGTTCCACAGACTACCCACTGGAGAGCGTGCGTACGGTGTCAAAGCTCTGTCAGTTGATAATACGCATTTCTTAGCGGTGGCCCGCTGGAACGCAGACAGCTCTCTTATCTTCCGCTGGAATGGAACACAGTTTGAGCCTTTCCAGGAAGTGCCGTCGAAAAGGGTGAGCGATCTTAAAATTTCTTCTAACTTTGTCGATTTACTATTAGAACACGTATCCTCTTGTTAGAACAGGGGCTTCTATAAAAGACTTAGTTTTGAAGCAACAGTCCCAATCTGAGTTTTCTGCCTCTCTGTAAGTGAATTCCAAAGCCGATTCTTTCAGATTCTTAATTTGTCAGACACTTTGGCTTCTCTCCACTCGCTATTCCAGGGATCAAACTTACTACTGTACCTTTCGGCGAATATTTGAAAATCACACAAGTTTGGTTGTTAGTATCTAGTTTAATAGCACTTTTGATGGGGGTGCGCGGTGGTCGGACTTTCTATCTGAATGGGGTGGTTCTAGCCTGGGCTATTGACGTCTCCGAACTCTCCTTCCAAGCAGTTCAACCTGGGCCTTATAACTCTAGGTCACCCTGTTAGATGAGAACACCTGGTTTATATTAGCGTCAGCTAAGGATATCCAAGATTTTGGCTGTGCTTATCTAGAAACTCTTAGAGCTCTCGGCTTTGAGTGAAAGACAATCGAAATCTTTAGAATTGATATGGTTCGCTTACGTTTCTGTTATTACATACCAATGCTGTATTAGATACACTATTTTGATCACGTGCATTTTCTTTTACAGGCACGTGACTGGGTAACTATCACTTCCCCATTCATGTCACGTGAGAAAACATACTTGGCGATCGTGAGCAGCGACCAAAGTCCGAGCATATACGCATGGGATCGATACTACTCGAGAAAGTTTGCCAAGGTGCAGGACATCCCATCAGAGAGAACAAGAGATATGGTGTTTTTCAACATGGGTGAAACTGTTTATTTGGCTGTAGCATCGCATCGGAGCACGGACATTTACCAGGGATCATAGAACGAAAAAGAGTTTATAGATTGAGATAAACACTGCCAGGAAACTGCAGACTTGTGGAACCTTTGCAGACGCGCGTTGTTCTTGCGCGAAGGAATGCGTGTGTAGATTTGACGCGCGCGCACGCCTTGTGTGGTCTTGTTTCTTGCGTGTCGGACGCCGATGAAAGTTTTGAGGAAGCTTATTCAATGGTCAGAATTTTACTGCAAAGTGAGTGGAAGGCTTCAATACGGACTACGAAGAGACACTTACGTGTATACTGGACGATGCCCCAATACCACATTTTTATTTCCTATCAAACAGCTGTCAGAGAAACAATCCTAATTATTATTTAATGATAAGATTACTAGTCCCCGTCTTTTTGCCATAGAGCCCAAACAAAGATTACGCGCTTTGTCTTAAAAGTTTTGTATTCCTCGGGCACAAGAAGAGCAATTTGTGGTTAAAAGGGTAGTTTTAGCTAGTGTTTATACTTGTTTCATAGATATTAATATATAATTCGTTTAGAGAATTCTTTTTTCCCGTGATGCCATTCAGTATAATGGAATTTCTTCAAACGTTTTGCACCGAAAAAAAAAATACGAGTTCTTAAAATACTCGTGAAGGCTGTAACACTTTCGGTGGAAATACATGCGCCATATTGCTTTACAGAATGGCCTTCTATTATATATTGTACATAAGTAGATTTCTAAATCTTGATAAATAGTTTGGAGTAATTCCGAAATAGAGCACAACAGGACTGCAAATTAAACTAGCTACGGTCACAAGGCGCTCATCGCCCGATTAAAAGAAGGCGCAGCTGTATTTTCTGCAGACCGTTTCTTGAAAAAGTCTAACAATTGTTATGTTCCTTTTAGTCAATCTAACTCTGGGTTTGCGATCGAAAGTCTAATTTTCCATTCTGTTTAGGGACAAACCAGTATTAGATTGCAATCTGAGTAATCCACGTAGGAGATGAATCGTTCAGAATGCTAATAGGCCATTTCCGAGTTGTGTTGTACCTCTTTTTCAAAGCGAGTCTTGATGCGTAACCTGAAAATGAGTTTTCATTCACATGCTGATAAAACTCCTTTTCACAAGAAAGGTTTTGCACGAGGCCTCGCTTTGAAAAAAAGGCACAAGTCAACTCGGAAATGGCTTATTTCCATCGACAAGTCGTCACGTGAGCATGGCAAGCTAAGGACACAGCTCGCTACTCAGCCAATAAAAACGGCCCTAAACTTATACAAGAATAGTAATGATAAAATATTGAGGTATTAACCCATGTCAAACTAACAGCAAACGCGATAGTTTAAATTTAAGCACTACAATATCCCCCCTGTAAAAAAGGAGCTTCATGGTTTTACATGTAAATATAAATTGAGCCTAGAGAGACAAGAAGTGAAATAAAAACTGTTGAGGCATGCATTTTCAGTGCTTTCCCAATTCCTTACCTTGAGACCGTTGACTGTTTGGTCAGCGGATAGTCTAACGGGGACTAAAAATGGTCTATTTTCGCTCTTCTCTTCCCAACACACTCCTCGCGTTTCCGTTATTTACTGTACACTTTTACGTGCTTGTCAACTGTGAACAAAAAAAACTATCTTCCTCACTTCTTAATCTGTTTCCATCAAATGCATAGGAAATACCCCCTTTCATTAAAAGTCAGCCTTAGTGGAACGTCCCAGCCATATTTTTTTTCTCTCCCTGTCGTACTTTTCTCCTTTCAGTCGTACTTTTCTCCACTGGATCGTACTTTATTTCCTCTCAGTTGTGCTTTTGCCTCTCAGTCGTACTTTTTGCCTTTCAGTCGTTCCTTCTTCCTCCCAGCCGTACTTGTTTTCCCCTCAGTCGTACTTTATCCCCTAAGTCGTACTTTTCTCCCCTTTGCTTGAAAGCCGCCTACTGAGCATGCTTACACATACATGAACATCAATGAGATATAACACTTACTAACCTGAGTACCAGAGGTTCTGTCGCGGCATGCTTTTTAAAGAACTTTGGTCGGCCGAAGGCCGGAAATCGACTGAAGGCCGACCGACCTACCGAAGGTCGGCAACGAAGGGCGAAGCCACGAGAGAACCTCCGGCAAAGAGCCTTGATTTACCATGCTGGAGGGACCTTGACCTTGTCTCTTATATGCCAATCATAACGGTGGTTTTCTACTGGGATCACATGCACAGGCACGCGGAGAAATGGCAAATCAAGCAGATCTGGGTTTTTAGCGGCGCTCCTTTGAGGCCGACGGCCGCAGAGTGGAGCGCCATTGGTAAGCAAATCTGGTAACCTTTCGATCCAAGAAATTTTGGCTCTGACGTCAGTGTACGTCCGCCGCCCGTCCGTACAGACTCTGGGGAAGGGGGAGAGGAGTCCCAAAGCAACCCGACGCGGGGAGGATAATGCCATCTCTTCTTGGTGGGAAATCGCGCGGTGTTTTTGGGCACGACCAGCGTTTTTCTTGACGGCAAATCGCATGACTATCGTCGCTTTTGAAAAAGAGGTTTCTTTTAAAGCTTAAGCATTTAACAAAATGATTGTTCGACAAACTGAAGTTTTAATTGAGAAAAAACATCTAATATCTATAAATGGAGAGAAAAAGTTCAAAAAGTACTCAGTTGTCTTTTTTTGGGTGGAAGGCGAAAAGTTGAAGTTTCGAATTTTTTTTCCTTGGACTTCATCTTTGTTGTGTTCTCGGTTGCGAACTCGTTCGGCACATTGCTTGAGTTTGCAGCATTTCGGATTTGATTCTCAGAGGGGAAAATAATTTTGTCTTTTTTATTTAACGACTTCGAATAGAGTATTTCCAGAAATTCATAAGTACCAACGGAAAAAAAAGGAGGGGGGGGGGCCGCTCCGCTTTTAGGCTTAGCTAAGTCTATATATTAATTAAATGCCGCTGTCAGTTCACGTGGTCTTTCTTAATGGATTTCGTGGGAGTCAAAATAACTGAACTCCTGTGAAAAAGGTTCCGCTTTCGAATTCAGCGTCCTTGTGCAAAATATTTGGATCAGAAGTTTACGTAAGTGAAGTTTTTAAGTCTAGTTGCGGGTAAGTTGGAGAAACAAAATATTTTGGAGGCGGCGGAGTAGGGGGAGCAGGGGGGCTGTAGCCCCCCTAAACAAAAATTTTGGGGGGGGCAGTCCCCCCCCCCACGCTTTGTTGCCGAAAATATCGCTAGCGCAGAGCAAAACTGGTTTGGCAAAACATTCAGTCTCGTGGTCGTTTCATCAGGATCGCGCTTAGCAAAATAATATGCTGTAGGACATTTTTTAACAACTTCGGCAGCATTTAATGCTGTTCTTGAAGACTAAGTTGTGCTTCAGCAGACAATGGAAGAGATAAGCGACATCACACACGACGAGTATGGACAGAGGATTGGACAGAGGGCAAACCAAGTGCTATCAAGCCTCCAAAAATTTGACTCTGTGTTTGGTCTTGAACTTTGCTAACTTCTATTTGGAGCTGCAGAGCAGTTTTCTAGGGCACTGCAAGGGAAAGATACGACTCTCCAAGAAGCTATTACCGCTTCAAATCTAGCAAAGAATCACACATATACATGCACGACTGCGCACAGAGGCAGAGTTCAATAAATTTTACGACTCATGTGTCACCTCTGCCACGATACAGGAGAGCCCCTACCAGGCTTGATGACGGAGCTCCTCCTCATCGGTTTGGATGTCCTAAGGCTTACTATGAATGTCCTAAGGCTTCATGCTGAGGCCCACTGAAAACCACATCTGTGACCTGAGCTCCCTGTTTAATCATTACTAATCTCCCTTATTTATCATTACTATAAATATTATTACTATAGAGTGCAATGCTATGAAGCCTGCGACAAAGTTAAAGCGCTATTAGAAAGCCGATTCAACCAAGCCAAGTTAAGGCCATTCGCTTACTTGGAGAAACTTCTTGTGGGTGCAGCAAACAGCAACGACTTCAGCGAGCATTTGGAATAGCTACAAAGGTCTTGCTTTGGAACTGACATAGACTGTGCCGGGGGGGGCACTCAGCAGATTCTCGGGTAGGGAGGTGCGGCCCGGGTGTTTAAACCCTGACCCTGAATAAGACAAAAATCTCTGATTTTGCTAACCTGTTTAAGACAGATTTCAGATTTTTTGTACCCTGTCTAAGACATTTAACTCAACATCATACCCTCCTTACCTAGAATGGACTAGTCAGAGACTGTTTCTCATTTCAATATGCTGAGCATTGGCAAACTGGTAAAAATTTGGCTTTTTGTGAGGGTTCTGTAGTTACTGAATACATAAGGTCTTGTAACGATATCCTGTTTAAGACAAAAATTGATGAAATCACTACCCCGTTCAAGACAAAATCCTCTGAAAACCATACCCTATCGGGCAGGACGTCCCCGTTAAGGCCATATGGGGGAGTACCCCCCCCGGGAGACTGTGGCAGGCTTGGGCACCAGCTTCACCTCGTATTGCGATGCCCGAAGTACGTCAGGATACAAATATAAGAACCATGTGCGAAGCTTTCAACAAAACGCCTGTCGCCAAGCTGTTAGGAGAGGTCCACAAACTGTTAAGACTGTAAATGATGTTACCTATGGCATCGGCGACTTCAGAGCGTACACTTATTGCCCTCCGACGACTCAAGAACTACTTAAGAAGCACCATGAAGCAGGATCGTCTGAACAACAGACTGTAAACTGCGTACTTATGCATTGTCACAAATCGATTACGGACACTTGCCAACGAGCTATGGAAAGGACATTTTGGGAAATTTGAGTAGGGGTATGCGCTTGGCTTGGTGTACGATGAGCCCCCCCTCCCCCCCACGTTTCAAGACGCTCCGCCGCCTCTGTATTTTCATCGAGAATCGCAACAATTTTCGGGGTTGAAGAGAACAACCTATCGTTCGGACCGCACATTTTGTGCAAGAAATGTTTCAGAAGAATCAGCAATATGAAGCTACTCTAAAAAAGTTAAGTTATAAAAAAACGTGACAGGCCTACACAGACTCCCTACTGTGGTTTTGTTTTTACCGACGTGTAGGTCATTGTACCTTCAAAGTTTCGTTCTGTCTAGCTTTTTCCTCTTTTGTAATCTAAAATAGGCGGCTTTTTGAAAATGGTCCTCAGCAATGACTGATTTTGAATAAAACTCAATTTGGGCATCATTATTTTCTATAAGGTTATTCACCCCTGGGTGATATGTCGTGACGAACGGTAATATTTGCTCATGAGTCATGTTCTTTTGTGGCAAAGCCGACTTCTTCGGCGACGTTGACTTCAGACAGGAGTCTGACTTCAGATAATGTTCTCTCTACTTGTAAGTCTGATAGATTCGCTTTTGATAAAAGCTGTTTTGACTTTGGGTGGGTGTAGGTGTCGGTTTAGTGAGTTTTCATGTCCAGGATAGCTTCCTATGGAAACGTCCTCCCTTTCATACAACTGTGTCTAGGAATGTGATTCTTTCTCTGAAATTTCAGCTGTAAATTTTATTGTTGGATGACGTGCGCGAGACGAACGCCCGGGGAACGGCCTCACTTTTTGTCTCGGATCCCGTGACTCGAAACGGTTCGACCCCGACGAAATGTAGGGACCAGTGCCAGAATCTCGGTACATCGTGGTCGCCATGTTGGATTTGCATAATTTAGGGAGCTGTAGCCTAATTCCCAACCCCTTGGTCGGACTTTCTACACTCCCAAAACTTCCCCTACTTTTAAAATCCAAGATGGCGGATAAAGCGTTTGCTTCCCCCTCCCCCCCCCCCCCAAAATAATACGCCTACATTGCAGGCAAATTAAAGTCTTCTGTCCCGACTTCTTCTTCCGGGGTAAGACAAATATTGTGAGTCTGGCTTTAATTTTCGCTACGTATAAACCGCATGTGTTCCGATCACGTGCCTATTGTTAATTTCATCCAATCGCAGCGCTTGATACATCAGACATCCCCTCGCCTAGGAGATTATCTGCCTCGTACCCAGGCACTATATTTTTTCATGAGAGCGAAGGGTTCACAGCAATCGCAAGGCATAAAGGGAAGGCTCAACGAAAATCGGGTAGAGAGGGGAATGAGAACGAAACTAGGTTCGACTAGTGCCCAGTCTTTGATGGTCGGCAAGCACTGTCCGGAAATAGAAAGTCAGGGACAATGCCATTTATAACAAAACTGAAATGACCAGAAGTTTGACTTTGTTTGTACCTAGAAGCGAACAGTGCTTTTTACTTGATTGGAACAAAAAAAGAAAACTGTACAACCAACCGCTACTACCCCATGCCACAACTCAAGAAGTGGAATACTGTCTTTCCGAGAAAGCGAAACTTGCTTACGACATTGAAGCGGGGATTCTCCATTATTACTTGAATTGAATTGTATTTTACATGCAAATGTTCAACATTAGTTCATTTTGGAACTTGGTATTAAAGTCATACACCTGTACACTGTCAACACGGGCGACCCAGCAGTTGATATCAAAGCGGGGTTACTTCACCTGAAAGACGAACTACCGGCCGAAGAGAAAAAGGGCAATGTACTGAAAGGCAGAATAATCCCGCACAACACTGAAATCGCTCAATGTGGACAGTCTTGGTTCAAAATAATGTTGGTGAGCCGAACACGGTGTGCCAACATATAGAAAAAGTCGAAAGGAAACTGGGAGAAACGATGGAAGCCCTAGCACGGCGTGGTGAAAAGGCGATTCTAAACGTTCTTGAATTCCAGAAGAGAAACTGCTCAGAACCAAAGGAAGTGTACTATTATGACGGGTTCAATTGGCCGTTTTTATACTGACGCATTGTATGCGTTATGCGTCTTCGTCTGTACCAAGACACAAAACGGATTATGACTGATCGTGAGTAATAGCCGAAATACAGTGCATAGACTGATCAAGGAAACAGACACAGACAGAAACGCCGGAAGCGCAAAGGAAAATCTGTAAACAGAAACAGGAAACAAAGGAAAAATTCGCAGCCAAGTTTATCTGAATGAAAAATCATGAGGTCATCTCTCACTCCAGTTCGTCCACTAGTTATAAACCATCCGTCTCGCAATTAGCTGTAGGGAAAATCTACAAACAGAAACCGGAAACCAAGGAATAATTCGCCGCCAAGTTCATCTCGCTTCGTGATTAGCTGTACGTAGCTACCTGCGGGTAGAACTATAGTCACTAAAGTGAGAACAGTGATTGTAGATGTGTACAATACTTCTATGTTAGATAACACAGTTTTACTTGTAGATTATGTGTACAATGTGTATGAAATAAAGTCTTGTTATCTTTCACCTACATTACTTTTATGTCAGATAACACAGTTTCACTTTCATTCTTATTTTGATAAGAGAATTGAGAAAGGCAAGGTTTGACTAGTTCACAGTCTCCGGGACTTATCCCGGAAATAGAAACTGGAAATCGAAACTGTGCTGACAAGACAGGGAAAATTCCCATCAATAACAAAAGATATGACCAATTGCTTGTCTAAAAAATTATGCTTAAATCAAAGAAAATGTCGTTGTTAAAAGCGAAGCGTACTTTATTCGCTTCGAACAACGAAAATTACAACTCCTGCTACCCCCACAAGGTAGTGGAGGATTCTGGCAAAGTGCGATTGTGCTGCTGTCTTTTGAATTCGGAGAAAGCGAAACTGAAGGCCCATTGAAGCGGGGATCTCCCTTCACTTCATAGTCAATTGTCAGTATTTTATATTATTCTATGCAAATTCGGTCCAAAACTGCAGTTCAGTTCGACCCTGCGACGAGGAGCGTTTCAAGTCGATTTGAAAACCAGGTTCTCAACACGACTCACGCGGACTGCGAACATGGAAGAGGCAGCGACGTTACATCAATTGCAGGATCAACTACCAGAAGAAGAGCAAAATGGAAATTTAGGCAAAATGCTCAGGTACGTCACGGATTTAATCCAGGGTGGATAGACGTTTCGTGAGGCCCTAAAGTATCTTGGTGAGCTAAGCACGGTGGGCCGACACATGGCAGAGCTCGAAGGGATGCTGAAGAAGGTGGTCGAACTGTCCGAAAATGGCAAAGAGGCGATGCTTGAAGACAGTTCTAGAATATCAAAAGCAAAACTGCACTGAACCGAACAAAGCGCATTATTTTGACCGCTTTGATATATCTCTGGAAGAATGGTATGAACAAGTTGCAGGTCAAGCTCATCAAGCATGAAGAAACTAAAACAATGATTTTCAGAGCTAAAGAAAAACAACTCGATAGATCGATTAGTAAAAGGCGAGTTTTCAATTTTCTTGTAATTTCCCTGAAACTGCACAAAAGACAATTATCTTTCGATCTTGGCTTCTCTGTCCACCTTCCAATAGATGTGAAACTCCAAGCAGGAATACTATGAATCTGATCCAGTCATTGTTCGCCGAAAATGCTTTCAAAACAACGAGTTTTGAAATCGACTTAGCCAAAAAGCAAAATTTTATATGGGCACTATTTTGTCGTTTTTTGGAGGGCATATAGTCCTGTTGCCAGGACGCAGCTCACTCACTTAACAAAGGGGCTTAAAACATCTGTGGTGCTGATGCGTCCTGTACTTTTTGAGTTCGATTTTGGTCACAGAATTACACAACGGTTTTTTGGCTCGTCACGCACCAAAAACGACTGCTGTGATCCCCACTAACGCCTGCGACCCCACTTCACGCCTGTTTTCAAACGTCCGGTTGCGTCGCAACGAGGTGCACGGCCATAATTTGCGTCGCGCCGATCACATCTCTTTGCCCCTTTGTAGAACAGAGCGTTTTAAAAATAGTTTCTTTCCAGCGATGGCTTTTCAGCAAGCCCTAAAATAATGTGGGTTAATAGGGTATGTCAGTCTAAAGTTCCCTGTTAGCAGAGGCCCCTTTTCTTTTGTATTCGCTGAGCTGCCCCCGTCAGCTCAGCGAATACAAAGAAAAAGGGGCCTCTGCTAGCAGAGAATCTCTAAAGATATATTAAAATGTTTCTTAATATTTTCTTGTAAATAGTATTTTTAGAGTAGTTTTTTAGCATTTTTGTAACCCGAGTCCTCTTAGATTAGCTTAAGATTTATTGTATTTTTGTATTTTCTATTTCCTACTCTCAATTTGTAAACATGTATTAATTCCCACCTTGTGCCACTACATGTATTTAATAAACCTTCATTATTATTATTATTATTATTATTATTATTATTATTATTATTATTATTATCCTGATCAAACAAACATACTCGATACCAAAAAGTTCCTTTGTTTCCAAAGTATAGTTGAAAGGAAAGTCAAACATGCCAAAGTAATTGGTGATGCGAACGAGCGCGAATTTTGCCAGCCGGGTAGAAACTGCCCGTGCTCGTCACGTTTTCGCTAGGCAGTCAGTTTTCGCGCGTGTTTGCTCGTTTGTTTCGCTGGAGTACCCTTGGGAAAATTGGACCTTTCGTATTCTATGACAGACCTTTTAAGGATCCCAAAAAAGGGGGAGGGGTCTAGGGAATTTCTGCAACCATTCCCTGTGTTCTGGAGGATTCCTTGCACGCTATTTTGGATAAATCGGCAATAGCGGATTAAAGAGTATAAGAAATACGATGACGGTGCGGAAAAATCCTCAGGAAAACAGGGAACAGTTGCAGAAATTCCCGCTTAATCCGGCTTAAGTTTCTTTATGCAACCGCTTTCAGTAAATTTTGTCGTGGAGCCCGGAGCCCGGAGCCCGGAGCCCGGAGCCCGGAGCCCGGAGCCCGGAGCCCGGAGCCCGGAGCCCGAAGCCCGAAGCCTTTATTAAATTGGAGCTTGGACAGAAATGCTGATTCTGGCCAAATGGAACTCTGGAGTGGAGCAATGGAGCCCTGGAGGACCCAAGAGCCCCGAATTTTCCGTCTTGGAGCCCCGGAACCCTGCAATGGGCCGGAGCCCTGGAGATCTCAACCCCTTTGGGATCCTCTCTTTTAAATCCTTTATATCGGTTTATATCCTAGCATGTGTCTTTCCTCAGGAGATTTTTACATTTAATAAGAAGATTCGCATATGAGAGCTAGAGAAATTGCGTTTAAACCTTATTTAGTTGTCAGGATAAAAACTCCGAACGAAACACTAAACACTTGCTTTATTCTCTGTCCCTATTGTTTGGGTGATTATGTTCGTTAGCGTCTTTTGTTAATCGTGTGGCCAAGAACACTATGACGTTATTGTGCCAGTTCCCTTAAGCTTTGACGACCGACGAGGCCATAATTAAAAGATTGAGAACACAGTTTGTTTGGAGCTATGTCACGTATAACGCATCTTGAAAAAACTCGCACGTTTTTTCAAGTTTGTCATTCGTAATCCATCTTAATCTTCCTCAGTCGTAACCATCCTTGTTTAGTTTTGGTTTATTCTTACTTCTTTGGTGTTTTTCTACCTTACGAAACTATTATTGCGAGGTTTCCCTCAATGCAAAAATAATTTTGTCAGATCAGAAAAGTTAATGAAAATACCGTGACACAGTTCCTTTGACCAATGTGCCTTGATGTGGTTTTTTGTTTCACTTTAGGTTTTCCTTTTTTTTTTACATTTAGTTGGTTATCTTTTGAATGCTGAATTCATAGTTATCTTATTGTTCTTGTCCCTTGACGAATTTGTCATTTGACCACTGTTATTACTAACATCAGGCTAACATAGATTAAACCGGGGAGTAATGCAACTGCCAATTAAAATCCGGTCAGTAAAAAAATGCAGACTGCGGACTATCGTTCTCGCTATGAGTGAGCGGGTGGCAGCAGTGGTCCTACTGTTTCAAGAACGAGAAAACAATAGTCCGCACTCAGCCCGCAGTCTGCGAATTAAAATCAAATCATTTTGGTTTTCAAATCACCGTACTTTCTGCGCGTAAATATTGAGCAAGCTAAATTTCTAAATCACCGTTTGTTAAGCAACCGTACCTAATGAGGTAAATATCAAACTCACAACAGCATAAATTAAGACTAAGCAAATTACATGGGAACCACTGTAACCGATGAATAATAAAACGTTTATTTTTAGACTAGCCAATAAGGGAGGGCTATGGAGTTATGCTAGCGTGTTTTGAACACCTTCACTTTCCCCGATCTGTGCGAGGTGTTCCGTTGAAAGACAAGTGGGCGGTATTCTCTTTCGGAAAAAAAACTCATCCATCCATAGTTGGCAGTCCAAGGCATCAGGGTGTGATGGTTGGTATGGGTCAGAAAGACTTGTACGTGGGCGACGAAGCTCAGAGTAAGAGAGGTATTCTGACTCTGACTTACGACATTGAAGCGGGGATTCCCCTTTTACCATGCCCGATTTAGGAGAGTGCGCAGAGCACTAATAAATTGTTACGCGTAACGTGCCGTCACGCGTAACAGAGGCAATATCGCCTACGACACAACCCTAATCTGTAACAAATCCCAAGTCACAAAGCGTCACCAGCCATTTTTGTTGACAGCCACCCACAAGACATCATTTGATCGTCAAGAAGCAGCAATCCGTTGTTCGCGATCACAAGCAGTAACTTACCGTACGTTACAAGACGTAACTCGCCGTCACAAAACGTAACTGACCATCACAAGACGTTACACACCGTCACAGGCCTTAACATACCGTCACAAGACGTTACACACCGTCACAAGACGTTACACACCGTCACAAGACGTAACACACCGTCACAAGACGTAACACACCGTCACAAGACGTAACACACCGTCACAAGACGTAACACACCGTCACAAGACGTTACACACCGTCACAAGACGTTACACACCGTCACAAGACGTAACTCACCGTCACAAGACGTAACTCACCGTCACAAGACGTAACTCACCGTCACAAGACGTAACTCATTGTCACAAGACGTAACTCATCGTCACAAGACGTTACACACCGTCACAAGACGTTACACACCGTCACAATACGTAACTCACCGTCACAAGACGTTACACACCGTCACAATACGTAACTCACCGTCACAAGACGTTACACACCGTCACAAGACGTAACACACCGTCACAAGACGTTACACACCGTCACAAGACGTAACACACCGTCACAAGACGTAACACACCGTCACAAGACGTAACTCACCGTCACAAGACGTAACACACCGTCACAAGACGTAACACACCGTCACAAGACGTAACACACCGTCACAAGACGTTACACACCGTCACAAGACGTTACACACCGTCACAAGACGTAACACACCGTCACAAGACGTAACTCACCGTCACAAGACGTAACACACCGTCACAAGACGTTACACACCGTCACAAGACGTAACTCACCGTCACAAGACGTTACACACCGTCACAAGACGTAACACACCATCACAAGACGTTACACACCGTCACAAGACATAACACACCATCACAGGACGTTACACACCGTCACAAGACGTAACACACCGTCACAATACGTACCTCTCCGTCACAAGACGTAACTCACCGTCACAAGACGTAACTCACCGTCACAAGACGTTACACACCGTCACAATACGTAACTCACCGTCACAAGACGTTACACACCGTCACAAGACGTAACACACCGTCACAAGACGTAACACACCGTCACAATACGTAACTCACCGTCACAAGACGTTACACACCGTCACAAGACGTAACACACCGTCACAAGACGTAACACACCGTCACAAGACGTAACTCACCGTCACAAGACGTAACACACCGTCACAAGACGTAACTCACCGTCACAAGACGTAACACACCGTCACAATACGTAACACACCGTCACAAGTCATGGGTTTATGCTCAAACCAAGACGGCTTGCTCAGTGGATCTCTGCCACGATTCACGGACGAAAAAAATAACGATTTACGGATATGAAAATTTCATTTTCCTGAACTCTCACGAACATAAGTTTTCTTTTATACTGTTCTTACATTTCAGAAAATGATTAAAGAAATCCAAATTGATTAAAAATTTACGTAAATAAGAACGAAACGTACTATCTTATCCCGTTCTTACTAAAAAAATCAAAACTCAAAATTGATTATCATCTAAGGCGAATAAGAATTAACAAAGGTCAGTGTTTCGTTACAAAAATAGGCGTCGCCTTTCTTGATTGAGTTTTGTTTGATTAAGATAAGTGATTAAAATCATGATTGACATTTGTTCAGACATTGATAAAAAGAGACATGTAATTGTATTGTAAGTCAGTTCAGCCGAATTGTTTCAGAAGTAGTGCCGTCCTGTTAATCGCTAACCCGAGTTTACTGTAGAGAAGAGACTAACCTGTTTTGGACCGTTTTGTTTTTACGAAGTATACGTCTACTGTTAAGACCTGCCACAGAAGTAAGTTTAATTGTGCTTTCAAAGTTGAAGTGAATTTAGTGTACGAGTCAATCATTGTGTTAGTCCTGATTTCGAATTATGATTGTATTTCCCTTTAGATCGAATAACTACATATTAAACCTTGGATTTAATATTATACGGTTTGTGGTGGTCGTCCTGATATCTTCGAATATCTGAGCTAACCTGTTCCATGACACGAAACAGTCAGCAAGGGAAGCTCTCGGCTACTTGGTAGTTCCCAATGCCTTACAAGACGTTACGATAATTATGGAGGTCGCATTGGAGATCATATGAGGTCTCGCGTCTGGTGAAATCAAAAATATCGGCTAGCTTCGGTTATTAATGCGAGTCACGAAGAACAAATTTCTTAAATTCACGTTCCACGGAAAATAAAATGATCTGCTCATCACGCGTCACGAGAATATCCCAGAACGACCCTCATCTAAAGCTAGCAACAAGCCTCGAGGCCATCCACAGTGGGAAGGGGTACTCTAGACTGTAAATGACGGAAATGATCGAACGGAGGCAAAAATGACCCAAAAAAATCCGTACGTCTTCTGACAACACCCCCAAAAAAGCCTTGGACTACAAATAACCCTCTAAAAAATCACAAAGAAATCCACATGTTTATCTGACACATGCATTGTAAAACAACACCATCATCAACTATACGTACTGGTCGTTGGCACCTTATTTGCGAATCTACGCCATGCAATGCACTTTGATTCATTCAGTTAATACACAAAAACCCTTTTTAAATCAATTCATCCAAAAAAATACTTGCGAAATTTTCAACCCCCAAAAAACCGAATCAAAAATTTCAACCCGACCGAACAAATTTTTGAAAAAGTAAAAAAAATAAATCCAGATTCACTAGTCAATGAAGAAGGTACTTTAATTTACAAGCACACTGTCAGGCTGAAATTGATATCGATATTATTATTGTCGTTGACTTAAGATATGGTTAAATCAGATTTGGACCGACCCAATACGCCAGTAATACGCCTGTTGATTTAGACGCCGAACTAAATTGGCTGAACTTAATTCAGTCAAAGCGATATAAATAAAAAATCTTTAAAATACGTCTTACTAGTTTATGCAATGTCGACGTCAAATGTAACTTTTTACAGTATTCTATTAGCAATACTACAGAAATGGAAAACTATATATATTTCTCGGTTCTGTATTTTTGGTCAACTAGTTCCATAAATACTTCACACTTTGGAATTTTAGATTGTTTTCGACTTAGCCATATACGCAGTTTCTTTCTGAAGAAAACATTGCGTTGGAGCAAAACGATATTATCTATGGTGTTATAAGAAACACTCCGTCCTGTTTAACCCTTAATCACCTCATCATAATTGGAAAATATTTCCTGAACATTAACGCAGTACAAAATTATAACAGACCCCCAGTTCACAGATTTCGTGTATATATATATATCGTTTACTAGGAAGTGACATTTTTTGTATTTTTAAACAATTGTAGTTTAGCTGGTAGGCTCCATAATGTTCGCATAACCATTTATTTTATCAAGTGGTGTAATTTTATCATACCCAGTATACCCGCAAGAAGTTGTAAACGTGATGGTATTGTAAACAGATAAGCGCACCAAATTATTTGTATGCGAGGTATAGGCCAGTATTTTCTTTGTAGTAATAATACTATAATTTTTTGTAAGTGTTTCTGTAAGTAGTGTAAAATAATTATGGTATAGTTACTAGTACTGAAGTAGATACTTGTCTTGTAAATTGTATAGTATAAGTAGTATGTAGTACTACTATAGTACTATAGTATACTATAGTATACTATAGTAGTATGTCTCTGTTTCAATGTAAGTGATGTTTTCTTTGCATAAATACACTATTGAAAAAAAAGTGTATGCAATGTGTTCAGCTCATGAAAAGTTCGGCGTCAACTGAATTGAAGCCGTTCCAAAGCCGATATTCACCGGCTGAGCCAGGCGGGAAAAAGGTTTGAGCCGTTCCAAATTCACAAAACCCTTTTATAACTGATTTAGACGAACTTTTTATGTACTCAATTTAAGGTTTAGGTTTGGTCCATGAAAAGACCGGCGTCTGAGACGGGGCTTAAGCTTTCAGTAAAGAGTTAGACAATGGGCAAATAGCTGCAATATTTCAAACTCTTTAGGGAGGAATTAACAAATCTTATTATAGGGAAAGTTGGTGACTTCTTATTCCAACATTCTAGTATAATTGATGGCATCATAACCAAGACTGTATCGAAACGAGGATTTGACGAGTGAGCGTAAATCTATATATCATCCTATAACTAACTTCAAAGTGGTGCTGTCTAAGACGTCTTCTAATTCTCTGGGGTATAAAATACAGAAACATTGGCTATTCTTTTGGAGATTCACTAACTGGGCGCCGACATTGCTCAGTAATAAATAAGTGAAATTCTTCACGACCAGGATGGACTTGTGTGGAGAAAATACCGTGGAAAATGCTAGAAACAACATTTATCAGCCCCTAGATTTAATTTTTCTCTGGGCAGGGGGAGAAGGGGCTTGCCCCAGGCTCCCTATGGCAGCTCGTGTATTCGGCGCACGGAACTTGCCAATCTTGTTCTGAAGTCTGTCTAGCTACGTCCCAGACTCTGAGCTTCGCCCCTCACCAATTATCTGGCTATAGAAAACGTGTTTTTTGGGTACAAAGAATATCTCGTTACTGACAGAAAACGGGCATATCTCAAAAGACACTTCATTGCTTGAACTGTTACAAAGTTTCCTTTAAAAACTGGACCATTTGTTTGGTTAGTCATTGTGGAAAAAAAATGGTTTAAATATGTTTTGTTTTTAATAGTGATACAGTTCAGTGACAGAGACCTACATATCTATGCATAACGAGTTCCTGGACTTATCTTTTTGAACTTCTAAAAGGCGTCAACAGTGTGTCACAAACGATGTTGATTACGAAGTTAAACCCTCAGACAATGTAAAGATAACAGTCTGCAACCAAATTAATCATCAGGGGTGTGTACAAGGTCCAGTCTTCTTTACGCTACACACACGTGACTTAACGAGGCCCTAGAGGAGTAAGTTATGTGACTGGCACGGGGAATAGCGCACCACACTTTGCTTAAGGAGATGCACCGCCAGACTTCGGGATATTTTTTGCATTATCTTTTATTTGTCTCAGATCCAGATAAAAACTAGCTCTATTAGACAGTGTTTTTCCTTTTTAATGGACGTAACTTACATCAGTATCGACATATGCACGATGATGCGAAATAAGTGACATAGAACCAATGGAAGACTGTATGTAATTCAGTAAAACGCAAGAAATAATGTGTCAATCATTAGTTGGCGTCTTTGGCTAACGAGCAGCATAGTTAATTAGATAGAGTAAAAGCGCGGGGTTTGGAGCTGCGAAAAACTCAGTGAGAAGAAAGAACAGGTGAGACGCAGGTTTCTCACGCGAATTTAGTTAAAAGTACTTTCCATTGAATTTGTAACACAAATAAAAAAAAGACAGTAATGCTCAATCGCAGTTGCTTGGTGCGAACCATAGTTAATAGACTATGGTGCGAACAGTACTCTTTGGATTTTGTATAGTTTTCATATGGGGTGGCTGCAGTCCCGAAAGTTTTCGGGCAAAATGCTTAGAATTCGGGAAACAGGCCTAGAGCGAAATAAAATGGAAAATAAGCGGACAATTCTCAACTTTACGGTCAAAACGGAGTACATCAACAAAAAAGTATTTGAAATATACCAACCTATGTAGTTCAAAAGTCTTAATTTAACTTTCATCTGCTTACTACAATCATGTTCGATTTATCGCGCCAATTCTGCGCGACCCCTCAGATTAATTCAGTTGCAATCATTTTGAAGCGAGTGGGAAATTGGCGAGGGAGATCAGAAGTTTGAATTTTCCATAGCTCGAGCATTTACACGCGGCGGATCCAGTGTAAGATCTTGAAACAAAGCTAAAAATAGTTTTGACTCAAACGTTTTGTTTTAATTTAATCCAGACAAAAACTTTCAACTGGATGTTTTAACCCATTCATCCCCCAAGGTTTCACACGCTTTTGTATAACTTTCAAGTGAGGGAAAAACGATGCAAATTAGCTTCCCAAAAGTACTTAACTTTTTGCCGAACTAGGTCGAGTATATAAAATCTTTCAAATGAAAATGAAAGGATTTATTACATTGAAATTTTCTGAGAACGCGACTAAATTAATTAAAGAATACACAACTATTTCAACGCACGATTTATTGTCCATTTTATGTCTCTTTATTCCCTTTCAACGCATGTCCGTATAGATTGTTTCGGGCAATAAGGTCTCCGCCCCGCCCCCCTCCCCCTAGCTACGAAGGTGCACTCCTTTGTTGAACGTAAAAGTACGGATGGAATTTGGGGAGGGAGACTTGGCCTGGGATGGTGAACTCACAAATTAAACCAACGCAGTTACAGTTTCGTAAACGCTACCTTGAAGCTAGCAATATTAAAGGCTTCTAATGTTGAAATGAAATGAAATGGCTTTTTTAACAACAACAACAAAAAAACTTGCGTGTTGTTGCGAGTCCGTTCGGCCACGCAAGTTTGTATGCAAGTTCCACTTCCGTTATCGTTTGGCCAGGGATTTAATAAAGGGCATGTTTGCAGAAACCTTTTCGCGGTTACTTCACCCTTAAAGCCCTGATCAAACGGCAACGCAATTAAACGCAAGTTGAAAACTTGCGTCCACTTATCGAAACTAATAACAGGGTCTGGAAGGGGAGGGGGGGGGGTGTCCTGATCCCGCATTCCCGCTCATTTTTTAACCAAATCCCGCATTCCCAACTTTTTTTCACAGCTATCCCAATTCTCGTTATTCCTTACCCAGAACATACTGTAAAAAAGACTAATTTCTGTAAAAACCAAAAAAATCTAAGATGTAAATTGGCCCTTTCAATTGATTCGCGGGTTTACTGTACCTGTAGAGCTCTTTGCGTTTGTCGCTTTGTGGAACATTGAAAACCGCGATCGGAGCGGCACTTGCTCTAGAAGCCTTCTCTGTGACCGCAATAAAGAACGAAACCAAAACTCTGATTGTCTTATTAAAGGATGCCGGAGCTGGCATCTCTATAGTGAAACAATCCCCTCAAGATTACAATATAATTTATGTGAAAAGTTTTAAGCAATATCGAATGTTAAGTCAATAACTAGTATGTTATTACAGCACGAGTAGTTTCCTGGTCTATCCTGGCATCCGATGAAAAAAAAATACTACCTTATTAAATACTCTCTACTTGAGCTTCAGTCTGCTTGTCTGCCGATTACTTCAGTCACAGTTTCAATTTAATAGATAACTATTATAAACCAGGCACACTATAACACTGAAAACGACTCAGCGTTTGTCTGGTTGATTCACTTTCGCGGCTAGAGCGTTTATTAGGGTCATGACGGTTTCCCGAATTCCCGACCCCGGCAGGACGACAGACTGGCAAAAAAAATCACGCATCCCGTGCCCAAACTTTGGCGAATCCCGCTTCCCGGTGAGCAGTCAACTCCCGAATCCCGTCAGGGTATTTTGCGTTTTCCCGAATCCCGCATCGTCTTTTGATCAAATACCGGATCCCGAAAATACCCTTCCATACTCAAGTCACTGCACTTCTACTGACAAAAGGAGATGATCAGACTACTTGACCGTTAAAAAGAACATTTTCAGTATAGTGTAAATATAGGCAGTATCCGCTTTTTAATAGCTGTAGGCTTGTCTAACCAGGGTACAAGGCAGAAACTTTTTTCTTATGTTTAAAAAAACAAATCCACGGAGAAGATTTCAAACCGCGAACAAAAATAATAACCCCCGTGTTCTGACCGAGAGAAAATTGGTCAACTTTCTGCTCTGCCTCGATTTTCGCGCCGCCAGAATACATAAGAGAGTTTCGATCGCGAGAACACAACCGCTCTTCGCTAGCTCGGGAACTTTTTTGATGAACGGGTGATCCTCCTCGAGGCCATCCCCGTACAAAAGTTTTCTCCCCCCCCCCCCCCCCAAGGAAGCCGGTAATTTCCTTATACCGGAAACAAGAGAACAAAAACCCCTTCATCTCGCCGGGAATCTGGCAACCAAACAGTTTCATCTATTTCAAAACTATTAGATTTTTCATGAGCATTTCCCACAGTGGCGTTTTCCATAGTTTGCCGATGCAGTGCGCAAGTCCTACCTTTCTAAATTTAAACAGCACAAATCTTATCAAACCTGTACTGGGTAACTGAATGAAAGATAAAGATGCATGTGGTGATGTTGGGCTCAAAGTCCAGATAACATGACCACTGCAAACTGTTTACATGCTGCAGGGGTGCACATCTGCAGGGCGCTTGGTCCAAAAATGGTAAGCATAGTTAACGTGGGAAATTAGAACAATATCAATTTGTTTTTATAGTGCAAGGTCCATGTTCTACGTAGATGCACTGTGGTGGTCTTTCCAGCCATAAAAGGGTAATATTCCCTTTTGCGGAAAAAAGCGGGAAATTCGCTTTAAAAAGACATGTTCTTTGGCGGCTTTCTTCAGAGCACGTTGTGTTTGTCGAGACTCTTCTTCGGAACGACTGAGAGATTTTCTGTCGAAATGTCGTCCAACTACGACTTCGTCGTGAGGGAAAAAGACATGGGCATTAACTTTAGGTAAGTAAACCGATTCTATGTCTGTGTAGGTTCAATATGCCTACACCAAAGTGCAGGCTACAATTTGCATTGTTTGCAGAAAACGATATCCCGTACGCCCTAACCTCCCCTTTGTTTAGAGTCGATTATGCACCTATCAATGGGGGGGGGGGGGGGCAACCACAGGGAAATTTGGATTTTTGGGGTAAGCCAGAGTCAAATTCCCCACCCCTGGGCCTAGTGAATGTCAAATTTCACATATCTCCACTTAAATTTCTAGCACAGCAGACCATTTTAGACATCAAAATCCCTTCCCTGGGAGAGCTTCATGATGTCTAACTCCCATGGGTCCCCCCCCCCATTCTGGGGCAAACCATTGATAAGACAAAGTGCATTAGTATACCTGCCAACTTTTCTTCCGTCAAATGTGTGAGATTTTTGTTTCTAAGTAACACGCGTAACCGACGATTTCCAAAGATGTCATCAGCTGAGATATTCAGTAAACACTGTCAGTCTGTCCCAAACCTCAATCCATTGCAACCCTCATTCTCTGGTTATTTACTTTCAGAAAATGCAGAATTGCAAATTTAAAAGACACATATAAAGCAGCCGTTTGTATTGGTAGACAGCCACAGAGTGACATCTGGATATTTGGAAAAGACCTCCAACTAAATGGTGATGGAGAATTGACCAACCCAGATAACTCGTCTTTCATGTGGGTAAAAGAAGTTTTTGCTATAGAAGAAGGGGGCAAAAAAAAGGAACAGGTGGTTGGACCAACCCCTGAAATCAAGCTGCCATTGAATGGCCATGTGCTGCATGAAGTCATACAAGTTCTGTGTAAGACTGTCCACGACAACATAATGGCAGCTATATTTACCATCGGTATGACGTTTCTTTTATTTACATTTATAAATGTTTGTATCATTTCGAACTCATTCTTTTTATTCAACATATACCATACTTACTCGAATAAGCGCCGCGGTTATTCAATTTTTTTGCACCTCAAGTGCGGCGCTTATTAGAGAGACTGGGTGGTACTTATTTAAAAATTGGAGAGTTTTTGCGCTTGCTGTCCTGACAATGTAAATGGCCTTGACAACATTAACAGAACTTAATGTATTGTAAGAATTTTGGATAGAAAAAATAATGGGCCAGTGAAAAAAAATATTATAAATTTGTACTTTGAAACACCGCTTTTGAAGAAAATTCCAAGACTGTTTTAGAGTTGCTTAGTAGTGCTATTTTTAGTTACACGGAATTCCTCGAATAAGCGCCTCAATGTGACTACGGCGCTTATTCGGGGGTGGTGCTTACTAACTTCTTGATGCCAAATGCCAAATTCGAGGGCGGCGCTTATTCGAGTAAATACGGTATGAAAGTTTTTATTTATTATTCCCCTTGTACACAAATATAACTTTGCCTACATCATGTGTGGGCTTAACTTATAAAGTTATAATTTGTGTAGCCTGCTTAAGTCACAAGTTATAAAAGCAATCCTGGTTGTCCATACGATTCTTGACGGTTTCTGTGACTGGCCTTTTATTTTCCCAAAAAACTGGTTGCCCAAACAACATTTTCATAATTAGTGTCTTGGGTTACTGAGCAGCTACCCATTTTGAGCACTAGAAGCATAAGCAATTTCTTTAACATTTGTTGAAAGAGATAAAGAACTCCACCCTTAAGAATTGTATAGTATATCAGCAATTGATTATATACTTGCTTATATACTTGCTTATATAAATGCT
Organism: Siderastrea radians; assembly: GCA_964017195.1. Classification (NCBI taxonomy): domain Eukaryota; kingdom Metazoa; phylum Cnidaria; class Anthozoa; order Scleractinia; family Rhizangiidae; genus Siderastrea; species Siderastrea radians. The sequence continues at coordinate 38,004,710 of OZ024891.1, read as the reverse complement.
TATATAAAACTCAATAATGCACTCGGGTGCTTTATTTCTTTAATATTGTTTGCAATATTTTACCATTACGAATGTACGTAATATGGCATATTTCGAACACAGTTCATCATCAGAGAGGTAAACTCTGATATGCCTATCTATATATTAAACAGAACAAATGTCGGAAAAAAAATCAGATGCCCCGAGCGGGATTCGAACCCACGACACCCCGATCTCATGGAAGGTGCTCTAACCACTGAGCTACCAAGGCGACCACAGTGGAATGGGTCGAATAAAAATATTTTACCAGTTTTCACAAAATGTAATCAACTAAGTTTAGACTGGATGACTAATGACATCATAATCATTATTTGTTATTAATAATTGTTGTGTTTTTATAAGCAATTTTTTTCATCTTCAATATACCAAGTACTGGCATTTTCAATTTGTGGCAAATAACAAAGTGATCAGTCGCAGTGTGCAATAATGTAATGAGAGGGGGGTGGTAGGGTGAATGGCCTGTCTCTAAAAAGAATTTAGGCATCACAGGCTCAGTCTTGTTTTTTGTTGTTGTTGTTCTTTCTTGTGCCAGCCTCAATCTGGCAATTAAAAAAAACAGTCACTTATGCAGTGGTTTGAAAACAAGCTGGGGTCTTCCATTGGCTACTTTATTTTGTGTCACCACTTACTCTGTTAATAGCAATTGTCTCATGACAATAAAGCTTAATAGTCACAGCTGCTTTCACCTATGTGAGAACATTTTGAAACCCCTGCTTATGGCTTCAGTGTCCCTTGAACAGGAAGCCATGTATTTTTTTAATGAATATTGATATATTAATTTCCTGTTTATTCATATATAGCTGGAATGATGATCGGGCTTCATTATGAAACAATAATGGATACACTTGGTTTTTGCCCAATTCCAGTAGTCTGTGGTGTCAACAGACTAGGGAAGACAAAATCTGCAAGGGCTGCCCTTAGCCTCATTGGAAATAAGGCTTCCTTCTTTTCATCGGTGAAGGACAGGTTCATCCCTCGCCTCTGTGCAAGAACAACTCTGCCACCCGTTCTTGATGATATTAAAAAGGCAAAGCAAATAGAGGACATTGCAGTGTCTTTCTACAACAGGGGCAAGGATGGCACATGCTTCCTTGAAAGCACACCCCGCACTTGTCCTATCCTGACGGTAAATTGGGAGGTACTTGATGCCCTAGATCAAGATCCAAGGTATACTAATATTGCAACAAATATAATAATTCTTGACATACTATGTTTTTTAAGAAGGTGTACACCCACCTAAAGTTTATTGAGTGTCATGTTCACTATGGTTTCAGATAATATATATAATTTACAGGTGTTAACAACAAATTAATTACAAATAGTCTGAAAGCCTACCACTCCCATCAAAAAAAAAGATTTTTTCTAATAATTAGTTGGATGAATTACGCAGCTCATTTTGTTAGTTGGAAATTTCAAATAGTTGTCTTCTTCCTTGTCCATCGGGGAGCCTTTGAAAATGTATTACTAGCTGCTCTGAAATTAATGTGTTCATTTCACTGTCATCCCTTGTTGTGCTTGGCTATAACAATTTTTCTACATGAATTACCATGTGTGTGGATCATATAAAGGGGCGGGAGAGTTCACCATTCACTTTTCTCCCGGGGTCCGGGGACTTCACTTGCTTTCACTTGCCAAAAAAGTGAATGCCCCGCTCATGCCCGAGGAGGGGGGGGGGGGTCGGGGATTTCAAATGACTGGTGGATAACAATGTAATGAAAAAATGTTTCTTTCTGTTTTTCAATGCAGGGTGTTTGGTCGCCTAGTTCTCATCCCTTTTTTAGAGGGAAGGCGCAGCCCAGATGGCCTGGATGCCCAGCAGAGGGCTGAAGTCCAGTCAGAAGAAATATTTGGCCGGGCATCAAGTGCCATTGGCATGCTTGTTGGGTTCTCTGACCAGATGAACTATCTTTTAAGACAGAGGAGCAGACAACTTTCTGCAGCTCTGGAACGGTGTATTCCAGAGCTGGACGATCGCTGTCTGAAGAATTACAGCATTCTGATCACTTTGGCAGAAAAGGTAAAAATATCTACAAAAAATTTTATTTTAATACTTTTTTAAGGACACTCAGAAGATAATCTATTCAACTCGTTGTTCACAATACTTTTTGTATTCATGATACTGGTATTTATGTAATAGGCCTTATGCATGGTGACATCGATTGCTCAAATTTCACCACCATGCCTTGTTTACGTGAATTATTCTCAACTTTCTGCCAGATTTCACGTGGGTATATATTCTTTTCATCTTTGCTGCTTTGGGAATAAGTTCATGTTAAAAATTTGCAAGTTTGCACTTTGAAAGCGAGGCTTGGTGGTGAGCCAAGCCACTCTGACGTAAAAATGCATAAGGGTTATTGTGCATTCAAATGGCATTATTCATCACCCATGCATAGATTAATATATATGATATACATATCATGCATGCTTATGTTAGATTGTGGTCACTGTGGGCTTGTGATTGATGAAAATTTTTGTGATTTTTTTCTAGGTGATTGAATTAGCAGAAATTGATGGCCTGACGCCAGAATTGGCAGTCACCTTCTTTAAAAAGAAGGTATTTTCCAGTGTCAAGGAGTACCAGGTGGAACTTGAAAATTTTGTAACAGATGATGCACCATCAGATGAACCTCTGATTGTTCAAGTGCTGACAAAGTGTGTCTCCAGCTATAAAATTCCTATTCAACAAGTAAGATAAGAATTAGTGATTACTTTTTACATTTCAGTTGATTACACTACAAACAGACTTTTGGTCTTTCATCGACATTTTGCAATTACATGCAAGTCTTTTAATATGTAGTTTTATTTTCACAATGCTGGTTTTCAAAAAATGTATCTCGATCTAAGCGTCTTGTATAGTTTTCCTTCAAGTAAAGCATTAATGTTTCAATAAGACAAGGAACAGACTTAAGAAGTACTATTAAGAAGTCTGCATTATTAATTCCATTTCTTATCATCTATTTAGCTGCTGACCTGTGTAAACCCCTGTGTCACATTCCGAATCAAGTCCAGCGTTGAGCGTCACAAGGGCATTGCAATTTCTTTGAAGTGGTTGCTGGCATTGGTAAGACGCTTTGGTGGAACTCCTCCAGCCGAAGACAGAATACGAAAAGAGATCCACAACCTTGGCATTGGCGATGGCAAGGGAGAGAAAAAACAATATTTTAACAGCGAAAGTAATGGCACAGCCATTACAAGAGCAGCTGGTGGTGTTGCCACAGTCACAAGGAGCTGTGTTGTCGTAAAGAGGAGTGCATTTGCACAAGAAAGCTGGAAAGTTTTCAGTGAAGGTATACTAGTTAATGATATTGGTGAAAATTGGGGGCAGTAGTAGTATTTTCAGGTGAATCAGGTTATTATCTATCTTAATTTCAAACTAAATTTAAAGTTATGACTATGTACACTCATCCTGACTTTGGTTCAAAATAAACGAACAAAAATTATTCCTATCAAATTTGTAACAAAGCTCTTGACTGCTTTGAACAGTCTTCATAAGAAGGTAATTAAAAGCGAAAATGGCTGATGAAGACTGCCAGTGATACCATCAAAAGCTTCGCTTACAAATTATTGTGACAAGGATTTTTTTGAAAATAATTACATTTTTTTGTGAAAAAACGTTGTTTTCTAATTTTACTGAGTTAACCCCGAAGCAATATTACAGATGGCCTGTTTGTTCTGCTCTGCCTGCACAATTAGTGAGAATATTTACATGTCAACTTTTAGTTACTTGATAATAATTCTTTTCAGCATTTAACATCAAAGAGCAAGAATCACAAACCAACCAAGGAGTACAGGCTGCTGGAACTGCCAACCAAGAAGTACCTGCTGCTGGAACTGCCAACCAGAGAGTACCTGCTACTGGAACTGCCAACCAAGGAGTACCTGCTGTTGGTACCGCCAACCAAGAAATACCTGCTGCTGGTACCGCCAACCAAGAAATACCTGCTGCTGGTACCGCCAACCAAGAAATACCTGCTGCTGGTACCGCCAACCAAGAAATACCTGCTGCTAGAACTACCAACCAAGGAGTACCTGCTGCTGGAACTGCCAGCCAGAGAGTACCTGCTGCTGGAACTGCCAACCAAGGAGTACCTGCTGCTGGAACTGCCAACCAAGGAGTACCTGCTGTTGGTACCACCAACCAAGAAGTACCTGCTGCTGGAACTGCCAACCAAGGAGTACCTGCTGCTGGAACTGCCAACCAAGGAGTACCTGCTGCTGGAACTGCCAACCAAGGAGTACCTGCTGCTGGAACTGCCAACCAGAGAGTACCTGCTGCTGGAACTGCCAACCAAGGAGTACCTGCTGCTGGAACTGCCAACCAAGGAGTACCTGCTGTTGGTACCACCAACCAAGGAGTACCTGCTGCTGGAACTGCCAACCAGAGAGTACCTGCTGCTGGAACTGCCAACCAAGGAGTACCTGCTGCTGGAACTGCCAACCAAGGAGTACCTGCTGTTGGTACCACCAACCAAGAAGTACCTGCTGCCGGAACTGCCAACCAAGGAGTACCTGCTGTTGGTACCACCAACCAAGAAGTACCTGCTGCTGGAACTGCCAACCAAGGAGTACCTGCTGCTGGAACTGCCAACCAAGAAATACCTGCTGCTGGAACTGCCAACCAAGGAGTACCTGCTGCTGGAACTGCCAACCAAGGAGTACCTGCTGCTGCTACCACCAACCAAGGAGTACCTGCTGCTGCTGCTACCACCAACCAAGGAGTACCTGCTGCTGGTACCACCAACCAAGAAATACCTGCTGCTGGTACCACCAACCAAAGAGTACCTAGCATCCCCCAAGAACAGGATAAACACAATGATAGTGGTATCTGTTTAGAAGGTGAATAATAGCAATAGTTGGTAGAAAAATAATCGAAAAAGTGCACAGCCTCCAAAGGCACCCAACATCTAGAAAAACATAAGAAGAAAGGAAATACACAAGAGGAGAGTTGATTATTACTTCATCTCTGGCAAGCAATCTCTAATTTCATTAGGTAATGGTTTATCAAAACTTTCTGAAAATCAGTGGACTAATTTTGGCTAATAAACTGCCCTGAAGACCAATTTAATTAATATTTAATAACTGTTTAATGAACAGTTGAAATTCTACTTTAATTAATGTTTATCATTTTTTAATTATTATACCTGTAGTGGAATCTGATGCAATTGACGAGGGAGATCTCTTTTCTACGGTGCATGGCACTAAGAGGAAGTCAACACAGCAAACAGTAAAATGGAAAAAGATAAAAATGTCAGGTATGGTACCTTTGCAAAGGGCTAGAGCTACATACATTTTGTTTGGTGAAGATTTTCATCTTGCACCTGAATAAAGCTCAATAAACATAATTTTAGTTATTCTAAAATCTATTTGCTAAATTTTACTTTCTAGCACGTCCATAAACAAGCAAATTATACATAATCCTTAATTATAACTCTATTAATAGGTGCCATCAAACAATTAAATGATGATATGAAAATCATTGTAAATTTGTTGTTCCCCAACAGGTAAACAAAGCAATTACAAATACTGTCTGTGTAAAAAGGTAATTATATTTCGCACACTGACCATTTAAAAGAGATTTTGTTTACACACAAATTAAGAATATGTTATCAGGCTGAAATGTTGTTGAAAATCAGTGAATGTGGTTAATATACAATTGCAACATGTCAAATAACTATCTCAATTACTTCACAATAGTTATTAGGTGTAAAACAGAATGATACATGACTGTATAGTCTTCTTTATACATTCAGCCAAAAATCAAAGTGCTGAGTGTTAGAATTTTCATTGTTAAAGTAATGATTACAGATTATTTCTGGTATAAGAATGATGCAAGAAAAGTATGTTATATATATACACATTATTGGATGGTTTAACATATAATAGTAGGGAATATTTTGCGAATTTTCGCAGTGTATCTTTTCCCACCATAGGGGTAAGGAAGAATGCAAGCAAATATGAGCAAAATGTCTGCTACAATAAAATGTCAAACTATCCAATATAGGATCAGTAGTTCATATAGTGTGATCATCCTCATCTTCAGAAGATGACTTTCACTCAGGTTGTCGAAACGTCAGTCAGAACTACTTTCACCTGGATGAACACACTATACCAACCATAGGATTTATTATTGCACTATTATGCGACCATTTTTGCTGCTCCATGACCCGTCCATATTTTTCCCTCTTATACTATGTAATATCATCGTATATTTTAAGCGCTCCATTGCCCTGACATTGTAAATTGACATAACGTTGAAATAATAAGTTCAATTATCTATATTTATTTTTATCAGGAAAAATCTGCAAAGGAAGAAGACAAAATGATAATTTGCGAAAACAAAGCAAGAAAAAAAGAAAACAAGGTACAAGATTATTGGCTCATGATCTTTATTTTAGATGCTAATACAAGGGGGAGAGGGGGGTCTCTTTCTAGAGACCCAAATGTTGGAATTACCATCGATGTCTAAATCACATTATCACAAAACAGTAAAATACTGACAAGACCTACAGATAAGCCAAGCAATCAGAGATAAGTAAGTTGCCTTTATTTAAAAACACGATGTATATAAAAGCTTACAAGCTTGTTGGGTCATGTAAATTAAAAGTATTAAAAGATAAGCCACATCTTGATTTTGGAAACTCAAATTGGATAAAAAATGTTTGAAACAAATCTAACAAATTAATAATTAAAACAAACATGAAACATTTCAACTTACAGTCATTGCAACGGGAATGACTCACCAACAGAAAAATTTACACCTTTTAGCTTGATAAAACTCTACCCAAAACATTGAAACATCCATTTTTTTATTTCATGTATTTTAGTGTGAAGGCAACAGATTCTTTCACCTGGGGTGTTTGAATCTGACGAGAGTGCCGAAGGAAAATCCTTGGTAAGTCTTAATGTTGTTCTATTGTTATTAACCGTATAAACTTTTTTTTTCTAAACAGTCAAATTAAATGTTATTAAATTTTAAGCCTTTCAAGTATTGCTGGATGAGAAAGTGTCACCTGTTCGGACTGATTACAATCCCCATTAAATTAACCGGAATAAAAATCTTTAGAGACAAGGCAAATAAGGTAGCTCTACCTAAGCCCCGTACTGATTTTTTAACACAAAGTTTCTGTTACAGTCGGGCAAAGTTGTGGAATAGCCTTCCCCACGATGTCAGAGCTGCTAGTTCCTTTAGCCACTTTAAAAGACTTATAAATTGCCTGAGGTCTCCCTTGTGCTCCCACAACCAACATGTAAACCACTTCTGTTTTTTGGGGGCGGGATATCCATTCTTGTAACTGATGTTATCACCGTTTTTAAATAAAGTATATGAACGAACAGCAACCAGTGGCTAGAGATACATCATTCTCCACATCAGAGCTTGACTGACAAGTAACATCAAAAAGACCCTTGGAAATACTGAGACAGAGCCAAAAAATTATTGAAAAAATTTATTGGTCAATTTAAAAATTATCAATTTTAAATTCTCACATATGCAACAAAGTACTTCTGAATCAGCAAGTTATATTGCAATGCCTACTATAACTTGGAAAAGTAGAGCATGTGCTGTACAAATTTTGGGTTAGAGAATGGTTGCTCCACTGACCTGATACACATCTTTTTTGAACAATATTTTTTCAATTGTTTCCCCCTTTTAGGTACTGCCCCAAATGCAAGGAGAAACGAAAACAGTGATGCAGGAAATGACATTGCGCTTCTTCTTGTTTTTTTCTTTGAATTTGTAAAATGAATAATAAATTAAGTTTAATAAACAAGTTACATGTGTGATAGTTCTTTTGTTGTTATGACCTGGCCTCCTAGGCCTGTGCATCCAGTCTCTTGGTGCCCCCTTAAAGGCTGATTAAGTATATGCTAAGTCCAGAAAGGAAACTAGAAAAAGACCACCACTGTTAGCGTGATTCCCATAGGACTCTGAAACAGACAATCTACAAGATACTGTTGTGTTCTTTATACTATTGTGGCAATTCTCATTGAATCATGCAAGAACTTCAAAATCAAACGCGAAACACTCGAATGAAAATCCCAGTACAGCTGTGCATTTATGCAGAAAATGATTTATTTTAAACCGGTAAAATAAAAGGAGTAAACTGCAGTGTTACTCCATTAAGGACTCTAATTAACCAATAGCCAGAATTGAATTGATTTCAAGCTGGCCTGTATGGGCAACATCTTGGGAACCAAATTTGCATTAAAAAGAGCCCAAAACAAACGAAACATTGTGCAATCATTTGATAATGATGCAGCTTGGGTCATTTTAAAATTTTGTCACTAACTGTTGATTTAATCTGACTATGCTCAAAACGTTTTCTTGTAATTTTTTTTTTTTGGTGAAACTTGAGATAAGTCGGCATTGCATTATTCGGGGGGGGGGGGTACTCAGGATTTTAAGTGATGGGGATGATTGAATGGGGGCCAAAATCAAGACCTTAAAAAATCCTTTAAAAAAATGCTAGATGAAAATTTAAGCCCTCAAAAATCATCAGAAAAACATGTTTGTTTGTACTTAATTTGCACAACTATACAGCAAAGGCACAACCACAAATCTTCAGATTGCTTTGAATACCCAAAATCATCCCTACTCAAAACAAAATAGTTCTTGACAATCTTCCTACCCCCCCACAAACCGGAAACTATTGAAATTTCAAACCCAAAAAATCCTTTGACCATCCCAATCACTTGAAACCCCCGAGTAACCCCCCCCCCCCCCCCCTGGGAATAAGCTACCAAAAGGCTGAGAGAACAAGACAATTTTAAAATGAAATATTCCTAACATCTTTTCTGCTGATGGTTGTATGGTTTAATGCAAATTACAAGCACAAATAAATTTTGCATGTTTTTAATGTACAACCATCTAATATCAGATTCATTATTCCATCACTGCAGTTTGCTTCACTATCTCAAACTTTGGCTCCTAATTTTTCAATATGACCTGCTTTGTCTGATAATAATAAATACCCCACACTTAAACCCCCTTGATTTGTTAAAGTTTGTGACCTGAACAACCAATCAAACCCTTAGTTCCACTAAAAAAATAGCTCAGGACAAATGATAAAAAAGCATGAGATTGGGAACAAATAGTAAAACCTAGTTAACAGTTTTGCCAGCCCTGGGCAACAAAGGTTTCTTGCCACTTTTGTAGCAGTTAACAGTGTATTTGTTTCGGCGTTTTACCATACGGTGCAGGTAGAACAGGTGATGGACCTTCGGCATGGCACATACAATTTTTTTAAATCTAGAAAGCCAGACAAATGTCTGTTCTGCTGCCATGGTGTTCCCTTCTGGAATTTCCTCTTTAAGGGAAGACGGGTTGTATTTTTCCTTGCAAGAAGTATCCTTATGATTGCGGATATGTAGTTTGTCAATGATCTTGTTAATAGACATCCATGCTTTGTCCCATGGTGAAGAAAATGGTAAGGGCTTTCTGGCAGCTTTAAGTCCGTCCAAATGACACATGTTGTCATAGGCCAAGTACACATTGCTCCAGTGAAGTGGATTCATGGCCTTCAGAATAGTAAAAAGCCAGGATATTACAATTATGAAGACTTGTGAAGGGCTCTGAGACCTAGAAAGAAAAAGAGGAGATAAATTACCACAATGGAAAACAACTTTTTGAACAGAGCTACATAAATTGGTTGGCACTGGTATCCACATTTTTAAAATTAATTTAATGACAAAGTATAACTCACTTGAAAATGGGACTCCATTTGTCAATAATGCCACCTCCTCTGACAATAAATAAATGTCCTCTAGACCATTTTTGAAGCCTCTGTTTCTCGCCAGTTTCTTTATTACATGTTGTGGGTTCAGGCTCGAGGCAATCCTGGAGAACATTGGAAAGGGCATTATGTTCTCTCTCCATGAATCCAGTGGTTCCTGTTGGGAAAGTTTTCAAGCATCAATATAACATTTTAACACAAAGCAATTCCCTGTTCAAAGCTTATTTTGCAGTTTCAAGGGAACAAATGGTTAACTTAATATTATTGCAACACCTCCTCCAAATGAAATCACTTTTATAGATATAAATAATCTAGAAGTATATCCCATTTATTCTAACATGTTCCCACCTTGTGCTTCCACTGCACAGTTTCCAAGTTGTAATGAAGCCTCTGTTCCCAATGAATTCAAGACTTCATCCACTTTCGACACATCCTTGTGTTGAAGCATTTCTTCAGATACATCAGTGGTAACATCATCTGTTATAGGGGATAAAATTTAATATGGACCTGTTGTTAGTAATGAAATTGGTTGACTTTATAATTTAACACTTGTTTTTGTTTAGACATTGATACATGACTAAACAAAATGAATTGCAATCAGACTAATATTGTTGAAATCAGTAACCTATCAAGAGAAAGATGATGATTAAAAAGAAGACTGAAGTCGTTTTGGGTGAAAAGCTACTGCATGCAAGTTCAATTGATTAAAAAATTATAACTTCTATTTCTTTGTCGTTCAGTTGTCTAGAGTTACTCTAGAGAATTTCTTTTGGATACCCTTAATGAATTTCTTTAGCTTCCGTAGGAAACTTAGGATGTGATAGCTCGGAATTAAAGAAACTCAGTGTAAAATCTAAAAATTGCTGCAGGTCGTTACGTGTATAGAGCACTAATGTACAATCTCTTCGTGTTTCCAAATATGGTAAGTACATAGCGAGACTGAATGATGTGAACACACAATACACATTTCAACCCCTCACGAGTTTCCAATAAATACAGATAATTTAACTTTGTTGTTGTAGACGTTGCTAAAAATTAACAGATTTACCTGATGCACTTGTATCGCCACGTTGGATGCCACAATGCTTTAAAAATCCAAGAATGTCTGTAGGAACAGAAGGGTGGTGCTCTTTCAGGTACTCAATGTGCTCATCGCAAAAGGCCTTCCCATGTTGTGTGGCATTGGTGCACACATTTGGGTAGTTCAAAAGGGGAAGCCCACGAATAAAATTCTGTAAGAGTTAAAAAAAATACAAAAAAGCACAGTATAAATTAAAAGCCAACTTAAATATGTACACTCATAGTTACATCTACAATAACTTGTATAAACTAAGTTTATTTTCAATAGATTGAATGACAGAGTATAATGTCACCTTATAAAATACTATAAAAATACAATAAAAAACAGAACTATTTAAAAAAATATTGTTATTTGGCTTTGTAATTGGTTGATAAAAATTGCAAAATATGACTGGTGCAAAGGGTATATTGTAAACTGATGCTATAGATATATACAAATTGTGATAGAGACAAACCTTTCTCTGCATCATGCAGTGAGAAAACATGAGCTTCCACTGACCATCTACAACCCAGAGCCTCCCAAAACCTAAAAAGAAATTATTCATGGAAGGAGATCAAATGCTAAACTAAAGCATGTCCAAAACAAAAAAATTCTTTAAGTTTTATCAACGCCTGATAGAGCAGAGGCAATTGAGCTACACAAATGTTCTAAACCCAGCAATTCATGAACAGTAACCCTACCACGAGCCTTGCAAATGTCCGAGCAATCATCAGAAGGATGTTGATAATTGGTCTTGGACCGGATCCTGTCTACTTCCTCCATCACTTTTTCGCGATCGTCATTCTTTTTTAAGAGACCGAAGAAGTCACACCTGTCCAGATCTCTCAACTCAGCTTCTAGTTCACCATTCCAAAATGCAGAACTGCACTGTTTTTCTCCATAATCTAAAATGCAAAGCAAAAATCATCAACATTATCATAACAATTTTACGATTCTCGCTCATAATTTTTATTTAAATTATTAAATAAATATGTAATATAACTATTAACAGCTTTTTTTTAAAAAAGGTAATGTATCAGAAAAATAGAAGCTCCAACATGCCTTTCCCGGGAAACCCCTGGGCATTTGAATTTTGTGAAGATTTGTGTTCAAATAACCCACTACCAGGGCCAAAAAGCCTTTTGAATGCCCCACTAAAGGACCTTTAAAAAAGTCCTCACCCTTGCATCAATAACAAGAAACTTAAAGCAGTTTGCAACTATGCAGTTAATGTTTGCATGATTACCTCTTTCAGTTTTTTGGCTAGAAAGGCACAAAGTCGTGTTTGCGAGAGTCACGGAGTGTGTGCGAAATGAATTTCCTTCTCTTGCTTTAAACCACATGCCTGGCCGGATAAAATCCTGTTATACGCATGCAAATATTTACTTTGTTCCAAATGTTCAATAAAATAAACCCAAACCAGTTCATGAAATATGGCATTTTATAAAGAAGTCTATTTCATGCAAAAAATGAGTAGACCCAGTCCATCCCGTTGTATTTCTCTATTTAGCGTCATCGGACGTGCGTAATACAGCAGGTAATACCCCTGACACGATGACGTGTATCCTGAGCCTGAACACATTCTTGCTGAACTAGCAATTTTCGTTTCGATTCCAAAAATAAACTGAAAACAAAAATTGGAATATCCAGAAAACAAGTCGTTGTTTTGCAAATATTTAACACGTTCCATTGCGATCGCTCGCCTGTAGCTATAAAAAATCATTCACCTATTTAATTAATATTTACGAATACGCCCTGTTTATTTTTGTGTTATTCAGGCATTTGGCTCGGAGCGAGTACAACTCGCGTGGCATGGTTCTGACGTAGCGCAATTCGGAAAAAATAACAATGATCGATCTGTTATGTTAAAGTGAACATTTATACCTCCTGACTGTGGCTTAAACACTTAACTGTAGGCTGTTGAAAAGCCGGAGAAGCTTACCCAGCAGTGGTTACTGCAAAATAAAAAGACAATATCGATGACGACAACCCGGGGGGGGGGTACCCAAAGAAGTTTTGTACGGGGAGGCTCCGCCCCGAGCTTTTTCCCCTTACCCTTTTATATACCATTTAGCCAGAAATTGTACCCCTTTCGTGTACCTTTTCATAAAAAAGTACCCCTTTTATATACCTGAAAGTCATGGTATAGACTTAAAACATAACGTTTTCTTGTCATTTTCAAGTAGCGCTTCATAAATTGAAATAATTCATCCATAAATTGCATCTGTTCGAAATATTTTAATTAAACGCCCTTTTGAAAACCTAAATGACAGATTTCCATACCCTTTCGTATACCTAAACTTGTGAAATCCCTACCCTTTTATATACCTGAAGCCTGAAAAAGGTACCCCTTTCGGGCGGAGCCTCCCCGTATAGGCCATTATAGGGAGTACCCCCCCCCCCTCCGGGGATGACAAAAGCATTTTTAGTTGAGTGACAGAAAGACCAAACTTTTACAAATACATTTAAGACATTAAAGGGAAATATCGCGGTTTAAAACCAAAAAAATAAAAACAAATAAGCGATTTATTAAGAAGCAAACAACAGGAGCAACATCGTGATATAAATGCCAGCAATTTAAGCTTATAAACTATCGTACATGGAACGAAGTGCATGGCAGAGGGTAACAATTAATAAGCCTAAGCTGAAACGACAAAAAACTCACGCCAAGGCACACTGGAGTTCAAGTAGTGTCCGTTCATCAAAACAAACATCCGTCGCCTCAACAAAAGGCCTGATCTGGGGATACAGACACCAGCCATTCGCCCTATTGCCATATCGGTCGTAGTTATAATTGACCATGCAATGGTCGCAGCGGAGGCAGAACTTTAGGCCCTTAGTCTGACCACAAATACCATTAACCACAACATCAGTGGGCCTGTTATGCTCACTGAGCAGTCGGTCGCACTTGAGGCAGGTACCAGTTGGAGGGGACAACAGCACAGGAAATTCGCCAGAAACCATCGAGCCTTTACTGTCCTTCTCGACGATGGAGCAAGCCTCGTAAAGAATAACAGCCTATGTGTATAAAAGTACAAAGGTTAAACTATTCAAGAACTTAAAAACAGTATTAAATTCGCCAAAAAAAGAAAGTTAAATGCTCACTTTATCCAATGAAACACCTGTGAGCTTCGCAACAGTCTCTGTGCGAAGTGACCGAGGCAAAACTGCAAGCGCTGGAACGGAAGAGGTGATGAAGTTCACAACGTGCTGTTCGTGGGTAGCTGACAGGAGCATGGCGACTACTTTTGACGGAAGAGTTCTGATCGCTTCCAAATTGATTTGAAGAGTAGATAATGTGCGAAAGGCATCCAGCGCTTTCGTTTCTGCGGCCAATGACTGCTCGGCCTCGTGGCGAATTTCGTCAATGAAACTTAGGCCCTTAGTCTGACCACAAATACCATTAACCACAACATCAGTGGGCCTGTTATGCTCACTGAGCAGTCGGTCGCACTTGAGGCAGGTACCAGTTGGAGGGGACAACAGCACAGGAAATTCGCCAGAAACCATCGAGCCTTTACTGTCCTTCTCGACGATGGAGCAAGCCTCGTAAAGAATAACAGCCTATGTGTATAAAAGTACAAAGGTTAAACTATTCAAGAACTTAAAAACAGTATTAAATTCGCCAAAAAAAGAAAGTTAAATGCTCACTTTATCCAATGAAACACCTGTGAGCTTCGCAACAGTCTCTGTGCGAAGTGACCGAGGCAAAACTGCAAGCGCTGGAACGGAAGAGGTGATGAAGTTCACAACGTGCTGTTCGTGGGTAGCTGACACTCGACAGGAGCATGGCGACTACTTTTGACGGAAGAGTTCTGATCGCTTCCAAATTGATTTGAAGAGTAGATAATGTGCGAAAGGCATCCAGCGCTTTCGTTTCTGCGGCCAATGACTGCTCGGCCTCGTGGCGAATTTCGTCAATGAAACTGTCAGCATCGATAACTGATCGCTTGCGACCTCGGCCACCTCTTGAAGGCATATTTTATGAAATAACAAAACGAAGTGTACGATCTATTTACAAAACTATTTACAAAACTAAGTCTACGATCAAAATGAAGTCTACGATCTATTTACAAACGAAGTGTACGAACGGATAAGTCGATATAAAGCTGACCTAACAGATTGCGGATCATGGGACAAGACAGAGGACGAAGCTGACTAGTGACGTCATTGTGACGGGTGACGCGTCACAAAAAACAGCATGTCGATTCGGGCCCCTAAATCGCGCATCAGATGCTTTTATTGGTTGAATTGAATTGTATTTTACATGCAAATGTTCAACATTAGTTCATTTTGGAACTTGGTATTAAAGTCATACAACTGTACACTGTCAATATGGGCGACCCAGCAGTTGATATCAAAGCGGAGTTACTTCAACTGAAAGACAAACTACCGGCCGAAGAGAAAAAAGGCAATGTACTGAAAGGCAGAATAATCCCGGACAACACTGAAATCGCTGAATGTGGACAGTCTTGGTCTTTTATTCAGGCTCAAAATAATGTTGGTGAGCCGAACACGGTGTGCCAACATATAGAAAAAGTCGAAAGGAAACTGGGAGAAACGATGGAAGCCCTAGCACGGAATGGTGGAAAGGCGATTCTAAACGTTCTTGAATTCCAGAAGAGAAACTGCTCAGAACCAAAGAAAGCGTACTATTATGACGGGTTCAATTGGCCGTTTTTATACTAAGGACGCATTGTATGCGTTATGCGTCTTCGTCTGTACCAAGACACAAAACGGTTTATGACTGATCATGAGTAATAGCCGAAATACAGTGCATAGACTGATCAAGGAAACAGACACAGACAGAAACGCCGGAAGCGCAAAGGAGAATCTGTAAACAGAAACAGGAAACAAAGGAAAAATTCGCAGCCAAGTTTATCTGAATGAAAAATCATGAGGTCATCTCTCACTCCAGTTCGTCCACTAGTTATAAACCATCCGCCGCGCAATTAGCTGTAGGGAAAATCTACAAACAGAAACCGGAAACCAAGGAATAATTCGCCGCCAAGTTCATCTCGCTTCGCGATTAGCTGTACGTAGCTACCTGCGGATAGAACCATAAGTGAGAACAGTAATTGTAGATGTGTACAATACTTCTATGTTAGATAACACAGTTTTACTTGTAGATTATGTGTACAATGTGTATGAAATAAAGTCTTGTTATCTTACACCTACATTACTTTTATGTCAGATAACACAGTTTCACTTTCATTCTTATTTTGATAAGAGAAAGGGAAGGTTATTAGTGCGCAGTCTCTGTAGGACACGGGGAAAGTCCTGGGGCTTATCCCGGAAATAGAAACCGGAAATCGAAAGTGTGCTGACAAGTCAGGGAAAATTCCCATCAATAACAAAAGATATGACCAATTGTTTGTCTAAAATATTATGCTTAAATCAAAGAAAATGTCGTTGTTAAAAGCAAAGTGTACTTTATTCGTTTCGAACAACGAAAATTACATCTTCCTCTACCCCTACAAGGTATTGGAGGATTCTGGCAAAGTGCGATTGTGCTGCTGTCTTCCGAATTCAGAGAAAGCAAAACTGAAGACCCAATGAAGCGGGGTTTTCCCTTCACTTCATAGTCGCTTGTCAGTATTTTATATGCAAATAGGGTCCAAAACTGCAGTTCATCTCGAACCTGCGACCAGGAGCGTTTCAAATCGATTTGAAAACCGGGTTCTGAACACGACTCACGGACTGCGAACATGGACGAGGCAGCGACGTTACGTCAACCGCAGGATCAACTACCAGAAGAAGAGCAAAATGGAAATTTAGGCAAAATGCTCAAGTACGTCACGGATTTAATCCAGGGTGGATAGACGTTTCGTGAGGCCCTAAAGAATCTTGGTGAGCTAAACAAGGTGGGCCGGCACATGGCAAAGCTCGAAAGGATGCTGAAAAAGGTGGACGAACTGGCCGAAAATGGCAAAGAGGCGATGCTTGAAGCTCTAGAATATCAGTAGAAAAACTGCACTGAACCGATCAAAGCGCATTATTTCGACCGCTTTGATATATTTCTGGAAGAATGGTATGAACAAGTTGCAGGTCAAGCTCATCAAGCATGAAGAAACTAAAACAATGATTTTCAGTGCTAAAGAAAAAACAACTCCATAGATGGATTAGTAAAACGCGAGTTTTTAATTTTCTTGCAGTTTGCCTTAAACTGCACAAAAGACAATTATCTTTCGATCGTGGCTTCTCTGTCCACCTTCCAATCCAATGCATCTCCAAGCAGGAATACGATGAATCTGATCCAGTCATTGTTCACCGAAAATGCTTTCAAAACAACGAGTTTTGAAATCGACTTCAGCCAAAAAGCAAAATTTTATATGGGCACTATTTTGTCGTTTTTTGGAGGGCATATAGTCCTGTTGCCAGGACGCAGCTCACTCACCTAACAAAGGGGCTAAAAACATCTGTGGTGCTCGATGCGTCCTGTACTTTTTGAGTTGGATTTTGATCACAGAGTTACACAACGGTTTTTTGGCTCGTCACGCACCAAAAACGACTGCTGTGTATTTCATGCTATCAGAACTATAATCTGATTCTGGTCAAAGAAACATATTTGATACCAGAAAGTCCAAAAAGTTCCTCTGTTTCTTAAGTATAGTTGAGAGGAAAGTCAAACATGCCAACGTAATTGGTGATGTAAACGAGCGCGAATTTTGCCAGCAGGGTAGAAACTGCCAGTGTTTGTCAAATTTTCGCTAGGCAGGCAGTTTTCGCGCGTGTTTGCTCGTGCGTTTCGCTGGAGTACCCTTGGGAAAATTGGACCTTTCGTATTCTATGACAGACCTTTTAAGGATTCCAAAAAAGGGGTAGGGGCCTTTGGAGCCCTGGGCCCAGTTGTGTAAGGCAACTTACGATTAAGAGGGAATTTCTGCAACCATACCCTGTGTTCTGGAGGATTTACTTGCACGCTATTTTGGATAATAGTCCAGCAGATTGGTACAAAAATATGACGGAATTGTGGGATTTATGGTAAAAGCACCAAATTTGGCACATAGATAGAGACATAACTACTAAAAACATTAGCTATGGAGCCACCTGGAAAGTATCCCATAATTACAGTTTCAACGGGTTTAAGGAAGCTCACTGAAATTCTAGCATGGAAACGAGGCTGGGATTCTGTTTCTCGTGTAGCAGCCACAGTCATGTATCAAAAGAGCGACAGTCCTCCAAAAGTGGAGAATTACTTAATATATTTGCTTTTCTTTGATCGTGGAGTCGTTTCAGTTGATCACGTGACAGGTCACGTGATTGCACGTACAGTATCGTGACATGACTAATAAGAATTTGAGATGGCGGTATTGCGCTGATATTGAGGGATGGTTTGGGGTAAAAATATATTTCAGAATCGACAAGGAAACGATGACCAATACGATGATAATATTTTCTTTCGGCGTCGTCAATATAGGGCTGTAACGCTGCCCTAAAAATTGCGATTGAAGCAATTAACATAACAAAAAATAGGCTGTTGATGAAAATAGAAATCGTACCGGCTATTCACGGGTTGTTATACGTGAACATCTTTAGTCAAAACGGTATTTCCTTTTGCTGCCTGTTTTTTCTTTTTTATTCGTACTTCTTTTTAAATTCTTTACTTCTCAAGTTAGAAGGCTAGCAAAACAAATTGAGACAGCTATCGAATGGGTTTTTTCTGAAAGCAGCTTTCCCACCGAAAAATCGCGCCAGCGTGGGAAAATCTTCGGCTATCCCTGGCAGCAATTTTACCGCTCGCAAATTTTTAAACGAAGTACTCTGTTTGCTTTCTGGGCATGAAAACTGCTATTTGATAGGGGAAAAGATAGAAGCGAAACCTCCTTTACTCATTTACTCACGCACCCCTCTCACGCATCAAGTTACTGCTGCTGCTCTGTATATCCTTATGGATAAGGCGTACAAGACCTATCGGGAGGGTGTTGATGAAGGAGAAGAGCCCAAGTCATTCAGGGACTGGCGCAAGCAAGCAGAGCTAGAGAGTCCACAGTTTCATTACTGGTCGCTTACGCTTCACTTCCAGCTCACCATTCTGATACTCGTCTGGTCTTTGAGGAGGATGCCTGCAAATCGCTAACGCCGTGGTTTTTTGCTTTAGACCGCCCCCACTGCGCGAGATGGCTGCCAGTTCATATTTGCGATATGGAATGTCGTGAAACAGAAATTCCAGCAATAGCTGCAGAGTTCAAGAACAGTAATTTTGTAGTGAATAAAACCTACCGTGCATTTTCCTCGCTTCCCATTGATCAAGCGCATGAGCAAAATAACAAGATCGTCAAAGGTAAAGGAGGAGCTATTGGCTTAACAGAGAGTTCAACTCAATTATTGCGTTGGATGGTATCTGGACCAGGAAATATCAAGAATAATCAACCATTTCAAATTGTCCCAGGAATTTGTCCGGAATATAGCGAAACAAGAAGAGTAAGAAGATTTACGCCACTACGAGCAAATGAAAGGGGTCCAAAACACTTTTCGGAATCAAGTGAACGCAGTTTGTAGCATCATTGAAGAAATGGGCAACCCCTTCGCAGACCAAACTGGAGATTTGTTTGTGCTAGACACCCGTGACATTGCGGATTCCAAGGTTGTTGAAACGGTCAGAACTGTAGAGCAACTAGGCAAGGATCAGTATCAGCAGTTTGTTACCAAAAAGCTGCAGGAGAGAACAACACCACTGTTTGATACAATCCAGAAAAACAAGTTGCCACTATTCAGCAGTCCTCCCGCTACAAAGGAGAAGTCTAGCGATAAACTCAAAATAGTATCAATAAAAAGCAACTGCTCTCTGTTTTCACGTCTTTACGTTTCATGTCAGGTCAGGGATGGTGATTTGGAAGGATTCTTTGGTCACGAGAACCAGAGTTTTCCCCCTTCGTTATCTCAGTATGGGAAGCTCAGATCTGGTACCAAATCGGATTTGTTATCGTGTCTCGAGAAGAATGGACCAGCGCAAGCATAAAGGCCTTCTGTTGAAGCTCTGCTACCAACGCCAACGTTAACATGCTTAAGCCTGGATCCTCCAAGACATTTCAAGAGTACAGCGAGACCATCTTCCTTCCATACGTAACAAACCAGTTAAGGAATGTCGAGAGGGTGGATGTGGTATGTGGTGTGGGCAGATATCTCCCGGGCAGTCTTAAAGATTCTGCACGAAGCAAGAGAGGAAAGGGTATCCGTAGACACGTCAGACCGGACACCAGGATCCCAGGAAATTGGACAGCCTTCTTGAGGGTTGATGAGAACAAAGAGGAACTTTTCCTTTACCTGGCCGAGCAGCTTACCACAATTGGAACTGACCATGGAGAAGTAGTATCTACTAAACATGAGTCAGTAGTCTTTAACAATGACAGAACTGACGCCGCAGATCTATCACCTTGCACGCACGAAGAAGCCGATACGAGGCTCCTACTACATGCCGCTGACGCTGCAAGACGTGGGTACACTAAAGTAATGGTACGCACTGTCGATACGGATGTTGTAGTCATCGCAGTTGCAAAATTTCAATACCTTTCCTTATCCGAGCTTTGGATTGGGTTTGGCGTTGGCAAACACCTGAAATATTTGCCAGCACACAACATATTCCGTAGTATTGGCGAAGAAAAGTCACAAGCTCTCCTCGCATTTTACGCCTTTACAGGCTGTGATCAAACGTCGTCTTTTGCCCACTATGGCAAAAAGACAGCATGGGAAGCGTGGGGCACGTTCAGTGAGGTGACGGCAGCTTTCCAAGCTCTTAGCAATGCTCCAACGGTGGATGTTCTGGATGAGGTGATGCCTATTCTTGAGCGATACGTCACCATCATATATGATCGTACCAGCACTTGCATGAAAGTAAATGATGCGCGGGGGACCTATTTACACGTAAAGGGAGAGATATTGAAGCCATTCCTCCCACCTCAGATGCCTTGCGTCAACATGCAGAGAGGTCCACGTACCAGGCTGGCCACTGCTAGGGCAATTCTTTGGTGCCGTCTCCTCCGTTTCCGTGTCCAAGTGAATGGGGCTGGGTGAAAGTCGCTAATGATATGTGGGCGCCCTTGTGGATGACAATTCCCCAGGTATCACAGAGCTGTCAGGAGCTATTGAAATGTGGTTGCAAGAGCGAAAGAGGTTGTGCAGGAACTGCACAACCTCTAAGCCGAACTGCCGTGCACAGCACTGTGCAATTGCGCTGGGATGTGCGAACGCGAATGAACAACAGAATGCCGGATGCAAATGAACAAATCTGCGTATCGCTTGCATTATTAACAACATTCCTATGAATTTGTGTTTAGCTTTTTTAAGTTGGTTTGACGTTTTTAGGGCTTAATTTTTAAAGATTTTACTGTTTCGTAGTTTCTATGTATGAACTTGGTCAAATAATTGAAATGAAAATTAAGAGAGCCGGGATAAGATTATTATGTCCAAAGCTAGGCATAAAAAGCGTATTTAGTCACGTGGTTGGTCACGTGATCACACTAGACGGCCAATAATGTCTAAGAGCACATTTTGTAATTATTTTTTGGTTAAACTTGTTATTTCTTACGAAACATTGTCTCACTCCGCTGGAAATAGATAATTCATCCAGCCTCGTTTCCATGTTAGAAGTCCAGTGAACCACCTTAAGGGGATGGATCCCAAATGGGTCCATAGCATTTTCGTAGCTTCTATGTATGAACTTGACCAAATAACTAAGATGCAAATTGAGAGAGTCAGGGTAAGATTACAATGTCCAATGCTTGGTATTGAAAAGCGTATTTGGTCACGTGGTTAGTCACGTGATCATACAAGAAGGCCAATTATGTCTCAGAATGCATATTGGAATGCATTTTTTGGTTTCACTTGTTAACTTCTTCCGATACATTGTCTCACTTTGCTGAAAAACAAAAGAAATAATTCACCCGCCCTCGTTTCCATGTTAGAAGTGTAGTGTGCCACCTTAAACCCGTTATAATTACAATTATGGGGTAGATCCCAGGTGGGTCCATAGCTAATATTGTTCAGTAGGTAATTCTCTATCTTTGTGCAAAATTTGGTGCTTTTACCATAAATTCCACAATTCTTGCACCAATCTGCCGGACTATAAATCGGCAAAAGCGGATTAAAGAGTATAAGAAATACGATGACGGTGCGGAAAAATCCTCAGGAAAACAGGGAACAGTTGCAGAAATTCCCGCTTAAGTTTCTTTATGCAACCGCTTTTAAATTTTGTCTTGGAGCCCGGAGCCCGAAGCCTTTATTAAATTGGAGCCCGGACAGAAATGCTGGTTCTGGCCAAATGGAACTCTGGCGTGGAACAATGGAGCCCTGGAGGACCCTAGAGCCCCGAATTTTCCGTCTTGGAGCCCCGGAACCCTGCAAATTTTAGGCCGGAGCCCTGGAGACCTCAACCCCTTTGGGATCCTCTCTTTGAAATCCTTTATATCGGTTTATATCCTAGCATGTGTCTTTCCTGAGGAGATTTTTACGTTTAATAAGAAGATTCGCATATGAGAGCTAGAGAAATTGCGTTTAAACCTTATTTAGTTGTCAGGATAAAAACCGAACGAAACACTAAACCCTTGCTTTATTCTCTGTCCCTATTGTTTGGGTGATTATGTTCGTTAGCGTCTTTTGTTAATCGTGTGGCCAAGAACACTATGACGTTATTGTGCCAGTTCCCTTAAGCTTTGTCGACCGACGAGGCCATAATTAAAAGATTGAGAACACAGTTTGTTTGGAGCTATGTCACGTATACAGCTATTTCGAGAAACGTTGTCGGAAAAAAACCCCAGAAAACTGCACAAGCCAATCCCGAAAGGTATTTTGGGTAGTTTCATCATTTCCGTGAAATCTTTAAAAAACATGGCAGGAGACGCCATGGACGTCTGTCTGCGTGTGCTGAAAGAAGCCCACAAAAACAGGTACGACACCTACAGTGTCAGGAAAGTACCTTGCTTTGCAACAGTCATGCAATTGAAGCAATACTTTCTGCAGAATTGTAAAGAGGAAATATTTCCAGCAACCGACACGACCTTCCAAATCGGCTACTACGCGGACGGAAACAAGAAATTCTCTATATCGTCCGAAATCCAGCTCGCCGAAGCGTTTTCTTTGGCAAAAAACGGGATGATAACATTGTGGGTGGATCCACATAAAGACGTTCCAAGGGGTTCTTCGGGCAAAAAGAGAAAAGGTAAGAAACACAATAAGCCATGTTTTGCACGCTTTGTTGCACCAAAAGTTAAGTGAGATTTTTTCCCTTGTTCTCAGTGATAATGATTATGATTATCACTATTCTGACTTAGGTAATCCCAGTAGTGCTCGAGATGATAGCGGGGACGGAGAGGAAGAAAACAGCTACGACTCTTGTCTTTCACGGCTTAGAGAGAAGCATACTCTTCCCGAGTTCAAATTGCGCTGCTGGGCGCGGATGGTGGTAAGGAAAATTTGAGTTGCCGAGAGTAATTTTCACCTTCTTTAGTTAAATTTCATATCCACCTTCAGACTATATTTTTATAAGATTGTTTGCTTCGTATTTTCTAAGGCGAGTTTTCAGCCAGAAGTTGTTTCCAAATGTCTACAAAAATTAGCATAAAACGCACGTGTTGCACGTTCTTGAGACTGAAATGCCTTGGACAAGTTTTGAGCTAATTTTGCAATAACGAATTACACTTCTCCAATATAATTATTGG
This sequence comes from Siderastrea radians, assembly GCA_964017195.1. Classification (NCBI taxonomy): domain Eukaryota; kingdom Metazoa; phylum Cnidaria; class Anthozoa; order Scleractinia; family Rhizangiidae; genus Siderastrea; species Siderastrea radians. The sequence goes on along the minus strand of OZ024891.1, from coordinate 37,981,224 downwards.
TCAAGGTTTTATGTTGTTTTTACCTCCTCTGATGAGCTCGAATTGAGATCGGCGGGTGTCCGTAAAAATAACTATTGAAAACAGGAATAGTTCAATTTGTATCATTTTATTCCATTACAGGTTAACGGAACCCACAAGAGTGAAGATAACCCTCCGAATGTTCCATTTTTTACTGGCAATTCGAAAGCGGCTTCAAAATCATTCAAAAGTCAAACATCAAGTGAAGTCAGTGGACAATCCACGGATGGCGCTGAAAGAAAGGCAAGAGAGGCATTTCTTAGCAGATGCTAGCGGCCTTTAAATGTGTATTATTTTCTTAACCAAACGCTTTTCTACTTGTAGGTGCGTATGCGTTCAAGCATTCTTCAGCAGCTCAAGGATCTCAAAGCATTGAAAGACGATGACGTCCTTACAGAAAACGAATTTTCTTTGCAAAAGGATAAACTGTTAAAAGAAATGAATTCTTTGTAGTTTTTTAATATGCGATAATAATCAAACATTCGTCATTAACACTGAATAAAATTCATTTGTTTATTTATCACAGGTATTCGGCATGTTGAATGTAGTTTCTGATCTGTTCATCAGTAACCTGAAGAAATGCTTCTTCCACCATAAATTTGGGATCCTGGCAAAATTGCCAGGCCGCGTCATTTTCCCTGATCCAGTTTTTTGTTTGGGCAAACAGTTCTTCGCATGGCATAAAATCCGGGCTGTATGGCGGAAGGAACACAACCATTGCTCCCGCGGCATGAATCCTGTTAACTACGGCGTCGGTGTGGTGGATAGCCGCATTATCTGTGGCAAATGAAAAATAAGGAAGAAATAAATTAATGTGATGCTAATCGCGTGAATCAGAGAGGGTTTAAATTTCAAATGGAAGGGAATGAAGTATCTGAGGAGTTACAAAAATATTTAATTTCATAACCACCGCCACATCGTAGTGTTGCAAGAAATTTTATGCTTACCCATTATGACCACTGATCGTGGATTGATGCCATTAAATGGAAGCAAGTTAGGGCAGAGCTTTTGATCCACAAACTCTTCAAATTTTGCCCCGTCGACCTTGCCCTGATAGATACCCACTTCTATCATTCCTTCCGTACAAATAACGGGTATGGCCGTTATGCGCGGTCCCCAGTTCTGCGCCTGACGTTTGACCGTGGCTCTGTTACCGACTAGACTATAACCATAGGTGCGAGAAAGTCTTTTGTCCTAAAAAAGTAAAAGGTTGACGAAAAAATTGTGATTTGTGAAAAATAATTGAAGAGTACAAAAAGTTGTAAAACAGCAATTGAATACTTACAAATCCGCTTTCGTCCAAAAACACCAACATTTCAGGATCCAGGAGACAAACATTGGACCTGAAAAGTACTCTTGCTTCCTCAGATCTTTGAAGGGCAATTCTTGCCAGCTTAAAATGATAAAACACGCTTAAATTGACACACCAGGAAAATGACGCAAATTTGCGAACTAAAAAGCCCTATTATACAGTTCCTTTGACCAATGTGCCTTGATGTGGTTTTTTGTTTTACTTTAGGTTTTCCTGTTTTTAACATTTAGTTGGTTATCTTTTGAATGCTGAATTCATAGTTATCTTATTGTTCTTGTCCCTTGACGAATTTGTCATTTGACCACTGTTATTACTAACATCAGGCTAGCATAGATTAAACCGGGGAGTAATGCAACTGCCAATTAAAATCCGGTCAGTAAAAAAATGCAGACTGCGGACTATTGTTCTCGCTATGTAAGCGAGCGGGTGGCAGCAGTGGTCCCACTGTTTCAAGAACGAGAAAACAATAGTCCGCACTCAGCCCGCAGTCTGCGAATTAAAATCAAATCATTTTGGTTTTCAAATCACCGAACTTTCTGCGCGTAAATATTGAGCAAGCTAAATTTCTAAATCACCGTACCTAATGAGGTAAATTCGGGGTCTTTAACCAAATATCAAACTCACAACTCCATAAATTAAGACTAAGCAAATTACATGGGAACCACTGTAACCGATGAATAATAAAACGTTTATTTTTAGACTAGCCAATAAGGGAGGGCTATGGAGTTATGTTAGCGTGTTTTGAACACCTTCATTTTCCCTGATCTGTGCGAGGTGTTCCGTTGAAAGACAAGTGGGCGGTATTCTCTTTCGGAAAAAAAACTCATCCATCCATAGTTGGCAGTCCAAGGCATCAGGGTGTGTTGGTTGGTATGGGTCAGAAAGACTCGTACGTGGGCGACGAAGCTCAGAGCAAGAGAGGTATTCTGACTCTGAAATATCCCATCGAACACGGCATCGTAACCAACTGGCATGATATGGAGGACGTACTTTAATTCTTGCGGTGTAAACTTCGAATGGAAACGTTGTCTGATGCTAAATTTTTTAAATTTCAGATCTGGCATCACACCTTCTACAACGAGCTGCGTGTAGCGCCCGAGGAACATCGAACACCCAGTTCTGCTGACTGAAGCTCCTCTCAACCCAAAAGCAAACAGAAAAAAGATGACACAGATAAAATTTTCTTATGGATTAATTTTGGCTTTCTTGTGACCTAAAGCAAGACAATCTTTTTGCTAAGATGTAAACCGAAGTCTGCCATTTTGTCTTGTGGGTTAACTTATATTTAAACTCGGTTTCTGTTGTAGTTTCGTTAAACCTCTTCAACAGAAATTTGGAAAATAAAAGTGCCCATGCCCTCGAAACTACCTGGATTTTTTCTTATTGGTATAGCACTGTCTTAAGACTTTTGCAAGACGAAAGCCATTGTTCACGTGCAGTTCGAAGCTCAAATACTCGTACGTGCAGTTCGAAGCTCAAATTGGCGAGTACGTAAAATTTTAAATTTTGCGCGGTAAATAACTGACAAGTGCTTTTACGTTGCTTTCGATACAGTGTTCTGCGCAAGGCTTGCGGATGAAGGTTTTTAAAATCAAGTTCAGTTTGCTTTTCACTTGCCAAAATTTGAAAATTCGGACTGAATCGTTGAACGTAAACACTAAACTCAATTTTAGCGCTTGTTTAGTGCCCTTATTAGGTAACAGAAAGCATGGATTGGTCAGAATACGGTTCACAAAAGAGTTAATACAGTCGACTGTAGTTTTGTTCACCAGGTCACGCAATTTATTACCGAACGCCATGCTCCTCCTGCGTGGAGTACGCGCGTGAGAGCTCGCGAGGGGAAATCCACGCGCGATCATAGAGTTTCCACTGTTCTCAAAATTAGGTTTTGTCCCTTTTGTGGGCCTGTTAGCAGGGGAGATTCGTTTTTGCTTTAGTAATTTTTTGATGGTTTGGAAACATGCATTGAAGAGTAAATATTTTTGCGTACAGTTAAAATTCATTTTCCTGGCGAAATTGGCGTCCTTTAAAAATAATACATTCGGTACCTGATTTTAATAATAATTTTATTAAATAATTTTTTAATTTTGCATTTCTCAAACATTCCTTTTGCAGATTATGTTTGAAACCTTTAACTCACCAGCTATGTACGTCGCTATCTAGGCTGCGTTGTCTCTGTACGCCTCTGGTCGCACCACAGGAATTGTTATGGACAGCGGGGATGGCGTGAGTCACACAGTTCCCATCTATGAGGCCTACTCTCTTCCCCATGCCATCATTCGTCTCGACTTGGCCGGCAGAGACTTGACCGACTACCTCATGAAGATTCTGACCGAGCGTGGCTACTCCTTCACCACTACCCGCGAGCGTGAGATTGTGCATGACATCAAAGAGATGCTGTGCTATGTTGCTCTCGACTTCGAGCAGGAAATGAAGACTGCTGCTTTAAGCTCCAGCTTGGAGAAGAGCTACGAGCTTCCTGATGGACAGGTCATCACCATTGGCAACGAGAGATTCAGATGTCCCGAGGCCATGTTCCAGCCCCCCTTCCTTGGTATGGAATCCGCTGGCATCCACGAGACGTGTTACAACTCCATCATGAAGTGCGATGTGGACATCCGCAAGGACCTTTACGCTAACACAGTGTTGTCTGGTGGCTCCACGATGTTCCCAGGAATTGCTGACAGAATGCAGAAAGAAATCACTGCCCTGGCTCCACCTACAATGAAGATCAGAGCATTGCTCCTCCTGAGCGTAAATACTCTGTATGGATCGGAGGATCGATCTTGGCCTCGCTGTCCACCTTCCAACAGATGTGGATCTCCAAGCAGGAATACGATGAATCCGGTCCTTCCATTGTTCACCGAAAATGCTTTTAAAACAACGAGCCTTGAAATCAACACTGGCAAAAAGATAAAATTTTGCAGTGGGAGCATTTTGTTTGGTTAATAGATGGATTTGTAAAGAAATAGAGACGTCGATAAGATCTGTAAAACAAAGAATTTTCCTTAGCGTCAGTCAAGTTATCTCAACAATAAAGAAACATGAATTTTTTGTAATAACTTGAAAGTGAGTGATTTTTTTTATTAAGTCGCGCCATAGACCCCATGACGAATAGACTGCAACACAGTCTATATTTTTTTGGAATTGGCGCAGCACACGGAGCCATGGGCTATTAGAACGTAAGGTCTGTCCCACACGCTCTGAAGGCGTGCGATATTCGCACACAATTATCCACGCTTTCGGATCACGTCTCACGCCTCACTTTTTGCCTGCTGGAAGCAAACTTGTTTGCGTTCGCAACAACTACTGCCTGCGCGCGCAAAAATTTCCAATGTTTAGGTACAATGCTTATCCGTCATTTGCGGGTGTCTTAAGAGAGCAGACGTGCTGTTTTCTATTAGACTGCAAAACAAACGCTACTTTCTGTGCGAGGTAGTAAGGCTATGATTATCTAAACGCGGCTGTAGCTTAAGGGGTATGGAGCGAGTGACTGAACATATAGAATGGGACTGGGGAGAGAAAACTTTGGTGTGCCGCGAGCCTGTACTCAGACGTATTCAATTTTCATTTCCCTCTTTCTTACTTCAAGGATTTTTTTAATCGAAACGAATTCCACAGTATTTACTGTGGCCGATCACAACAGACACAAACAAGTCAATGAACCCCTGATCACGCGGCAGGCAAAGCACAATAGCCCATTTCCGAGTTGTCTTGTGCCTCCTTTTAAAAGCGAGGCCAGGTGCACAAAATGAATTTTATGTGCATTTGAATCAAACTCATTTTCATATGAAAGGCTATGCACCAAACCAAGACTAGCTTTGAAAAAGAGATACAAAATAAGTCGGAAATGGCCGTTTCGTTTTACTTCCAATCGGTTATAAAGTGGCACATATTTTGAGTTACCACAAAGCCTTATAGAGCAAAACCTGGGCAAACGCAAATTGTTTTCAACGGTCAATTTAAAATCGCTTTAACGTTTATTCATCAGTAGTATGGGGGGTCGGTATGGCGTTTTGTATCGAAAAGGCCTACCCCCCTAACTTTTTGGACCAATGAGGGACTCGTGCCATTCCTTTTTATCATGTGATCCCGGTCAAAGAAAATGGACCAATGAGCGTTGGGGTCAAAGGTCATTCAAGATGGCGGCTGATGGTGGGAGTGTATTTTTGGTGGGGAGACCGCTGACCAGGAGGGGAAAAAGATCGCGGGCTCAGACAAGATGGCGTCTGATGGTGGGAGTGTATTTTTTGGGGGAGAACCGCTGACCAGGAGGGGGTAAACATCGCGGGCGCAGTGAGACAAAAAAAAAGAAGAGAGACTGGGATGGTGTTGGAAATGTGGCTTTTATTGAGGACAACAAATCATGCGAAACAAAGAACCAACATGGAGGTGGGGAAGAGTCACAGTTCCTTGGAAGACAACACAAGGGTAATTGGATGAGATTGACAACCAGTATCAGCAGTGAAGCAGTCCCTGGTATGTTGATGCAGCTTCTTGTCCGACGTCTATTTTCGGTGTGTAGCTCAAGATGATTCTAAACACGAGGGATCTGAGGTCCCACAGAGACCGCAACAATGTTCGTCGGGTGGGATGACACACCCTGCGTCTATACAACGTTGACAGGTGACACTGTCCCAAGGGGTGGGTTTCCAAGTGGTATCGGTATCGACGGGTAAGACTTGGTGACAAATCTTGCAGGGATCTCGAATATCGTCTCGCTCACACCAATGGAAAGAAGGGAAGTTGGGTTCGTCTTGTTTTTTCTGTTCGAGACCTTGAAACCATCGATCGAGTGTGCGTTGTTTGACTTGAAGGTCTTGATTTTGTTCTTGGTAATCGCTCGGGTAATAACAGCCGGGATGAAAATGTCCTTTGCACCAGGCTTTGACAAAAGCGTGGGTGTCGATGGAGGTTTTGGGGGAATTGTTACAGAGCAGAAGTCCTTCGGTGGTTCGACGTTGTTGAAGGATGGCGTCGATGTTCAAGGGGACAAAATGTTGATAGATGACATGGAACGGTGGGATTTTCTTGATGATAACGAGAATGGGCCAAGACGACTTCTCCTTTGTATTTTTTCCTACCGATGGTTTGCGTTGGATGATAATTTAGTGGCATTTCTTCGAGGAGGAGATCGATTTTGCTGCCGAGATTAAGATTGCGTATAATGCGTCGCACTTCATTGGCCAGGTCCTCCATGCTGGGTCGGGTAAGAAATGAAGGAAGGTAACGGCTGGCGTTGACTTTTTCTAGAGAGTTGAAGGGTGATGACGGTGTTGCCTGATTTGAAGGGAGCGGGTTGTCCATTGGCTGTTTGAATGTCAATAGTGATGGTGTCAAAGATGGTTTTGCGTAGGGAGTAGTAAGGGGGGTCGATATAGCCTTTTGTATCGAAAAGGCCTACCCCCCCACATTCCATTCTGATGACGTCACAAAGCGATGGGACTTTGTATGGAAAAGGCCTACCCCTCGAGTTTGATAGGAATTTGGGATGGAAAAGACCCACCCCTAAACAATCAGAAGTGATGATCAGAAGTGATGACGTCATCAGAATGGAATGTTGTTGGAAATGAAGAGTTCACGTGTTTTTGTTTGGAAAACCGCTGACCGGTCTAGGAAAAGGAGATCGCGGGCTCAGATCAGCAAAGAGAGGACATTTCGTGACGCTTACATGACGTAGGGGAATCACCCTCTGGCTAGGGTGGGAAACCGCTGACCAGTTGGTTGAAAAAAAGGGGATCGCGGGCTCAAAGGGTTGGGGTTCATACAGAGGTTTGATACCGATCGGATTTTTGTCGATACCGAGGTTCGATACCCCTCTCTTTTTTCCGATCCCGATTCGATGAGATGGTGGTGTTGGTGGGCAGCAGCAGCGGCGGCGGCGGCGGCGGCGGCGGCGGCGGCGGGCGCGCGCGCGCGCGGGGAATCGGCGGCAGCGGTGCGCGCTTGGCGCACGCTGTGGGGGAAACCAAGATCTTTTTAATGTGAGTTCGAATCCCGGTCGGGGGTGGAAAAAAAAATTTTTTTTGGAAAAAAGCATGGAAATTTTTTTTTTCGGGTCGAAGCGTGTAGGAGACAATGGATGGAAGAGTGTTTCTTGGGGATTTGGGTGGGAGGTTTTTTTTGGGTTAGAAGCGATCGATCGATCGATCGAGTTCGGCTCGGTTTGAAAAACAAAAATCCCTTTTTTAAAAAACAAAACAAAAGATAGTTGATTGATTTTATTTGGATGACACAGGTTTTTTTTTATTCATGTCAAGGTAGCCTGTGGACTCTGTCATGATCCTTCTTTTCTTCCCCTGGAGTTCTGTGTTGTTGTGAAGGAAACAAAATGATCACCAAGCTGTCAACAGATTGCTTGCTTGCTTGCTTCACGTTCATTGAAATTGACTGGTGAAGGCTTCTTCTTCTTGTTTGTCATGGGCCAGAATAGTTTTGACGTTTTCGGTAATATCGTCCAAATTATGTTGGAGAACACTTTCACGCAGTTTGTTGACTTTGTGTCGTCGTTCGAGTCTCTTTTGTAAAATCTCCTCAAAATACTGGTCTCGTTCATCAGTCTTGTAGGTGCGTCCTGCTAGTTCCAAAGGAAAGACAATGGTGTTGTTTCTGTCAATGACCGCTAGATTGTCCAAATCTCTTTGGATTTGTTTTTTGAGTTCGTTGTGTTCGGTATTTTTCATGATGGCGGTGGCTTCATCTTGAATCAATTCTTTGTAGTGCTCGGTCACGTCTTCGAGATCATAACCAGCTTGTAGACCTTGTCGAACCAGTTCTAATATGTAGTCATGAGTGTTGTTGAAGGTTTTGGGATCTAAATTCTTGCAGTAGTCCATATTAAGATCGTCGTTGCTGTTGTTGCTTGCGTTGTAGATGAGTCGAATGAAGTTTAGCTTTGAGGTATTGTCTTTTTATAGTGAAAGGTGTGACGTGATGAGATCGATCATCGATGAGGGGTGACGTTTGTACGAGGGGCGCGGATGGATCGTATTGGTAAGTGTAACGGACCACGTGTTCTTGGGGTTTCCATGTGAGGTGAGGTTTCCATATGTCTTTGAGTTGAGTGCGGAGATATTGTAGTTCGTGTTCCATGTCTTGATGAAGGCGGGTTTGAAAGTCGCGACTGATGCGTTCCATTTCTTTTTTAAAGCAGTGACCAATGCGTTTCATTTTTTGTTCGAATGACAGATCTTCGTTTTGAGTGATGTCATCCATCATTTGTTCGAAAGTGGTGTTGTGGTCTTCAGTCGCCATGTTCTTGAATGTGACTGTAAAGATCACTGTTTTTATCAACAATGTTTTCTAAAGAACTGGTGGTTTGAAAGAGCCTTTTTACTTCGGCCAAAGTGTCTGGTGGGGGGTGTCTTGTTCCTACTACGGCGCTGTGTTTATGAAGCGTGGGTGATCCTTGCATTGGAATAAATCCACTGTAAGATGTCCATTGATTTTCGTCCCAATAATAATGATCTTGATGGTTTTCGTACCATCGTTTTTCTGGTATGTTGTAAAAATAAATTTGTTTGTGCTGATCGACAGCCAATTGCACCGTCCATCCCGTTCCTCCTTGAATGCTTTGCCTTTTCAAGGTGGTGTCATGGTAAATGTCACGTGCTGCTGTGTAGTTAATGTCATTTGTGTGCTGGAAATAACCAAAAGCGTACACGATGGTGGCAGGTTTGACGATGTGAAAATTGCGTAGTTGAAGATGGCGTGAAAACGTATTTGGAGTAAACAAGTGTTTGCCACTTCTTTCTCCGGCTCGTTTTAAGTGCGGCTCGGCTTCGTTGAGATCTTGTTGACGGAGTGGTGTGATAAATTTGCTTCGACTGTGTTGGGGTGGTATGATAATATGCATCTGCATGCCATATTCTTTAGCGCATTGTTCTGCATATTCGTCGATGCCAATGGCTCCTCCGCTGTAGATGTGGTAGTGACTCGTCGGCATGGTTAAATAATTAAGGTGTGTTCAACGTGGGGTTCTTTTTGTATTCGACGTGAACAGCTCGAACAAAGTTCTATATCCTCTTCCGTCTCGAAACGAGCTCTACAGGTGTTACACCATCTGGCATGGTGATGTGCGTCACATCCAACTGCAAACTGTCGTCGACTTCAAAGTTCTCATTTGAGTTCAACATTTTACTAATCTGATGCAAAATGCGGCGGGCCCCGGATAAGGGGTCTCGCCAATCGCCGATAGTTACATTGGCTGAGGTGTGGGCCGATTGAAGTCGGTTGGAAGATAAATAGATTTGTATTCTGTCGTGGTCCGGCATATTACGCGTGAGATCTTCGATTTGATCCGCCAATCCTTCTTCAAACGCGCGCACAATATTGCCATGCCCTTCTGGAAAACTCTCTGGCGGGTTTTCCACGCGTAAGTGATAGCTTGTACGTGTGATTCCATAGCTCTTGGCTTGACGTTCTCGGAATTTAACACGTCGAAATTGATAATGGTTGCGTCGTTGCGGTACAGCACCACCTTCCTGTTCCCATAAATCCATAAAGTCATTAAGATCATCGTCGGACTCGGTGTTACTTGCCATGCTAACAAAAAAAATGATGCGTTGAAAAGATAGAAAGGTGATATATAGACTGTTTTGATTGACAGCTTCTTTTTCTTATATATACAGGCACCACTCATCACTTTTTATTTGTTCAATGTATGGAGAGACCAAAAAACAAAACAAGTCCCTAAAATGGAATCTCCTTTTACTGCAAGCGGCAATATCGATTATAACACTCGTTTTTATCAAGAAATGGTCGAATGCCGATGGAAACGATGTTGGATCGTGGCCATTCTCAAACATATTCATCGTCACGTGCACGATCTAGAACCACCCACTCAACCCGTTTACAGTGAAGAAGTATTACTTCATATGCGCCATATTAATGAGGCCATCAAAGAAGGGTTACGCCATCTGTCTTTGGATTTGGTGTATCAATCGTGGCGCAATCTACTGACCCAATATCACATGGACGTCCCGTGTTGGCAACCTAACGACATCGAATTCATCGTGCACATCACGAGCCCCGACATCGTGACAGAACAAATTTTAGAAGAAATCGTGTCTTTTCGACACCAATTTAGTACGTTCACCTATGAACTTTTGGGTTTGACACATGAAGACGTGGATAACATTTTTGGGTGGTCACGTGCAACCTTACGTCAACGTGGATGGGCAGGCATCGACATACCCGATGGACCTGAACGTTGACCCTTATTTTTTTGTCTCCACCAATCCTAGCTAAGATCACGTCAACATCACGTCATCATCGCCTATAAAATAGCGTGTTCTTTTTTTCATTCTTTCTCTCTTCAATTCACCATGGCCACGAAGAGACCTTTGCAACAACTCGAAAAGATGGTCACTGCCTTACCCCCTGCACCCACGGAGAAAAAGTCCAAAAAAGACAAAAAAATCAAAATCAAAAAACCACCCCAAGTGGATCCTTCTTCACCACCACCAGTACCGTCAACACCTACAACGACCACATTGTCACCACCACCAGTACCGCCGCCGCCACCAACACCGCTCATCAATATGGATGACTTATTCAATGGTGACAATATTCTCAATTTGTTAAATCCGCCTGCTGCTAGTTATCAAGTACAACTACCGCCTATGGAACAAGCTTGTCAATCCGTTGTCTGCCCTATGCATCAAACAGACCTAACTTGCTTTCAAGCCCAAACCACAGGAGACACTTACATCAAATGCCAAGAAAAGAAATGTGGCCTCTTTTGTCATCAAGATCAAATCGCCACTTATCTCAAGATCATTAATGAAAAACTCCATCCTGATTATCTCAAAAGAACCCTGGTGTGTGACTGTGAAGAACCCGTGGTCTTACGAATCAGCCGATCCCAAGCCAACCCCAACCGCCCTTATTTCACATGCAAAGAAACACCCGAGGATCGATGTCCTTTCTTTCAATGGGCCGACAAACCCTTGAAACCCAAGAACCGAAAAAAACAAAGACAAGACACGACCAAGTAAAGACACACGAACTGTTTTTAATGAACAATGATTATGATACATGATAAAAACAAATGAAAAAGCAGGTCCGGAAAAAAAAAAAAGAGCATCATCGACCGGGGCGCCGGTAAAATGAAATACGCGCGCTCTTTTGACTTTTTTTGACTTGTGAAATCTATAAAAGGCTGATGTTGTAAGAATAAAATTTTTATTAGTGTGACCATGGAGTCTGTGTGGTTGTGTTATGCGTGGGAGGGTTTGTTGTCCCTGGTGCAATGGCAATGCCATCAATCCCTTTGCCAAGTCTTATATGATCATCAACCCGGTGTCAAAATCCCCATTCCCCCATGTCCCGAGGATACGCCTCCTCTCCAGATCTTTGAAGAAACCCATGTAGACCGCAACCTGTATCGATGGGTGGTGTTTGTCTTATGGTTAAAAGCTCATCCGAACGCATGGCGATGGTATCGAATCATTCAAAAGGCGCATCCCCACACCATCCCTTCCATACACACCTTGTGGGATGAGTGTCAGAAAGTATGGCGCCTCGAAAGACCAAACGAACGAAACTCGATGTCTCGCAATCATGGTTGACCCGTTACCACGATCCTCGAGCCCCGGGCAGTTTAGGAGGCGTGCAACGGTTTGCCAAGGCCCATCACCTCCCCTTGAAAAAAGCCCAACGGATCTTGGAACGGGATTTGGCCTACACGTTGCATAAACCTCGACGTCGTCGTTTTCCAACCTTGCCCGTGATCGTAGGAGGTTTAGACGATCAATGGGTGGCGGATTTGGTGGAAGTACAACCCTTGGCCAAGTATAATCGTGGCATTCGGTATTTACTGACGGTGTTGGATGTGTTGTCGAAATACGCGTGGGTGCAACCGTTGAAAGGCAAAACGGGGGTGGCCTTGGTCCAAGCGTTTGACAAGATTTTGAAACAAGGAGGTCGACGTCCCAATCGATTGCAAACGGATCGAGGGAAGGAATTTTACAATCGCACGTTTCAACGTTGGCTCGAGGAGCAAGGAATCCAGCATTTTTCTACCCAAGGGGATGCCAAAGCGAGTGTGGTGGAACGATTTAACCGCACCTTGAAAGAACGTTTGTACCGCTATTTCACTGCTGCCAACACGTTGAAATTTGACAATGTGTTACCCGAGTTGGTCCAAGGCTACAATGCCACACGTCATCGAAGTATTGGTATGGCCCCTCAAGACGTGACGTGGGAAAACGATGAAGCCGTGTGGAAACGCCTGTACGAGAAACGTTTGAAAAGAAAACACTCCCAACCCAAATTCAAAGTAGGGGATCGTGTGCGTCTCAACAAGATTCATCGTACGTTTGAAAAAGGGTATTTACCCGGTTGGACCGAAGAAGTGTTTGTCGTGCATCGTGTGGTGCCGGGTCCTGTGCTCACCTACAAGATTCGCGAATGGGATGACACGCCCGTCGATGGCACGTTTTACAAGGAGGATTTACAAAAAGTACACGTGTCCGATGTGTTTCGTATCGAAAAGGTACTTAAGCGTCAAAATGATCGCCTGTTGGTCAAGTGGAAAGGGTGGCCGGACAAGTACAACAGTTGGATTGCTAGGGGAGACGTGACCTCCCTCCGACCGCCCCAGACAAAGAAAGAGACAAGCCCACCCCAGAAAAACAAAAGACGACGACGACGACGCGACTAGACAGGCATGACGTGGGTGCCCAATTCTTCGTTTTACGTGACGTTGATGAGTCATGCGAGTACCAAAGAGTTTCCTGGGAACAAGAGTCATCATTTCAGAAACCGATTGCCCAAACCTATCCGATTTGTGGGACGAGGATGGATGGTGGGTATGGTGAGTTTATCCTTACCCACCATTCCCGTGGTCGCGGAAGAAGGAGGCGTGGGTGATTCCCATCCTCTGTTGTATGTACGATGGCACGAACGGGTGCATGACACAGACGATCAAGGAGACGATGTCTGGTACCATGAACGTCGCGAACTCACTGTGTACGGACGAGATATGAGAAAGGAATTGGCCTCGTCGACGGGATCGCACTTTTTTCATCAACTGGTGTACCGTTACGAGCAAAGCCGGGCGAAACAAACCGAACCCAAAAACAAATGGGCCGAGGACAATGGCGTCAAATTGGTTCCGACCTTTGAATGGACCTCCGACGGGGATTTGTTGTTGAATACCACCAATGTGGATTACAAACGACAAGTAGCGCACGTGTCATGGGGCAGAACCTTGGCCCTGAGAATGGGATGGATTGAACAAGTGTCGACGGGCGTGTATCGACTGGGTCCGAATCTCTTGCAAGAATTTCAAGGCATTTCCACCATTCCCACCCCGACGGATGTCCGCGATACCAGCAACAAACCCCTCTTTTGGAAAGTGGAGGGGGATTATCTGAAATTGAGTCTATCGTGCCCTTGGCGGTTTGTGAATTTGAACAAGGCCTTTCGTCCCTCGTTGGAATTTCCCTCGGCGCGTCCTTTGCACGTGTATTGCAATGTAGGGACCAGTAGCATGGTAGGAGGTCGCATCACCGATCTCTTACGAGAAATCAAGTACCAGCCCCAAAACACCACCCACTTTGAACCTCGACATATTCAATATATCCCAGTACGCAACGAAGTGGTGGAAATCGTGGAAACCCAGATGGCCGAAACCAATGGGGATCTCGTCCAATTTGGCGAAGGGCATGCTCTCCTCACCCTGCACTTTAAAAGGGAGGTGGTGGTGTGAAGAAGACAAAGATGTCGTTCTACGTGACGTTACCCAGTCATGCCAACCGACGTGAATTTCCCAACAACCAAGCCAATTCCTTCAAGATTCGTTTACCTCAACCGTTACAGCTCACGGGGGGTGGATGGCAAGTGGGCTTGAGTGCCATTTCTTTACCGGATGCCCGCGTCAATTTGTACGAGTTGGTAATGAAAGGACAACACGTCTTAGGCATCAAATGGCACCTAAAAGCCCCCAGTCAAAGCGGAGGTACCTATAACAAATATGGAGCGGCCGTGACCAAAATTGACGATATTAACGACTGGGATTGGGTGGTGGACGGGGTGAGTTTTATGAAAGCAGCCATTACCCATGTGGAACAGAAACGACGGGAATCGGTGATCCAAGGGGGTACGTTTTTGGACGATCAAGGCAAACACACGTACGTCAAGTTTCGTTGGGAAGGGGAGGATCTGCTCATTGACAACACGAATGTCTCTCATGATGGATCCGTTCGCACGCCCTCGTTTGCCATTCATACCAAGTTAGCTGCCAAGATGGGATGGTTACGTAAAATCGCCAGCGGATGGATTTTGGGACCGAACTTACAGCAAGAATTCCTGGGGGATCAAATCCCCGACATGACCAAGAACAGCGATTGGAAGGATATCATCGATAAGGATGGGAACCCGGTGTTTTGGACCACCAGTCGAGTGGAAGACTACATGGAATTGAGTATGAGTTGTGGGTGGCGTTTCACCAATTTGAATGTGGCGTTTCGGGCGGTGGTGGGGGAACCCACGCGATCATTGCACGTGTACTCGGACATCGCCGGCAGCACGGTGGTAGGCAATCGCGTGACCGATTTGTTGCGTGAAATCCAGTACAAGCGAGAAGGACGTGGCACCCTGTACTTTGAACCGTTGCACATTCAATACATGGCTCTTCGTAACGAGGTGGTGGAAATCATTCACGTTCAAGTAGCGGAAACGATTGGTGCCGGAGGAGACCTAGTGAAGTTTGGCCAGGGCCATACCATTGTCACGTTGCACTTCAAAAAGGCATAAAAAAGAGAGACGAGAAGGGACCCCAAGTCAATCATGCCTCCGAAACGACGACGACGACGACGACGACGACAGCGTCCCCAAGCAGGGGAAGGGATCAACGCAGTGATTGCCGGGATTCCTAAAACTGCATGGTCCATCACCAAAGGGATAGAAAAGTTGGCTAAAAAGAATGCCAGAAAAGCGCATTTGAAACGCATGGCAGAGATCAAAAGTGGGAAACGAAAACGCTATGCGGGGGAATCGTTTACGTGCAACCTCATGTGAGTATAAAAAGAAAACAAGGGTTGTGAAAAACAAACAAACAAACATGCCAAAGACAAGAGTGCGTCGAACGAGACGAAGAAGAAGGCAACGAGGGGGTTTATTCCCACTGGCCGCTCTCATTCCTGCCTTGATCGCTGGAGGAAAAGCCGTGGCGTTGGGTGCCGCGGGGGGTGCTGCGAGTTACGGGGCTAAAAAAGGGTTGGAAGCCGCTTTTCGGAAAAAACGACGATGACGGTATAAAAAGAGACGAGTGCTGTGACACCAACCAAACGTGATCCTTGGTAAAGCGTGAAGAGTACGATGCGTGGGGGAAGTTTGACACGATTTCGGACCGACGAGTGGTATGATCAACAAGGCAAAGGATTGGTGACGGATCTCTTGCGTGGGGGGTTCCAAGGCCTTAAAAGCACGCGAAATCCTTTGAAATTGCCTAGTAATATCAAGAGAGGCTTGGAAACGGGTTTGACACGAGGTGTTAAACGCAAAGCCGAAGACGTCATTAAAAAGGAAATCACCAAACAAGCCAAGAAAGCGTTGAATCAGAAGAACGTGAAAGAAGCCGTGCGGGTAGCCAGTGCTTTGTTTCCCAAACAAGTGAAACGAGCGCGGGATATTTTTGGAGTGTGAACATGGAGCCCGTGCCTTCGCGACCTCGACGGATCCGTAGTGATCGGGGTTTGTCTCAATGGGGAGGACTGTATCCTTTTTGGAAACTCATGCGACGACAACGGGGAGGCTGGTTGAGTCCCGAGGTGATGAGAGTGCCCGGGTTTGATTTGAGACAACGCTTAGCACGACGCTATAAAAACCCCTCACGACGACGGGGTGCCACCACTCGACGACGACGACGACGTTAAACATGCCTGACGTGAGTACGCAAACCCCACCGGCTCATCCACGTTCCGAAGGGACAATCAACCCGGCGTTACGGATTTTCAATGTGCCGCCGACCGACATTAGCATCAATGCCTATCGCATGGTCACCATTCAACCCACCACCACGGGCATCAATCCCATGGAATTCATTGTGCCAGGCTTGGACGATTTTGTGGATTTGGGACGCAGTTACTTTACCATGGAATTGAGATTGAAAAAGGATGACAACGGGAACTTGGTGGCCAATGAAAAATTGTGGCCCGTCAACAATCTGGCCCATTCTATCATCAAACAAATTGACTTGCAGTTGAATGGCACGTTGATCAGTCCTCAATCCGACACCTATCATTACAAAGCTTACCTGGAAACCTTGCTGAATTATGACCGAGAAGATGGCAAGACCGTGTTGGGACCCCAAGGCTGGTACAATCAAGTGGATTCCCCACCCCAATGGACCGACAACAATACCAACAGTGCTGGACCGCATGCAGACTACAGGAATCTCAGTGCCAATCACAAAGGAGCCTTGGCCGCCATGGTAGCCGAAACCGCCAAGTATGCTGGAGGTGTCACCCACAGTCTGGTGTTTACCCCGCACTTGGAAGTGTTTCACACCGGCAAACTGTTGGTGCCTGGCATCGAAATCAAGATGAAATTTCATTTCAATGGTCCGAACCTGTTTTTGAATGGCGTGGCTCTAGCCGGCCGATTGATGGAAGGCGATGTCAAACTACGGTTTCATCTCTGTCAACTGCGTTTGAATGACGCCATCTACCAGAGTTTGTCTGAAAAAAGACACAATGAAGGCGAAGTGGCTGCCTACCCCACCGTCCGAAGTGAAATCCGGACCTTTAGCATGCAAGGCAACCTGGTCCGCTTTGATATCCCCAACCTGTTTCAAAACAGAGTGCCTGACCGATTGATTGTGGGGTTAGTGGACAGCCGCGCCTTCAATGGCGATGTGACCCGAGATCCCTTCTGCTTCCAGAAATTTGGGCTGACCTCCATGAAACAGATTGTCAAAGGAGAAGAATACCCTTATGAAACCCTGCAGTTGGTGCATGACAATGGCACCCGAGATAATCTAGGCTACTTCCGTTTTCTGCAAGCCAGTGGCGCCTGGTGTAAAAAGAAAGGCAATATGGTGGAACTAGAAGATTGGGGCCAAGCTAAAAATTGTACCTTGTACATGTATGACAATGTGGCCAATGGATGTGCTGACAGTCAAACCCTCAACCCCAAGCAAACGGGCGATTTACAACTCAGCTTGGAATTTGGAGCCGCGCCCACTACCAATATAACCGTGCTCGTGTATGGGGAATTTGAGAACTTGCTGGAGATTGACCGCAACGGAGCCGTGTTGTACAACATTTACCAGCACTAAAGAAAGAAAAGATGGAACACGTGGCCTTGAATAATGTGCAGTTGGATTATTTAGCCCGTGACGACCCCCAATTGAAACCGATGTTTTACGGGACGGTGGCCTGTGATCGATTACCCAAGCGTCCTGTCAAAACCCAACGCCAAGGGTACATTGTCAACACCGACCCGCACGATCAACCCGGACAACATTGGTTGGCGGTGTGGACCGAGGGAAACGTGTGTGAAGTCCTCGACAGTTATGCCTTGCCATTGGACACGTACGTGCAAGCTGCCCCGTTACGAGCGTGGATTGTTCAACATTGGAAGTATGTGGTGACCAATGGCAAGTCCCTCCAAGCCATCTCAAGCAAGTCCTGTGGCGATTATGCGTTGTTGTACTTAAAAGCCAAAGCCCGTGGCCGGACCTTGCAAGAATTTTTAAATGAGTTTTCCGATCATGATTATGTAAGCAATGACCATCAAGCCGGTCAACGCCTTCAGCAACTCATTGTAGGTCAAGAAGCCAGATGGTATCAACTTTGTTGTCATCCGTATCATCAATGTAATGGTTAAATAAAAAAGTTCGTTGGAAAAACGGTGTCGGAGTCGTAGCTCAGTTGGTAGAGCCTTTGGATCCCCTAAAAAACAGGTGTGGGGGATTGTGCGTGGGTTCGAGTCCCACCGACTCCAATAAAAAGGTGCCTTTTTTTTCCCCTGGGTAGTATCATCATCATGCAAACGGCGAAACAGTTTCGTTTTCATACCCCCTCCTCTATCTTGGTGGTGGGTCCTTCGGTATGTGGGAAAACCGTGTTTACGGAAAAACTCTTGGTAGAGAACCCGGATTTGTTTGACACCCCGCCGACTCAAGTGCATTATTGTTATGGGGCCTGGCAAGATCGATTTCGAGGCATGCAAGATCAAGGGGTGCTGTTTCACGAAGGGATTCCCGATCATGACGCCTTGGTGCAATGGTTTCCTCAAGGACAGGGGGTCCTGGTCTTGGATGATTTAATGGATGAAGGGAGTCACGATAAACGCGTGTTGGATTTATTCACCAAACATTCACATCATCAAGGGGTGACGGTGTTGTACTTGTGTCAAGACATGTTTCCCGTGGGTCGCTATGCGAAAAGTATATCCCGCAATGCCCATTACATTGTGGCGTTCAAGAACCCCCGGGATCAATTAGGGGTACGCAACGTCATGCTGCAATCGTTTCCGACCACGTGGAAAGACACGTTAGAGACGTTTCATCACGCCACTGCACGGCCTTATGGGTATTTGGTGTTGGATTTGCACCCGGCCTCGTCCGATCAACAACGCTTGTTGAGCCACGTCTTAAAAGACGAGGGATGGACGCGCACGTATCAAAAAACGTCGCAGTGATCAGGATGTCAAGTAAAAGAAAAACCGTGGTATCCTTGCTGAATGGACCGTTGTCCAGAAGCCACGGTGAAAAATTCAAACCGGAACTTTTGCAACGCATGGATTCCTTGTATGCCTTTTACCACAAACAGTGGTGGTGTTATCGGAAAATGCTGAATCATTTCAAGTTTGTCAACGCCTTGTTCAATGGCTTGGCATTACTCCTGATGGCAGCGGGCATGATTGCCGGACCCCTCTTGGAAAACAGTACTTTGGTGGCGTGTTTGGCGGCCGTGGGTACGGTGGTCAAAGGATGGAACGATTTTAAACAATACCGGTTTAAAGTGACCATGAGTCGGTTTGCGTTTACCACGTATGCCAAAGCCTTGACCGAATTGAAAACCTATGTGCGTGGTGTTCCTTTCGAGGACCTGGAAAGGTTTTTGATCAAGATGCAAACGTTGGATGATACCATTGTGGATTTCACCCCTCCGTTACCCAAACGGTGTCTACAAGATTACCGCCGTCATTTTATGTACCAACCCGTGGAAGCCCTATGCTATGTGGACGGATGTCCTCGTCCCTTGAGACCCAAAGACTATTGGATAGATAAAAAGCCGCTCCCTCCCAGTCCCACGCTCTTAGAACCATGGCCGTCCAACGACGACGACGACGCAGAAAAAGGAAACGACGTCAAAGAGGAGGGGGTTTAATCAGACAACAAGGCCGTGGCTGGTGGCAAGATTTCAAACGCAATACCAGTCAAGGCTATAAAGAGACGCGAGATGCCATCAAACAAAACAAAGCCCTTCAACGTGTGTTGTTGCACTCATGGTATCCTTGAGGAGACGACGACGACGTCGTCGTCAACGAGGCGGTTTTTTAAATCTATTGGTCCCCGCCATGGCGGGATTGGGGAAAGCCGTGGCCTTGGAAACGGATAAACGTATAAAACGCACCATTCAAAAAGCCAACCAACGCTATCGTCGTCGCCATCGGTAAAAGATGCAACGTCTTCGACGTCAATTGCCGTTTTTACGGTCCATGTTACAAGAAGCCAATGGCTCCAAACGACAAGAGTTGTTACAACATGCCAATGCCGATCAAATCAATGCTGTGAGTGAACTGGTCTTGAACTTCTTAAAAAACAAGATTCCCGTCACCCCACCCATCCTGGCCAAACTTCAACCCTATAAAAAGGTGCTACGGGATTTGGGACGTCGTAAACATTCCGTCAAAAAACGTCGTCAGTGGTTGGTCCGACAAAAAGGACGCGGGTTATTTCAAGGACTACATCACGTGTTATGTCAATGTGCTCGACCGACCCGTTAACCCTGGCCACATGGATCACCCTGTTACAAGAGGCCAATCGGGCCACCGACAAGTGGAAAGACGACTGTTATTATTGGAAGCATAAATATCACCTGTTGCATCAAGAGTACATGCATATCTTGAACTCTGCTCTTTGTGAGAGCTGTCGTGCAGTGGAAGACGGGGAACTTTGCTCTGACTGTAGTCAACGATGGACGAGGTGTACATGATTCCCCACAAGGACTTGGAACAACTCATTCAATATTACAAAGGAGAACTCACCGAAAATGCCTTGTTGAACAAAGCCGCCACGTTAGCCGCCAAAAAACATGTCTTGTTAGCCAATCCCGAATTACCCCCCGCCGTGGTCAATGCTCAAATCAAACCGATGAGTCAAGAATTAACCAAGTTAACCAAACGCATCCGTCAATTTCCTGGCGGGGTGGGGGTTGGTGCCCCGGGTGCACCGCCAGGCGAGGAAGAAGAAGAAGCCGGGGATTTGGTGACGGGACCCGTGGAACAATGGTTGAAGCGCATGATAAAAGGCAGCCCGTCCACCCCCAAACCACCCATTACCCCTGCCACCAAGAAAGGCAAAGGAGCAGCCACCACTGGTAAAATTGTCAAGAAAGGGAGCCCATCCACCAGTCGAGGGGATCTACAATCGCGTTTAGAAGCCATTCGAGAACAACGCAAGACGTTGGAAAAAAAGTTAGCCGACAGTCGCAAAGGCAAAGGCGTCTCCCGTGAAGTGCAAGCATTAAAACCCTTACCCGGTTGGGAAGATTGGCACCGAGGTAAAAAGTTACGACGTCGATTGGATTACGACAGTGAGTAAAAAGATGCCCACCCAGAGGAGGAGACGGGGCGTCAAACGGAAACGCCGCCAATCCGGTGGGGCGGTGGATGTCCAAAAATGGATCGCCAAAACCGGCAAAGAATTTCATTGGCCTGGCTATCAGTACATGGGCCCTGGGACGCATTTAGCCAAACGTCTGAAACGTGGAGATCCCGGGATCAATCGCTTGGACCAGATTGCTAAACAACACGACATTGATTACAGCCGTGCCAAGAATTTGCAAGACAAATGGAAAGCCGATACCAAGATGATCCAAGCCATTGATCGGTTACCCGGCAAGAAAACCAAGACGGAACGCGTGGTCAAAAAAATCATGCAAGCCAAGAAACGTTTAAAATTGTAATTGTCTTAATCACCTCGTGTTACAGCCCATGTTGTGTTCTTTTGGGAGAAAATAAAACAAAATGAAAATGTCTGCACCTGTCTTTTTTTTTGTTCAAGAAACAGAATCATCCAAATCAAACGGATCGTCCACATCTCAATTGTTCCCATTTGTCATTCATGTGCTTTAAAAAGTCACACACCTCCCCGCTGCTCTCTCTTCTCTAATTGTTCAGCAAGACTCTTGTTTTGGACACGTTTCAAACTCTTTCAATAATTTCTCGTGGTCATGATAAGATGCTCCAGCCAGGCGCTCGCTCTGTTTTTATGGTCTCTCGTCGTTCCCCGCTAGGCCTGATGGGACCTCAGAGAGGGGGAGGGGGTCCCCCCCTCCTGGGGGACCCCATGTCCCTGATAGGTGATTGGTCCATTCCCTCCTCCCCCGGGACCTTTGTTCTCTATAAAAAAACAACCACGTCCTGTTTTTTATGTCCGTTGACTTTTTCTGGAGAGTTGAAGAGTGAGGATGGTGTTGCCTTGTTTGAAAGGAGCAGGCTGTCCATTGGCTGTTTGAATGTCAATGGCAATGCTGTCAAAGATCGTTTTACCAAGAGGAAAATACATCCGTTGCGTGGTATCAAACTGATGATCGGTATTGCCGGCATCCATGGAACGTAAAAAACCTTTTTGTTGATTTCCCACAATACTCTGTGCGACGAGATCCGTGTAAATCATGAGTTGTTGTTGTCCTTCTTGTGGTTTGACAGTTTGCGTGGTGGGAAATGGTTGTCGACTGAGATTTGGACCCAAGAAGAAGTAATAATCAAAATCGGGGTGGGTAAAGGTGACGGAGACATGCCCCAACGGGGGATATTTGCTGACAGGCCCGACGGTTGGTTCCCATTTATGCCGATCGTTGTAATCCACAATATGTTTCACCAAATAATTCTTTTCTTGGACCACGCGTTCCGTGGACGTTCCATCTTTCACCAGTCCCATCAGGCCAGCGAATTTCCATTCCATTTCAAATTGCATGTTGGCTGGAATGAGTACATACAGGGAATCTAATTCGGAGGCGATGCCCGTATTGGTGATTTTCACGTAGGGTTGAGCCAGGTTAAGAGCGGCTAGTTCTTGTCGTTTAGCCTGATCGTCCACGTCCATTTTGGCTATATCCATCATGACTTCCATGTGTTGTTTTTCCATTTCGTAACCGATGGCGATCCATGCTTCTTTCAAATTGTGGTAATACCCTGGCGGTAAATGGATTTGTTTGGTGACTTGAATGGGAGCCGTTCCATCGCCGCGTTTTGGTATGTATCTGATATCTGTTTTCATCCAATGTTTTTGACTATCTTCTTGCGTCCAATTCTGCTTGGTTTGATCTCCCAATTGTTGATTAAAACCAGGGTGTGAGATATGCACCAAGGCCGCTTCCCAATCATCTTCTACCAGATAATGTGAATGAGGAAGTCTGGCAGTAAATTTTTGACCCGTGCCTTGCGCTTGATCACTGAGGAGGGTGATGTAGAAACTCATGGTGACAACAAAATAGCCCATGGTTGCCTTTTTTATACCTATGTAAGGACCTTGACCTCCCAAGGCTCCTTAAAAACAAGGAAACGCGCTCGGACAGGTTTCCAACCAGACCATAAACACGATCCAACGCCCGATATTCCCTTGACAGAGTTCAATCGCCTGTAAAGGATCGTCTGTCGGTTCCGGTAAGTCAGTAGGTTCATACAACTGCTTACACAGGTACAAGTGTGTCTTGTAAAGAAACCAATCCTAAAACTTGACGAGAGATAGAGAAAACAACCGGGCATCTTTGATCGTTCCCTTTAGAAAAGGCGCGCAATAAAATTTCTATATACAAAACAAGGTGGGTGTGGATTGTGACGTCAACGGGTATGTTTCGACATGTTCCGACAAGCAATCTACCGACAAAGACGGTTATGACGTCATGGGGCAAGTCTGTACCTATTTAGGGTGACAGTTAAACCAAATCAATTCTGTTTTAGACAGAAGACAACATGGAACAAATCTGTATGATTGTCGATTTGGATGGGTATCAAGTGAACCATCAACCGTTTATTGTAAGGGAAATGGGTGTTTACAGTTTACAGCACGGGAGTTTCAGCTGGTTCTTGGAAAACAAGTTGCCTTACCTCTCGTTGGAAAAGCGAGATCGTAAAACGGTCAACTATATCTACCATCATATTCACGGCTTACGCTTTGAATCGAGCAAGCAAGAAAAAGCCTTACCTCAACATCTGGTCAAAACCATGATCGAGTCAGCCTATCATCGTTGCAGAACGCAACACCAATACATGGTAGCTTACAAGGGAGGATATTTGGAAAAGAATCTACTAAACGAGCTACAGATTCCTTGCATTAACTTGGAAGACTTTGGATGTCCTAAAGTCGAGAAACTCATCGCCATGGGGTTTGATGTAGGATTAACCTGCGGTCGTCACGCGAAACCCACCCATCATTGTCCCAAACAAGAAACCTATTTGTTTTACCAATGGATCCAGTCTCAAGCTTGAAACCATCTTTATCAGCACTAGAACTGGTGGGACGATATTACCGAAAACGTCAAAACTATTCTGGCCCATGACAAACAAGAAGAAGAAGCCTTCACCAGTCAATTTCAATGAACGTGAAGCAAGCAAGCAAGCAATCTGTTGACAGCTTGGTGATCATTTTGTTTCCTTCACAACAACACAGAACTCCAGGGGAAGAAAAGAAGGATCATGACAGAGTCCACAGGCTACCTTGACATGAATAAAAAAAAACCTGTGTCATCCAAATAAAATCAATCAACTATCTTTTGTTTTGTTTTTTAAAAAAGGGATTTTTGTTTTTCAAACCGAGCCGAACTCGATCGATCGATCGATCGCTTCTAACCCAAAAAAAACCTCCCACCCAAATCCCCAAGAAACACTCTTCCATCCATTGTCTCCTACTCGCTTCGACCCGAAAAAAAAAATTTCCATGCTTTTTTCCAAAAAAAATTTTTTTTCCACCCCCGACCGGGATTCGAACTCACATTAAAAAGATCTTGGTTTCCCCCACAGCGTGCGCCAAGCGCGCACCGCTGCCGCCGATTCCCCGCGCGC
The DNA here is from genome assembly GCA_964017195.1 of Siderastrea radians. Classification (NCBI taxonomy): domain Eukaryota; kingdom Metazoa; phylum Cnidaria; class Anthozoa; order Scleractinia; family Rhizangiidae; genus Siderastrea; species Siderastrea radians. Next base: position 37,956,650 of record OZ024891.1, on the reverse strand, counting down.
GCGCGCGCCCGCCGCCGCTGCTGCTGCCCACCAACACCACCATCTCATCGAATCGGGATCGGAAAAAAGAGAGGGGTATCGAACCTCGGTATCGACAAAAATCCGATCGGTATCAAACCTCTGTATGAACCCCAACCCTTTGAGCCCGCGATCCCCTTTTTTTCAACCAACTGGTCAGCGGTTTCCCACCCTAGCCAGAGGGTGATTCCCCTACGTCATGTAAGCGTCACGAAATGTCCTCTCTTTGCTGATCTGAGCCCGCGATCTCCTTTTCCTAGACCGGTCAGCGGTTTTCCAAACAAAAACACGTGAACTCTTCATTTCCAACAACATTCCATTCTGATGACGTCATCACTTCTGATCATCACTTCTGATTGTTTAGGGTGGGTCTTTTCCATCCCAAATTCCTATCAAACTCGAGGGGTAGGCCTTTTCCATACAAAGTCCCATCGCTTTGTGACGTCATCAGAATGGAATGTGGGGGGTAGGCCTTTTCGATACAAAAGGCTATATCGACCCCCCTTACTACTCCCTACGCAAAACCATCTTTGACACCATCACTATTGACATTCAAACAGCCAATGGACAACCCGCTCCCTTCAAATCAGGCAACACCGTCATCACCCTTCAACTCTCTAGAAAAAGTCAACGCCAGCCGTTACCTTCCTTCATTTCTTACCCGACCCAGCATGGAGGACCTGGCCAATGAAGTGCGACGCATTATACGCAATCTTAATCTCGGCAGCAAAATCGATCTCCTCCTCGAAGAAATGCCACTAAATTATCATCCAACGCAAACCATCGGCAAGAAAAAATACAAAGGAGAAGTCGTCTTGGCCCATTCTCGTTATCATCAAGAAAATCCCACTGTTCCATGTACCATCTATCAACATTTTGTCCCCTTGAACATCGACGCCATCCTTCAACAACGTCGAACCACCGAAGGACTTCTGCTCTGTAACAATTCCCCCAAAACCTCCATCGACACCCACGCTTTTGTCAAAGCCTGGTGCAAAGGACATTTTCATCCCGGCTGTTATTACCCGAGCGATTACCAAGAACAAAATCAAGACCTTCAAGTCAAACAACGCACACTCGATCGATGGTTTCAAGGTCTCGAACAGAAAAAACAAGACGAACCCAACTTCCCTTCTTTCCATTGGTGTGAGCGAGACGATATTCGAGATCCCTGCAAGATTTGTCACCAAGTCTTACCCGTCGATACCGATACCACTTGGAAACCCACCCCTTGGGACAGTGTCACCTGTCAACGTTGTATAGACGCAGGGTGTGTCATCCCACCCGACGAACATTGTTGCGGTCTCTGTGGGACCTCAGATCCCTCGTGTTTAGAATCATCTTGAGCTACACACCGAAAATAACAGAGATGATCGTCGTAAACCTTTTCCGTTGGACAAGAAGCTGCATCAACATACCAGGGACCGCTTCACTGCTGATACTGGTTGTCAATCTCATCCAATTACCCTTGTGTTGTCTTCCAAGGAACTGTGACTCTTCCCCACCTCCATGTTGGTTCTTTGTTTCGCATGATTTGTTGTCCTCAATAAAAGCCACATTTCCAACACCATCCCAGTCTCTCTTCTTTTTTTTTTGTCTCACTGCGCCCGCGATGTTTACCCCCTCCTGGTCAGCGGTTCTCCCCAAAAAAATACACTCCCACCATCAGACGCCATCTTGTCTGAGCCCGCGATCTTTTTCCCCTCCTGGTCAGCGGTCTCCCCACCAAAAATACACTCCCACCATCAGCCGCCATCTTGAATGACCTTTGACCCCAACGCTCATTGGTCCATTTTCTTTGACCGGGATCACATGATAAAAAGGAATGGCACGAGTCCCTCATTGGTCCAAAAAGTTAGGGGGGTAGGCCTTTTCGATACAAAACGCCATACCGACCCCCCATACTACTTTCATCAAACCCTAGATAGACAGAAAAACAGTTAAAAGGTTTATTACTCCAAAGACGAGTTTTTGTTAAGTCTGTTACCATTCTGGCCAGACAATCGTGACAAACAACAGTGAACCAATCAAAATTCGAACCAGCATCTCGCGCAAAAAATGGGTGCAATTAAGACAAGATTGGCTTTATTTTGACTTTTAAATTGTTAAGATGATGGCGTTAGTTGGTTTTTGAGTAAACAAAAAAAAAACAAAAAAAACAAAAAACACGGAATTGAAAGCCGCTCCAGAAAATATCTATTTCGTGGGTTGATATAGCTCCCCACTCAACGAATGCCTGGAAAAGGCCATTTTACACATATCAAAACCATACTCTCCTTTCTTCGCGTTTCCTGGAGAGACAAGAAAATAACACTACAAACAAATTCCTCTGGAATTAATTTTATTTACTCAAAATTCTATTCACAGTTGAAAAGTAAACTATGCAGTAAACCAATGAGGTTATAAACGTCTGGGTGCATTTACAGGGTTGATGCTTTTGCTGCTTCAAAAATTATAGAAAATAAATTACCCGTTTCGGGTCGCCTCTTGTCACGTCAACAATGTTCAGAGCGATTTATTTGAGCTTAAATGCACATTAGGGATAATTCTCGACTGAGGAGTCACTATTTACAAGAATAATTTGTGTCACACTCTTTTTTATTCCCCTCAAAATCCTCCAAAGCTCAGCTCAATTTATTCGCTACAGTGAACTATCAGTATCACATGTAACAAATCGCCCCAAGACATTTCGCCCCGGACATTGCGGCGTTTTCAACTCCAAAATTTAAGACCACATTTTCAGTTTTTCAACAGAGCAACTACGATAATCAAATGAAAAAAAATTAATTGACTTGCGCGCAACTTACATTACAGCTCTACAATATCTTTAAAAGATTTAAATGAGACGCCGAGGGGCTTATAAAGCACTTCTTTATGAATGACGACGGCATTACTGTACATGATTGCAATTGTAGATGTTCCACTTCAACAGAGTGCAACTAAATGCAAGAAGGGGCGAGATGTCAGAGGCGAGATATTTCGGGGGCAATTTCACCGGAATTCACAAAAATGTACGGACAGTACCAGCAAATTTTGTATCTGTACAAGTTTCATCAAAATACTGGACGAATTTGAATCCGCAGTAAACCAAGCTAGTAAACAGCTGGCTTAACCCGTTAAGTCCCAATACCAACAGGCAAGTTTTCCCCACTGTTCTCCATATATTTCTTATGGTACTAATTAGGAGAATATGCATAAACATCAAGGCAATTTATCTTTTATGATCACCTTCTGTATTCTCATGTCCTGTACGTTTGATCAAGTAGTGATATTGTAGGAAGAAATTAGATGCTTGTCACTATTTGGGACTTAATGGGTTAAAGAATGAAAACACACTGATCTCACCTGCAAGAACTGGGACCTCCTATTGCTCCTGGTTTCTAGGGACGTTTGAGTTAACAGAGCTTGAATGCCCTTAAAGCAATGAGAGGCAGCTGTGTTTGCAGGCTAGACCTACGAAAATGAGTTATTTCATACGAATACCTGAATCCCCAAACTGAACAAAATGTAACGCCAGAAAATGCCATTATTTACTTCTTTGTGCATGTTTCCTTCTTGATTGCACCTTTACTTTAGATTCACTTTCAAATGCTGTTTTAGATATGCATGTTTTTTTTTGCGAGTCTCACTCAAATGGACGCTTTTGAAATGCACATTGACAACTTTACAGAATGACAAACAATTACAGTGCGAATCAGAAAAGCCTGGGAATTACAAAGACTGAGCAAAGAGAACTAGAACTTTTTTTTTTGCAGTGTTTGTGGTGCCATATGGGAAATCCCTCAGATGTGACATAAATTGACTGCAAGCAGCACACAATGTAATGGTCATTACTCCTGGGGGAAGCTTCCATGCCAAAGTGATGGGGGGGGGGGGGTGTGTTTGGAAAGAACTGACAGGAAAAGTGACCACTTGTCAGATTTGGTACCTCTGAAGGTAGACTTGCTGCAAGTTGCTCATTTTTTCATGGGACAAAAGAAACGTTTAGAGGATTGCAAACACACGCACAAAATTTGTCTGTTGTGTGCAATGTGATGCAAATAGATGGGTGCGAAATGAGCTCGTTCCGCAGAACCAGCCGCCATTTTGATTCACGCTTGTGGACCACGTGCGCATCCTCCACGATGAGAACAAGCAACTTGGAGCAAGTCTATTCTCCGGGGTGAAATCGAATATGACCCACATCCACAAAACGAGTTTCTGCTTCCCTATGGGGGCTCCTTTCCACAAGTACCCGTGACGATTATGTGACTCCCCCCCCCACTCGATGTTATAACCCCTGTGGTTTGATCTCCCACCTGACTGCTTGCGGCATGTTAAAGTCAAATCTAATTCTTCATGCTTTTATGATTTGCACTGTAATTATTAACAAACTCACGTACATATACCTCCTCATGAAATGAGAAGCGGGGAGGAGATAGGGTTATTGTTTACCCTTTAAAAGCATTGTGACCTCTTGGAAACTTCTTTGCATGCAATGGCATGCCATTCCAGAAAAACAATGTACCATTGTGCAAATGCTTGGAACTGGAATTGTTTGGGTAGATGCTGATAAGTTCGGAACATAAAAACTACCTATTAGTGTTATTTTATGAATCCACAAAAATTTAATGAGCTTATCTATGCTTATCCACTTATGGAGCTTATTAAAATTATGGATCATAGCAAAATACAGACAGTTAGTTTGGCAAAATCATCACTTTTGCCAATCTTGCACCAAGCCTTCCAATTAAAATGCCATTCAATAAATAAACCATACCAGTTTTAATTTCAGGATTAAAAGCTACATTCAAAAGTTACATGCAACATCCACAGAACTTTGCATGGGTGTGAACTTCAGTAAATTTGATGTTAACTGGAAGGATTAGCATTAATTATAGTCTACTAAACCAGTGGGTAGTTTTTTCGCACGCTCTGATTGGCTACTCATACTCAGGATAGTATCTGCTATCCACCTCCTTGCATTGTTCTGGATTTCGTAAGCGAGTTTTTTCTCATTTCTCAGAAAAAGTAACTATTTGGTGCTGCTATCCACTGGTTTGGTATACACTAAAATGACTATTCACTGCAGTGTTGGTTGTGAGCGGTAGACATTTAGCTCGCCACTTTGCAGAATATCCACCACTTAATTCACCTCCACGTCACTAAAAATTGTCAATTACTGTTTTAGGGCTTCAAATGGTTCATTTTTCTTGAAAGGACATATATCCAACTTAATGAAACAAAGCTCTGACCGCAGATGAAATTTCATCAGACATACGCAAATTTGGGTCAGCCATAACACAAATCACTGACTGTAATTTGCAGCTCTTTTGTTCAAACTTCATCTTATGTTTCTTTTTTCACTTTGTTTGATGCCTACCCAAGCTATCCCAGATATCTTAGCATGCTAAGCTGGTACCCAGTCTTCCACAGTACTCAGTGTTCATGGCTCAGGTTAAACACATGATTCAGTCACCATGTTTTCTCTGCTGCTCCACCCACCATTCACTGTGTTATGTGCGTGGACTTGTGAATCGTATGATGGACTTGTGGTTCTACCTGCAAAAGAAAGGAAAGTGGTTTCTGTCAGTGGCAAACAAATATGTCTCAGGCTGCTAACTTAACAAGGCCTGCTTGTTCAAGGGGTGGATAACGCTATCCACAGGATAAATCGCTATCTAGCAGAGAAATGTCAACAAAATGAAGTACACTATCCACTGGATAGTGATTTAACCGGTGGATTGAGTTATCTGCTCTTTAAACAACTGGGCTCTGAACCCTACAATGTTCCCTTGGACTCTTGGAGGTTGATAGCTTCAACGTAAATAAGAATTTCGCCAAACCTTTTACTATACATGTACTAAATCAATGTCAAGAAGATCCTCGCAGTTATTAACGCAACTTATGCAGTTGTGAAAAGAAAGCCTGAAAAAATCAGGCTTGCCGGGATTCGAACCCTGACCTCTGCGATACCGATGCAGTGCTCTAGCCAGCTAACAAGCCAACTGGGAGCTGGTCATTAAATTGGTTTGTAATATACCTGGGAAAGATGAAGATGAAATTATGAATATATGAAATTCATATATTTGAACTGCAGAATGAAGAAATCAATGTCAAGAAGATCCTTGCAGTTATTAACGCAACTTCATTCCGCAGTTCAAATATATGAATTTCATATATTCATATTCACAATTGGCTCGAAGATATTAGCACTTGAGTGCTACACTGTAAATTCGAGGGTAAATAAAGTTTATTGATTGATTGATTGATTCATCTTTCCCAGGTATATTACAAACCAATTTAATGACCAGCTCCCAGTTGGCTTGTTAGCTCAATTGGCTAGAGTGCTGCACCGGTATCGCAGAGGTCAGGGTTCGAATCCCGGCAAGCCTGATTTTTTCAGGCTTTCTTTTTGCAACTGCATAAGTTGCGTTAATAACTGCGAGGATCTTCTTGACATTGATTTCTTCATTCCGCAGTTCAAATATATGAATTTCATATATTCATAATTTCATCTTCATCTTTCCCGGGTATATTACGAACCAATTTAATGACCAGCTCCCAGTTGGCTTGTTAGCTCAATTGGCTAGAGCGCTGCACTGGTATCACAGAGGTCAGGGTTCGAATTGCGGCACGCCTGATTTTTTCAGGCTTTCTTTTCGCAACTGCATAAGTTGCGTTAATAACTGCGAGGATCTTCTTGACATTGATTTCTTCATTCCGCAGTTCAAATATATGAATTTCATATATTCATAATTTCATCTTCATCTTTCCCGGGTATATTACGAACCAATTTAATGACCAGCTCCCAGTTGGCTTGTTAGCTCATTGGCTAGAGCGCTGCACCGGTATCGCAGAGGTCAGGGTTCGAATCCCGGCAAGCCTAATTTTTTCAGGCTTTCTTTTCGCAACTGCATAAGTTGCGTTAATAACTGCGAGGATCTTCTTGACATTGATTTCTTCATTCCGCAGTTCAAATATATGAATTTCATATATTCATAATTTCATATACATGTACTCTCAGAAAAAAATAATCAGGTAGAGATCAAATCCAAACTTGTTTCAACTATTTTACAAATTTTGGGCCAATTTTGCAAAAATTTTGTTTGTCCTCGAAAATTTTGATTAACTCCCCAGTTCAAGGCTGAAGAAGGCACAATCCCTACAGTCAATAAAAGGCTTTGGTCTAAATTCGCAATAAAATAATTATTTCTACACATTGTTCCGGGTTTTGAGAGGAAGGGCAAATGTTTTGTCACAGGCTGGCAGAAAGTTTTGAATTGAGACTCCTTAGATAAGGAAACCTTCGACAAGATGCTCAAAGCAACTATGCAAAATTGTGTTCGAGGCTGGTCAATTTGCCTGCTTGCCTGCCTGCCCGGCCTTATTGAAACCCCTGTTGTTGCTCTCTCTTCTTGTCAAGATGACCACGGGTGTGCAAAGATAACTGGAAGACTGAGACAGTCCTAACCACAGCTGAGTGTCTCACTTGCATTACTCCACATTCCATTTGATACGACCATTCATGCTAATGTGTTACTTCATGATTTGCAAGACAAGAAACACACCAAATGGAACTGGAAGAATGCACTGCACTTTTTTGGAGAAGGTGGGGAAGTCAAAAAAGTGTCAGGAGATTTATTCCTACTCTAACTGAAAAATAAAGAACTGATACCACAATTTTGGCTAACATTCATATCTGGGTGGGGGGGGGGGGGAATCCCCTTACCCTCATCCCTTAACGACAGTCCTAGAATGACTCAAAATCAGGGAGCTTTACTTGTAACTTTAATTAAACAAGAAAACTCAGTCTTACAGCACAATGAAAACAATGTGCCATGTGTGGAACAGGTTAACCATCATTTCCTAAAACATTAACGCAAAAAGTGTTTGGTTGGCTGGGATAGCATGAACTGAACCACAAAGAAAACAACAACAACAAAAAACAGCACAGAAATTTTCATCTAAATTAGCAGAACCTTCAAACCATTTGTAGGCTCCATTAATATAACAGTGGGGCTAATGAACGTAATGCAAAAGCCAAAACTAATCTTAGATTGTTGATTGAGTTGCATCCAATCAAATTTTTGAATAAATGCAGACAAACTGAAAACGTTTCATGTCATTTGTATCACTGGTCATCAGCATTCCAGAATTACTTTTCACATTCACAGTTTTGTTAGTCACAATGTAACACTTTTCACATAGTGAACAAGAACAAATTCAAGAATACGGAAGAAAATAAGAAACAACAATTAAAAGGGAAAACAAGTTAACAGGGTCTTACCAGTTCCATTCTCCTCTCTACTGGTAAGTTCATCACGTGAGCTGAGTACAGATTCATATGAAAATCTTGGCATCCTCCACGCCCAGTGATCAGACCCGGAGGAAGACTCTGACGCCGATGATGAACCAACATTACGCCGAGCATAAAACAAAAGATAAGCTGCCTTTGTGATGATCTGATGCTCGTTTATCCTCTCAACGCGCATGTCATCAAACAAGTACCATGAGCCATCAACAGGATTCTTGCAGTATGCTGTGTAGTGCCCGCCTGACATTCCACCAGTGTGGTTACACACAGCATACAGATCATAGAGGTTTTCATCCAGCCCACTCATGGAACTGGATCGATGGCGCCGCCATGTGCCCCACCCCAATGAGTGGTTCTCTGATGATGACTTTTTACTGCGGGGCTCCAAATGTGCATTCATGTCTAAGCCCGTCAGAGGGAAGTCCACCAGCGTGTGAAGCTTGGTCCGGCCGGCAGAAGTCTGGAAAAGATCAAGGGGTTTGTTTCGTTGATCAAATTTTGGAGATTTCAACTTTTGTTAGATTCACCAGTCACAGTTTCATCAAAGTGTAATAAATTGCATTGTTAAAGTTCAATGATGTCAAGTTGCCACTGACTCGAGAAAACAAAAGACATCAGACCTTCACGTAATGAATTTTACTGGGACACTCAATGTGCAGGCATAAATGTGTCTGCTTTAGAGAGATGTTGTCTGCTTCAAAAAGTGGAGCTGTGAGATCCAAGTCCCATTTTAAAGGCTGCATGAAATAGTGATTTTTGACACCATTTAGTGGCAACTTAGAGTTGCATTCCAAATAACATGTAAACTCTTAGCAACTTTGCAGCAACTTGTTGCAACAAAATAGTTATTGTCACTGATCAAATAGTAACCAAAAAGCAGCCTCAAGGTACCTTTGATGTGTCATGCTTACATGTATCTTGCACATTATATTCTCCCACCATTGCAATGTGTTTCAAAAACATATTAAACTCTATATGTACAAACTGTAACTGTTGTTCACGTCACTAGAGTTAAGATGGGAGATTTAAAATGGCACTTGACATTACCTTGCAAAGTGGCCTAATAGTTTTTAAACATCCCTTGAAAATATGCTTTTGAGGAAAAGGTCTTAAGAACTATCTTACACCACTAAACTCCACTCTCTGCACAAAACACCCCCCTTACCCCCAAACTAATTCTACAGATGTTGAGCTTTAAAGGTGTTTCTTAACACTCTTGCGCTCATTTTGCTAAGTGTCTCAACTACTTTTGTCGCTCAGTGTAGAGTCCTAATAAAATAACATTTACAGGCAATGTGCTGTAACCGACCTGTCTGAATCTCTTGAGGTGAACCACCAGTACTTCCGGCAGAGTCCACAGGCTCAGTTTTTTCACTGTGCCTTGCTGAAGCTTCTTGCATCTCGGACAAAGCCAAGCGTCTTCAGCTCCCAACTAGAATATACACAAAAAGGCACATGTGAAAGCAGTGTCGCACAAGCACGGATGACAGGTAGCGGGAATGGCAGAGCGATAAAAGCTGTGCTAGTCCCCACCACACATTAAGATGGGTTTAGTTTGTTGTTGGTTCTTGAGCTAATGCTCTGAGGGTGTTTTTCCTTTGGATGAAAACGGCAACAACAACAACAAACAAGAGCATTTCTAAATTCTAATTCCTGATCTGGAAAAGTGTGGTTTGTGAAAATATTCTTATATTACCCACCCCATGGGTGGTTATTGGAAATTCTGAGGGAATGGGGGTTTCAAAAGCCAAAATTTTTAAAGGAAGGTTTGAAGCTAAACTGGCATTTCTGGAGGGGTGGGGAGGGAATTTCAAACCAAAAAACCACAGCACATTTTGACACTTTTCTTTGATACTGTCAGTGCTATGGAAAGTAAATTTAATTTTTGAGCACACAAGGATGAAATCCTGAAGTGTGGCCATTCAAATGTAAGTTACTTACAAAAACCTTTCTGTAATGATGCTAGTTTGTTCAGAAATTTGTTTAACTCCCCAATGCACTCTTACCTTCTCATCCTTGGTGTAAAGGCTGAAGCAGTCTTCCAATTCCACATGGTGAGAGCTGTTATGGAATGACTCAACTTCACGCACACTGCAGTGCTCTTCAGGTCTCTCTTGCAAAACACTGGTCCTTACAAAGCTAAATGGCAAACAAAAGAAGAATAAAAACACTGAAGAATTCAGGCACGGACATAATTTCCTTTTTTGTCTTTCCACTTTTGCATATCTGCCAAATTCACAAGCTAGATAAAAAGTGTTTTCTTTTCTTAATTCAAATAACATTTACCTCACTCTTGTTTCCGGTTCCCATTCAGCTATCACCTTGATATGCTGAGGACCACTTCCTGTTCCACAAGACATAAGAGCCCTGTAAAAGAAACAATGGAAAATACGAATTTGTTACTTACAACAATTTTAAGAAGACTTTGTTAAAATCATTTTCCATCGATCAATCAATTCAATCAATCAATCAATCAATCAGTCAGTCAGTCAGTCAGTCAGTCAGTCAGTCAGTCAGTCAGTCAGTCAGTCAGTCAGTCAGTCAGTCAGTCAGTCAGTCAGTCAGTCAGTCAGTCAGTCAGTCAGTCAGTCAGTCAGTCAGTCAGTCAGTCAACCATTTTTTAATTGCTATAAATTTAAATTGCTCAATAATACAAGTAGCAAACATGAACCTGCAAGTAGCCTAATGCTATTTGTGGTTCAGGTTATCTCAAACTTCTAATTTGAAAACCAATCGTTTTGGAAATGGTGAGTTAGTCACCAATGGTCTTCTTCTGGACCATCTTACCCGGATGAACATACTTTACCAAACCCATTATTTGTTATAGAGTCACCCACAGACTGAATCTTTCTCAAATTTGCAGTATTTCAGACACTTTTTGTTTAAGTGGTTGAGACAGCAAATTTTGCCATATGTCATGCTTCTCAACAATTGTCAACCATTATTTAAAGTTTAAGAAACATTGAAGGCTCTTACTTGTCAACAGTAGCTTGATACAGGGGGTGGTCCACCTCTGGAGAAAGTGCACTCTTTCCTGGCAAACCGTTCACCACACGCAGTCGGAACACCAACCCTTGCTTCTGTATTGCCTGTGGAAAAGATTTAGGTAAATGTCAGTGATAGTTCACAACTGCATGGAGATTTCCAAAAGAAAACAAACTGCTTGATTGCACTACATCAGGAGCACTCTCAAAATGTGCAGGTAACTTTTTCACCTAAAGTTGATTACTTGCCACTTACTTCACAATTTACTTTTGTCTTGTTCTAGTAAGAGACCCAGCCCTTACCATCTGCTACTCATATTATGCTGTTTATTACTACAAAACATTTTTGAGAGTGCAGATCAGCCTCAAAATCCTGATCCTCTTCCTAGAGGAACGTGGTGAGCTTAGCATGTCAGACATCAGACGCAAAGGCCAGTGGCTCTGGTCTGTGTCTGCCATCTTAGTCCTTGCACATAAAAATTTCGCTTCAAATTGTTTCTGTCTGTCCTTAAGGCACACAGTCACTTTTTGGCTAAAAGCTTCACCCTGATCTTTACCTGTGATGAAACACTATCCAACAGCATCCTTGACATGGCTTTCAAGATTGCCGCTTGAAGATTTTCATAGCTCAGTTCCCTGAGAACTCTGACAATGAATGGAAGACCAAATCTGAAAATGCAAGAAACAAAGTCATATGTTAAGCAAAGAAAATGAAAATGGCATCACTACACTGTAAACATAGCCTAAGAGAAAGATAATTTTCCAGCTAAGTTACAGTTGGAAACAGACTCCACTGGTTGAGAAAGCACTTATCCCCTTATCACCAGCTGGCTTGAGCCCAATAAACAAATGCCTTTTTATCAGAAACAATTTCATTGAAAACAAAAAAAAAAATCTCACAAGATAAGATAACATAAGAAAAATAACTAGAATTACAATTATAATAGAAAGTCTATTAGGAATAATAAACAAATGCCTTTAGGATGCATTAACCACTACCATATACATTTTTGGCATACATTTTTCTCATAAAATGTGATCTGCTAAATAGCCTTGCCTTCCTACTTTCCAAAATAATCCCATTTTTTATTGTGAAACCAAAACAAAGTGAGTTGAAAATGAGAAAGAGTCAGTAAACAAATGTGACACTTGGTCATCAATTCCCTCCCAAATGTTTTGTAGACTTGGCAGCAAAACAGGAGCTGTTGGAGCAAGCATTTGGGTTCCCTTGCCTGCCTGTTACAAGGGGTTTAATGTGAAGAAAGCAACAAAAAATTTACTACAGAAGGGAAGATTTGGGGGTGTAAAAGATACAAATATGATCCCCAATGGTGCTTTACCCCATCACAATGTCAAGGGTACATGTGGTGATAAAGAGAGATATTGTAAATTATGTGTCTTTTTTGAGCTGAAAATGTTATCTGCGGCCACCACCCACAATTACCAGAACAATCCTTAACAAGACTAAATATCAGAAATGGTTATATTTACACGTAGCGAAAAGTGAGATCTGCTCCCTAAATTCCCTTTATCACCCTAACCTCTACCAAGATAAATGTATTTGTTTCTCTCGCTACCCGAGTTTATGTCTTTAAGGTACACCACATAATTTGGACAGAAATCATACCTTTTACTTGAGGTAGTTTTTCCTGGACCCTGACAATTTGCAACAAGAATCACAATGGTGTCTTGAATAGGGCCCTTGCTACTGTCTGCTAGCACAGGGCTATTGCCTTCTCCAGTATCCATCTCTGGAAAAAGACCACTAGGTGCTTCAAATGCATAAATATTGTCCCCATCATGAACAACACTCAGTGACTGCTTATCATGAAATGTTCTATGAAATCCATCATAGTAAAGTTCCGTGAGAATCAGAGATTCCTCTTTGATGCCTGTCATATCTGACACTGCATTTCGCAGATCAGCGATAGCACCATTCAGAGGAACACTAACTCCAATACGCAGTGGTACTCTGGATGAGTTTACAAACACTGTGGTGACGATGACAGGGCGCGTTTCTCTTTGAGGGATGGGTAACGAGAGGCATAGGAATGGATCAAATGTGGTTGACTGCTGGTTGCATCTGGGACATTTGAGTGATGAACGATACTGCGCTTGGAATAAATCAAGCACAAAGCTGTCGTTGCAGCGAGTGTGATTGTTCAGAGCTTCCAAAGCGATTATGTCATCAGACTTGCCTAAGCATTCCTGAAAACAACAATGAAAAAAAGCCAGTTAACATAGATGGAACACTGAATCAGATTCAAAACAAAAATACTGGACAGCTGCATGTAGTGACACAACACATCACAGATAAAGTGTCCAATCACCCCTTTGAGATTACTCAGCCAATTACGTCATGAAAATAAAGAAAATAAAGATCATTACGATATACTACTTCTTGGATTCTAAAGACCTTCAGTTCAGATCATCAAAATGTCAGTCAATCTATCTCAGGGCTTGAAATAATGGCCGGTCAACGGACGATGTCCGGTCAAAAATAGGTTTCGTCCAGTCAAATCCTTGGATGGCCGGACAATTTGTCCGGTCGTTTACGCTTGTAAAGAAAAATTACTAGGTATTAAAAGTTAACTGTATAGAAGACATAGAACTGCAGCGATAGTTGTATGCACAAATGTAATATTAATTTTGCCAAAAGGTTCAGCTGTACCATGCGTTCCACTTTTCCTGCATTGAATTCGAGGCTGCATGTACAATAAAGGCATAGAAAATGTACTTGTTTGATACGTAAACATCATGCGTGGGGAGGGGAATTTTACAGAGACATGACGTAATGGATATTTGTCCGGCCAAAAATGGGTTGTGTCTGAGTAAAAATAGGTTTGACCGGACAAATTGACTGGCACCAGCCGGGAAATTATTTCAAGCCCTGCTATCTTCACCAGATTGATCATGAAAGATAGAAGTCATGTTGTAAGACAATCATTGTACAGGGGCAGTGAGTGAACAAATGAATGCAATACATATATGTTGCAATGCAGATAGAAAAAATAGAAAAAGAACTTATGCATGATGTTATCAAGTAAAGCATTTGTATGCAGAAACAAGTCAAGGCCAGTGGAAAATTTACAGAACCGACAATGTATAGATGACATAGGCTGTTTCCAAGGCAAACAGGCAAACAGTAATAAAACAGTAATACTATTATACAGAAAACGGATGAGTACAACCAACTCAATATTACTATTCCTGGAATGTTATACTGTGTTGTGGGGAAAAAACAATCAGATCAGATGCTGCAAAACTACAGGCGTACAACGGTAAAGTTAGTATAACTGTCCTCATGGCTAGCATTTCATTTCTTACACGTTTGATCTCCTGCCTGTTTTGTTTTAACACAAACAACATATCATGACAAATGCCCAAATTTTCTGGTATGGGTTGTTAACCCTTCAAGCCCCAACATCCACATACAAATTCTCCTGAATGATCGCCATACATTTTCTTGTAGTATAAACTGGGAGAAATAACTGTTAAAAGATCAAAGCAATTTCCCTTTCGTGATCTTTTTATTAATTCTCATAAGCATTTTTCTTGAGTGTGTATTGTTATTGTAAGGAGAAATTTGATGTTGGTCACTCTTGGGATTTAAAGGGTTAAGGATAAGGTTAATGGTAGTAAGAAGCATTTTCTCCTAAACAGATACCACACCAGAGAAACAAAGATGGAGTAATTTTTAATGGCTGGATTTACAGATGTATGCAAAAGACAGCTAAATCTGCTAAAATAGGACTCTTAGAATAGGCATGGGTCCTTTACACTCCAGTCCTACAATTTTGATTTTAAAAGTTATTTGCAACATCTGTGTTTATTATTTCATTCACTTAAATGCTTTGCCATCCTTTTTTTCCAAACGAAAGACCAGAACTACTGGTGCAAGAATTATGGCCTTTTACATAATAGGCACATGGTTAAGTGGCCATGGAATTATTTTGAAATTATGCATGATTTGAGGCAAAAATTAAGTCATGACACAATGCACAAATGACAAAATTATGGTAAATGTTGAAGTTTCCTTTATCTGATTCTCATTATTGAAGAGAGACTTGGAACAAACAAAAGAGCAAAAAACATAAAATATGGTTCTTCCTGCTTATCATGATGGCTTATATTATCAGACATATCAAGGTCCAAACTTTCATAATCAAATAGGGTCCAATAACACCTTTTTGAGACAGTGCCTTGTGCCTTTGGTGAGAAGGGGCAAATAGATGTCCTGCATTGACTACTGTTTTGAGCAGTTTTAAAACTTTTTTAGTTAGTGAAATCTTGGGTTCGTAAAAATGTACATTCACTGTACATCACTCTCCCACTCTGCTCTTCACGCTCGGCATAAGTCTTTGTTTCCTAGCAGCCTAGGGGACATGACCCTTGCTGCCACTCCTGTTTTGCTGATTTGATGTTACTCAGAAAATTTTAACAAAGCTGAGCATATGTACTAGAAACGTTCATACGCATTCTTCAAAATGAAAATGGAAAATGGAGGGGGCAAAGGCAGTAGAAAGGAGTTGAATAAGACCATCTGCATCATTGGTTATTTTAATCACCAAAAGCTAAAAATAACATGAACAATAATTGTAAACTCAAATTCACTTGCTAATGTCATGGTTAGCCAGAGCAAACGAATAAGAACAATTTTACTGCCAATTAATAAACGTGCGCATTCACAAACAACGTTACATCGTCTGGTGAACATTCGTTCTCTGACAGTGGAATAAAGACCTTGACAAAGCTAATTAAACAGAACGTGCTGGACCATTTTGTTTTAATAAAGCTGCGGGCTATTTGTAACCCGCCGTGAAGAAAACAAAAGAACTAATCGCTGGGAATATCACTCTACGTTAACACCCCATTTCAAGCTGAAAATCGGCTCGGGGGCATACTTCGAATTCTTTGAGTTTCCGTTCACCTGAGTAAAGGAAAACATTGCACTTCAAATGGAAAACACCAGTACAAAATAAAATTTTTGTTGCACTTAGTTAAAAGTCATAGCTGGAGAATGTTTGCGAACTTCCCTCTGCATAAATTGGTACATAATATTGACAACAAAGTCTAATATACGGAGATTCGAACGCAGGAGCTGTAAAAAATCTTTGATCACAAACAAATCCATTCGCTTCTTAGATGAACAAAAATTATCAAAACTGTTCAACGTTTTAAAACTACCAATCTTATCGCAATTTAGGTGAAAGGAGATATTTAGAAAGAGTTTTATTTGCGACACCTACGAATGACGGTCGATCGTAGAATTTGTAAAGCACGCGAAAACAAAATATTGTACGTAGCTAGCAAAACACCCAGATGTTATCGGACTAGATTCACAAATCAATAAATTCCGCGCAAATTATCAAAACACAGAACTATTAAAAAGAAAAACATTGCTTGTTTTACTTTTTATCCCGAACGCAATGAAATCAAAATTCATGTTCATATTGCATGACATATGTACACTCGAGCAGGTAATATGATCACCACTTTAATCTTATATTTCTACACTCCCAAGTGTCGTAAAAATAGAAATCTGAGAAATCTTGTAGTGGAGCAAGGCGTCTTAGAATTCTCTTACCTTGTTTGCCTTGTATTTTCGCTTGGTTGCTCGATTCAAATCTTCATGAACCTTGTCCAAAAGCCAAAGCAAAAACTCTTGGGCGTCGTGTTGTGCGTAGCCCCGATACTGAACGCCATATTTTCCTACGATCGCCTTGAAATCGTTGCTAATCTGCGAATTATATTGACTAGACCACAAGCTCTTGAGCAATAGCGCTAGCTTCTCTGTCACTTCACCACGAGTTCCGAATTTCTTGGTTTGGCCTTTGCGAAGTTTCAAGTCCTGTTTGTACTGGTCCATAACGAAATACTCGGCGAGTAAATCGGTATGAGCGAGACACTGGATAGTAGCGTTCATAAAACAAGTGTTGCCATGATTTTTCAAACCAGAGACATTGAGCACTTCTGCCGATTTGCTTCTGTGAACGCTCGAAGGAATTTCTTCGGTCCCATCAAAATTCTTTTTCTTGTACGAAGCACTCTCGTCTATTCTACCGATCGAAGTGGTTGAGTAAGCTGAATTCGAGGGAAATTGCACAGCAGATACTCGAATCATGAGTTTATGAACCATGTTTGACACAGATTTCATCGACGGTCTTCTCACCAATTTCTTGCCTCCAACAAAATCTCTCGAACCAAACCTAAAGCTCTTTTTCTTCGTTAATTGTCTAGTGCTTTTAGACCTCTCCAAGTTAGCTTCCTCCCCTTCGCTCACTTCGCGAGCACCGTGACCTCCGTGGAGCTCACCAACACTTGCGGAACGATTGTGGAACATTTTTTACTTCGGCAGGAGGTGCAAGGCTATTGATTCAACACAATCCTGAACGTCGTATCACAGTGTGGGTATTCTGTGACTTGTTAAATCTGGTAATTTGCAGCGTTGACAACTCCAAACTTCTCCGAAGTTCTTTTTCCGCTTCAAACATGTCAGTCAGTGACTCACTGAACTGCAAAACAAAATTTGTGCTTTGGAGCATGCGTACTCTGACGTCACTAGGAAGCGTTAGAGGCGTTACGCGTTACTACGGTCGGTCTCTGCGGTCAATGAATTGTGCAATTAATTTATTCAAACCAGACGATTAGATAAAAGGATTTATACTGTGCAGTGAAAAACTGCTTGAGAAATAAAATCGAAAACTAGTACTGTTTTAATAGAACTACCCGGGTGAGCAGCAAAACGTTGAAGGTAAGAGATATAGAGTCAGGTCTTCCGATATTTGCATCAGTGATTGAGGAAGTCTCAAGTCCTAACCACGAAAGCCCTGAGGCTCATAAGTGGACTTCCCGCTATTGAACGATTGTAAATAGTAACATTGGAGTTAGTTTTAATACTGTGTGTGGCAAACAAACCAACAAACAAAAAGTGGCTGGTCCTTACTTTCTGAGGACCTAGGGAAGCTTGCCTATCTGGCTTCATCGGTTGGGCGGGGGTTTTGCGTTAGTCTTAAAGAGAAAGCCAGGGGGGGGGGGCGTGGGGGTTAAAAAGGGAGGGCGTGGGACGTGGGCACTAGATCGCCAATGTAAGTACAGCGGAATGTGTCCTCAACAGGAAATTTGTTCAGATTCTGGATTCTGTGCAAAACTGAAGATCCTGGGAGAGGAAGTAAGGAATTTAAGGCGGGACTTAACCTAAAATTTGACCAAAATGTCGATATTTTTCTTTTTTTTAAATCTTACGCTTCAGGCACAGAAGAATGCTATGGCAAGTGTTTTAAAGTTAATTTCGCGCTTTTTCGGTGCTGGCGAATTGTTTTATTTAGCGCAGTAGAAAAACAGTTTCGGTTACCATGGTAACGCAAAATAGCATTTTTTGGTTTTACATCCATTTCTGTCCCTGCAGTCCATCCAATTCCTGAAAATCCTTATCCACTCCTGTAAGGAAACTATATGACTCATTACATGACGTCCAGGCCTAACTGAGAGCTCATGGGATCGAAGTTCAGCGAACAAAAGTTGTTATCACAACGGTGAAGACTGTGAGAAGGAGAGATGGCTTTCTAACGAAGATATTTTTTCTGAAATGACCGGAAAGAAGAAGAATACTGTGTACAGAAGAAAAAGGAAAGGAAATCCTTCACTGCAGTTCAGATACAGGCGAAAAAGTGAAGAAAACGCCCGCCGATTAATGGTGAAATTCCCGAGGCAACTCCTGCTATTGTGAACAGGTTTCATCAGATTTCGAAAATTCTCAATCGCTGAGTGCATCTCTACTAAAAATGGAGCCTGAAGATTATTCGGATGGTTGTTCAGAATGTTCTGATGATAAAACGGCTTGCCTTGGAGGGGGATATAGCCTCACAGACCTCAAGAAACAGTGAAGAAATTGTCTTCAACACTGTCCGAAGCTTTAATATGTGTGCGAGAAAGGTGAGAAATATTGATGTGGAACGTGAGCCAGTGTACTATCTCTGTCAAATGTTTCCTCATTCGTTGCTGTTTATTAGACGTAGCATATATTGCAGGCTAAACTATGTTCATTTATTTTAGATGGGGTTGATCCTCTTGGAGAGAATTGCCTTTGATAATTTTAAAATATTTCATTAATAATTAAGATCACTTTAAATGTCAAATCATCTTCTTGTACCTAGTAAAGAAATTCAAATGTTCATGAACAAGTGATTTTGTTTTAAGTGTAATCATTGCCCTTATCATTTTGTAGGGTCTTTAACTGTGAAGAAAAACCCTTTTCGGAGAAATGCATTAATGGCAAACCTCTCAGTGGACTACAGTGTATGCCTTGATGCTACACCACGTGTCTCGACCACTGTTACCAAGAGAGGGTAAGAGAGTGCAGTGGCCCTGGCATTTGTCACCTTCACAGTGGAGCTTCAAGCAGAGTGAGGGTGATGAAGAGACTCTCCATTCTAGCTGGAGTATTTACAAAAAGGACATCAGAGAAAACAAGCTAGAGGTGGTTGGAGAAATCTGACCTGCAGACTTCTGCAAAAGAAAAGAAGCACCGACAAGGGATGCAGCTGCCGCGAACGCACAGAGAAGAGGCCCTCAGGAAGGCTGAGGGTGTCACATATGAAGCAAGGGGCTTCTAACTGATTGAAATGGACAATTCAATTGAAATGTGTGACTTGAAGGCAACAGAATTGCTATGAACAACCTTTAATTTACTGTTGTAACTTTAGATCAGTTTTTCTCCGAATATGCTTTTTCCGAGTTTGAGAAAGGATATCTCTTGAAGGATTTGAGCAATTAACTTGAAATTTTCAGTGTCAATTGCTTTTAAAGTTTTTTCTGGGATGAGCATAGGGTTTTTCTGTATGTTTACTGTGGCAAAAGTTACAAGGAAAAATGGCACTAAAATTTACCCTGAAAAAGTGGCTTCACTTTAAGTGAGCACTGTAGCCAAAGTATATACTTGATTGAAAAGTTCTATGCTCATCCCCAGAAACAGCTTGTATACTCTCTATTAATGTAAAAACCTCAAAATTTCATAAAATCTGTGGCAAGATATCTTTTCTCAAGTACACTCAGGTCATGCACAGTATGGGGTCACGGTGTTTGACCCGTATCAGGTTACACTTAACCGCAATACAAAAATATTGCTTATTTCTAAAATCTGTGGTTCATAAGCTTTCCATTGATGTATGGTTTTGTATGGTTTGAATGAAAATCTTAGAAGTTACAAATCATTGAAAAAAGGTGCAAATTTTAGGTTAAAGACTCTCTGTCGACCACAATGCAACGCGCGCCTAAACGGAGGTTTCGTGGACCATGAAACCCCAAAGTTTTACGTCGGCATTTGAAGGCTGTGGAAATCTGCCTTCATCCAAGTCATCCTTCCGTAGAATGGATAGAGATTTTCTTATGGAGCTATGAAATTTATCAGGGAACTATTGCAGCAGTGTTGATTTAAAAAATGTTTTATTCTTCGGGTCACAAAAGCGACATTCGGACACTCGATGTTTCGCACAGCTCTCAACCGACAAGCGAGACCACGCGGAAAGTTTTTTATTTAGATCTCATATCAGAATAATGTGACTATGGACGATCCAGTGAGTTCATAGGGAAAAATAACAGAATTCTTCTGGTTATGTGGAACTGAATGTGAGTGAATATGAAACTGACTACAGTAATAAATGCTTCTGTAGCTCGGACGTGACTGAGTATTCAACACACCCCGCGGGTGACAAATCGCGGTTTTGCAACCGTTAGTGATAAAATAAAATAACGTCAATTGCTTTTACTCTACACGCCTTTCGACATTTTAAAGTGGGGTATATTAAAGTATAAGTGCTGTTGAACATAAATGAATGAGCGAACTCATGACCTGATACACTAAAAACCAAATGCGCTATGTCAATTTGAAAATATTTCTCTGACTGCGTGACGTGTAATGACAGTCTACGATGAATCGTATTTTATTACAGTCATCTGCAAGACTTTTAAACCATAAAATTTAGCTCTTTCTATTGACAAAACGTATACACCTAACGAAGTGAACACCTTCTTTTCCTTTCTTGGCTGCTAAAGGGCTCAAATCTAGCCATTTTATCACAATGTTCTCTCTCCAAAGGAATCAAAACATAAACAAACGCGCGCATTGCATTGTAGTCGACAGAGAGTCTTTAAGTCCCGCCTTAAGGGGAGGGGTGCTTGTTGGATTTTGGTTGGGGGTGTGTTATTGTCACAGAAAGCCAGAAGCCTATCACTCTGTGATATGTTCCTGCCAAAGCTCAAATTCCTTTTTCACACCTGATTAGAGGTTAACCTTTCTGTCCTTTTTTTTTCTTCGGACCAAAATAGGTCAGTCATTTTTCATAGACCACTTTTTTATCAGAACTTTGCTTTTGAGAAATGCACCTTTCATTTACAGACGGAAACAACAGAAACCTTTTCACTTACTCAGACAAATAAGCTAATTAAATATACCTCAGCAAGATCCTACACCCTCTTTCAGATCAAAATGCCCAGATGACACACCCCTTATATGTTGGGGCACCACCAACAGCTGAGTGGTAACACTGTCCCCCACCCCCCGCAGTGGCCCCCACCTCAGCAATGTTGTTCAGAAAAAATGAAATAAAATGAAGACTGGTACTTTTTAGTATGAACCAAAATAGACAGGGGGAAAGGGATGTATAAATGACTTATGTCTCTGGCTGTAGCTTTCTTTTGCCCTTTTCTTTCTTTTTTTTGGTGGAATATCCGATGGCATATAAAGCCAATAGAGCAGAATTTAGAGAGACAAGAGGCCTTATGCCTTTCTGGGGGGTGACAAGGCTGAGTGAGTGAGTGAGTGACAGAAAAATGTCCAGTGGTGTTTAGGGATAATGGAGCACAAAATAGCCAGGGAAAGGGAATTCTTTTAACATGCTGCACAGTTTTAATACATAACTGGTCAGGAAAGCAGACCTCTTTTGAGAAAAATTTTTATTAATATTATGAAACAGTCACAACAAATTTTCACAACACAACAGTTACTTTAAAACACGTCATTCTCTTTTTCAAAAATACGAAAAAACGTCGGCCATTATATAACAAATACATTTCCAATTATTTATGTGGCCTGCAGGATTTTTGTGGTTTGGTAAATTTAAGAAGCGTAGATAACTAAATTTTTTGGTATTCTTATCCATTTTTGCCATAAAAATTCAGTTTTAAGTTTCCACTGAAGCCACGCCCTTCAAGGTTGGCAATGTGAACAAGCACAGTAGGAGCTTGTTCCTTGCCAAGTTGAGATGCAATTTCAAGATTGGAGAGTTTCCCTGCAAAGAAATCTTCACCACGTGCTTGGTGTTCTCTTGATGAGGCACAATGCCTGATAGATTTGCTGTTGTCTGGTGATCAAATATGAACAAATCCAGAAAAAGGGATCTCCCTCCAAAAAATTCCCTTTTGAAGGACAATTGCAGCAAGTGAAAATGTTCCAAACCAGAAAACCCCGCAGGCCACATACACAATCTAAGGTTTTGCTTCTTATGAGCAATGGAATTCTAACAATAACAAAGGCACTTTGAAATTTAAATCTTAGATTTTGTACAAATATCTATGAAAAGTCACAATATGTTCTCTTTAAATACTGTATTCCACTTTAATACATTATCATTTATATATTAAGAGGCCAACTTTTTAATAATAATGTACACCATGGTTTCCACCCCGGGGGGGAGGGGGTTCCCTGGTAAGGTATATTAGTGAGTGACGGGGAGGTGAGAAACCCTTTTGGGTTTGACTGTCGGCGATCTGGGACCTTTTTTGGGTGAGAAATTTCCTGATGGGACTTATTTTGGGTAGAAAGATTTTGGCAGGACTTTTTTTAGCATTGATGAAAAAGAAGCACACCTCTGGGTTCTCAATTATATGTCAAACAGTTGCACAAGTTTCATCTAGAAACTCGATTGACTTTTTGTGAAGTTAAAAAGGACTTTTTAAAGTTACATTCTGAGTTTTTGAACTTGTTTTGGGTCCAGTGTTAGCCTAATTGGACTTTTTTGGGTATAAAAATTTGGCTCCATCCACACCTCCCAAACACCAATATTCTGAGTACCCCCCCCCCCCCCAGTGGGGGATTCATAAAGTTCCTCTGACCACTTCAAGAGACATAATAAAAGTGAAACATTCTGTCTTCACACCATTAAAAAAGTCTGGGGTGAATGCTTCACAATTTCGAGTTGTTTTGGCCATTTCCTGGCACACTGTAAATCAAAAGCAAGCAGAGTGCAGGTTGCTCAACTGCAGCATGGTTGTTGGTTGAATAAAAAGTCTGGAAATTTAAATTAATGTTGTCCAAAATCAACCAAACTTTATCAGTGGAATAATAATAAATATCTTATAACTATTTATAAAACTATCAATGATAAATCTATACAACATATTCTCTGATGGGATGCCTATTTGGTTTGCATAAGGTTATGGTAAAATGAAATTTACTATTCAACACAAATTATGCAGCATTACGAGTGCAAACATGCACCAAAATAAGAGTCAGAATCAGTAGACTTACCGAAGTACCGCTGCCTTCACGCTGCAATCTGGAAACTTTTCAAAGCACAGATTTAGAAAATAAAAAAATTATGTCAAATTATAAACTGTTCATTTATTCAGCAGGAAGTTGTATATATTACGAGGGCCATTAATTGTTAAATGCTGGTTATATTTTTAAATGCTTGGAAAAAAGCAAACAAGCTATCAATAGCAACCTGCTCACAAACATACCTTGCAGCCACACTATACAACTTACTGCTGAACGGGTTGTTTGTGTAAACAAAATACTTCAGAGTTCTTGTAACTAGCAGTAACTTGCATTTTCACATTAAGGCAAAACTTAGATAATGCTAAATAAAAAAAAAAATTGCAGAAACATTTTTTGACCCTGGCTCTTGAAGGCCATAGGTTCGACGCCTGTTGGGAGAACTCAGATTTCTTTCCGAAACATCTTTCTCAGGTATAATTATTGTTTCAAATCTTTCTCCTGAAATGACTTCTCCCACAAAACAAGAATATGAGAGAGTCAAGGTCAAAAAACACTTCTGCAGTTACCTTGCAAATCCAAAACCCAGATACTTTTTTCCTTTGAAATGACTACTGACCAAAAGAATTCAAATAATTTGTGAAAGATATAGCCAGGTGGCTTTGTTAATGCCCAATTGTTTACATGTTCTGTAGTTTGAGCTCTTATTTGATCAGTACCTACAAAAACGGACAAACCACAGTAAATATACATTTTTCCAGGTTTTGTGATTTACACAGTACAAAATGTCAACCCCTGACTACAACTGCTACTCAATATCTTAACATAGATATTAACACATATTTCTTATTTTTCTTTTACAGAAAACTTTGTTCAACCTTACAAAAATATAGAAAAGTAATAAAATAAACCATGATATAAGGCATTAAAAAAAACTTTAAAAATAAGAACAAATAATGTTACTGCATTAAAATGTCTTTTTGACCAAGAATATAATAATGAAGGGGTGCGTGGAAGAAGCTCCTAAGTGACTCTTGATGTAATGTCATATTCTCCTTTTGTTTCACAAGCAAATAAAAGGAAGTTTGAAAGGAGAATTTAGCAGTTTATCAGAAGTCATTTAGGGCTTTTTCCATGCACCCCTTCAATTTATGTAATAGGGCCCGAGTCTGACAAAAAACAAACGGTGGTTGCACCAAAAAACCAACAATGTGCACACTCTTTTGTGCACTTAACAGGGTTGCTACCCATCAACATAAAACCAACCTCCTGATCTTTTATGGAACAGACCAATTTTCACTGGCCATGCATGACTAAATCGTTTGTGTTAAAGCTGCAAAAAGCAATTGATTAAGATATTTTTGGAAACAGCATGACCTTGCCAACACCAAAAGAATCCTTATCAAACACAGTTGTAAGTCAAAAATAAAAATTCTCTGATTTTCAGTGACTTGCATCTTTCCCGTCTTGACGACAAATTCCCTGACGTTTGACTCTGAAATTGAAAAATGTTGTTTACCCTTAAGGTGATTCCATTCAATTGCATTGCGCATCCTTTCTGCGCATCAATTTTTGCGTGATTAGCGCGCGCATGAGCGCGCGCGCGTTCGAAACTTGGTAGGTTTCCTATGAAAACTGAGCTGTTGAGAGAAATGAGTTGTCGTTTTCTCCAAAACGAACTCGGTGACCCCTCCTTTTTATTCCATTTATTTGAAGAAAACACGACTCTGCATGATATATCCAAAATTTAAGAATTTTTCATTATTCAATTTTCAAATATTCTGATTAATTCATTATTACAATCTGATTTTAGGCATTTCACTGGAAGCGTGCATGTGCTCGATTTGCTTATTATTTCATTACTTTTGTTTTTGAGGCAACTTTAAGGCCTTTTACTGTAACATTGTTTTGCTATCACAAGAATAATGCTTATAGTTTATTGCTAGTGATAACTTTCTTAAAGTAGTGGGTGTCTCTGGTACAAGGAAAGGCTTTTTAATATTGCTGTCGATAGCTAGCAAGGTACCTATATACTACAGCCCTGTAGCGTGAAATCAGACACGGTGACCCCCTCTTTTTATTTTATTTTTTCGATGTACTAGGTGTAATTAATAACTGTGCAAAGTGTCAACAAATTCTCATTACAACTTCTTTTTCAATGGAATCACCTTAACTGTGCAAACTTGCACTGTGACACAGCAACTACTCAGAACAGTTTACCTTCAGTAACAATAAGGAAGAAGAGAGTGTAGAATAAGGCTTAACTGAACGTAGCCAGGAAAACTTTTGACCGTCAGCACAGTTTATGAGGGCACTTACAGTGCTAGGTGCCATACTGTAGCGATTTAACCCTTTAAGCCCCAGTATCTACATGTGTATTCCCCTTACTCTTCTTGATATATAACATCGAGACATTTCATCTTTGGTGATCATTTCCCTCACTCTCACGACCTATGTGTTTGATCATGCAGTGAGATTATAAGGACGAATAATTAATACTGGTCAATTGTGGTCATTATTGCTGCCTAAAGGGTTAACAGTTTTGATTAGTTTTTGACAAATTAATGTTTGGCATACTTTTCAAGACATTCAAATGATAAACCAAATGCATGAAGTTAGTTAGAAAGGAAGCCATATCATTGTCAAAAAAAAAAACTCCAAACATTATCAAAAATTCAGTAAATACTTTGGCAAGTGGCAATGGTATGACAAGCATCACTGTTAATAAAAAGAAACCTGTTTTAATTATGATCTTGTGTATAACTGCATTTGTGCTTGAAGATCATCCATTGTTGTTACGCCAAACTTGTCCTTATCTGTCTCCAGCAGCTTAAAAATTTCTTCAAGTTGCTTCCTCTGTGTCCTTGGATAAAAATAAAAAGCAAATTCAATCATTACAATGAGTTGTCTGATGCAGTACTTCCCCATTCAATCTGGCAGAAGTGAATAAAAAAGTAAATAAATAAATAAGTCAGTCAGCAAATAAATGAATCAACAAAGGAAGGAAGGAATGAATGAAAAAGTAAATAAAAATAACGTGATTCCAGTTACCCAAATGACATATTAAGGCATCCACAACATAGACTCCAATGTCGCCAAGAACTTTTAAGCAGTGGGCCCAGCTCATAATGTTGTTTCACCTCATATATTTAACAAGCATGAGTGGAACAATTGTGTTGTTGAATACTTTCTCAACTTTAGTAATCATTGCTGAATTTTGGGCCATATTTTTGGACAAAACTTTTGCTTTACTGTAAAAAGTTAACAGTTAACATGGCATCCAATTTCCTCATGAGGCAAAATGCATGGTTATTCAAAGCTAACCTGCGTATGGCAAACCAATGTATGGCAAACCAATCGGAAAGCTTTGAAGGATGGTGCCTCCTAATACAGATATATTTTTGCAAAGGATATGACTATGGGGAAAAAGTAGATCTTAGCAAGGGTTATTGGAATCCAAAAAGAAAAATGAGGGTACCATACTTCTAAAAAAGCATTAAAATACAAAGAATGTATGGCAATTTCTTTCCAAATTTAAGATCAATTATCTCTGAAAATGCATGGTTACCCCCAATTTTCTTTTTGGATTCTGATAGCCCTTGCTAAGAACTGCTTTTTCCACATAGTCATAAACCACACAAAAATATTGTTGTATTAGGGGGCAAGTTCCTTAAGAAACCCGAATATCCTGAAATGCACAGAATGTATACGCAGTAGCAAAAGGAGGCACCATCCTTTCAGGGATTACGAATTTTATAAAAAGCCTTAACAATCCCAGTTACGACCTCTGTTTGATACTCACTCTCTTTCTTGAGCCAACTCCTCCTTGGTCATTTTGTTTTCAACCTCTTTGATACCCAGCCGGGATGTCTTGTAGTAGGTCTGGATATTAGAGGCATCTTTGACTGTCATTTCTTTGATTTTGTTCTTTTGCTCGGTCTCTGTTAATGGCTGTTCATTCACTTCTCTTTTAAGAGTCACCCTTTCATCCTCTGGAAGGTAGTGGATATCTTCATGGTTTATGATGCCTTTACCTTGTAGTAACTTGGCAGCTTCTTCAAGAGTTATTTGATCATCATCATCTTCCTTTTGTACCAGAAAACACATCTTACATGAATATATATGTATAAAAAACACAAGGATTGGTTCAAGCACTTCTACAGTCAGAAAACTTGAGCCTGACAAAAATTTGACTGTCAATTCATATGTTCAGATTAACAACAACCAGATATAGACAATTGATTCATCATGGTTGAGATTTGTTATTTAAATCCCCAGGGGGGGGGGTACTCGAAGTATACATGACGGGAGGGTCCGACGGAGCTTCATATTGCAAACCCAAAAAAATACACAAGCCTGAAATTTTAGACCCAAAAAAATACCTGGCATCAAAATTTCCAACCCAAAAAAATACAAGAATACGGAACACACGTCACTGAAAAAAAGTTCGAATGAATATTTTTCTGATCCACTGATTGCAACGAAAACCCGAAACGAAAAGTTCACTCGGAGATAAGGCCCAAAAACATACGCGTATTTTTTAAGACCTAAAAAAATACGTGACAGATCTCTTGACCCAAAAAAATACTGTGTGTAAATTTTCAACCCAAAAAAATACGTCGGACCCCCCTGTCATGTATACTTCGAGTACCCCCCTGGGTTTAAATCAGTGTCTGTAATGTAACAAGATCAGATATATGTTCGATCCTTGGAACAAATCCTACACAGGATCTTAAGATTCTAATACAATCTTCTGCAGGATACCATAGGATTTAACTGGATTCTAAGTGGATCTTTTAAACCATGGGTAGAATGACCATTTAGAATCATGGGTAGGATCCTAGAAAATCCCAAAGGATCCCTCATAACATTTCCACCAGGGATGCAAATTTGGAAGCTGATTCAGATGCTGAATTTCGACCAGACTTAATTTGTTGACTAAGTTACTTAATTTATTTAACAGTGGAAATTAGATTTTAGACAAAGAATGTGCAAATGAGGCCAAATTGTCATACCCCCCCCCAAAAAAGTCTCATTAAGCATTAAAGGGACCCAAAAAAGTCCAGCAGCCCAGAATGTAACCTAAAAATATTCTTTTTATCCACATCAAAAAACCAAGAGAGTCCAAGACAGTTTATGCCTTCACCTTTCTTTCTTTTTAGCTTGTTAATGAAACTGAAACAATCGTTTGGTATAAAATTGAGAGTCCTAAGATGTGCATGCTTTTTACCAAACCCCAAAAAAGTCTTGCCAAAATCTGGATCCATCCTGCAGGTAAATTGTCAGAGGATGGTGATGGACAAAAGGACCACATGCCCCACATCTGAGCATGGTCTCCTCCCTTCCTTCAGGCTGACATTGATCAGGTGCATACCTAAAAGCTGTATTAAGGTGGTTCCCTGGAGTTTCAACATAAACCAGAGTTCTTTTGTCTTGATATCTTTGATCCTGAATTTTTCCAGTAAGGTTACCAACATAATTACCCTTATATTTCAGGTTTTGCTTCTTAGGCTTTTGCATAGGCCATTGTCATGGCAACAAAGCATCTAAAGAATGATAGACATTTTCCATTAATTTGTCTTTTTTCTTAAATATTTTGATCTTCCCTCGGTGAAACGTTTTTAGGCTTTCCTATTATGTGCAAATGATTTTGACTAACATTTTGCAGGGGAAAAATATGGGGTCGTTCAGACGGGTTCACCTATATCACGTGATTTCTTAATTTAACCATTACACTGAATTACTCTGACAGAATTCTTCCAAAAAATAACATGTGAAAGTAGCATTAGTATCTCAAAATGTGCAAAATTCACCGAAGGAAACATGAGAAAATTAACTGTTAACTTTGCTTTTTTGGCTATGCTGACGTCATATTATATCAGGACAAACCTATGATTTTACGTGAGCGCGCGCAGATTTCTGCAGCTTGCATCATCAGCGCGCGTGCACGGTCATAAAACTATAGGGAGCCACCTTAAACCCCTGGGGGCTTATTTAATTTCGGGCCTCTATTTAATTTTGGACTTAATAGAGGTGGTGGGGGGGGGGGGATATTTCAAATCTTTAAATATTTAAATATCCTAAAATAATTTTTACACCAAACTCAAACACGGTTAACTTACTTCTGATCAATAAACACCAGCAAAATTTATGTATTTTTTCCTAGCCTTTATAAAAATACACCAACTGGGATGAAGTGGGTGGCTTAAAAGAAATTAAGGAGGGTCTAATTACAAAATCTGATGCCCCAAAGACGGGGGGGGTGCTTATTGAAAAATTGACTTTTTGGGGAGGGGGGTTATTAGAGAGTGGGGTTAACAGAGATTTTATGGTAAATTTATAGACTTATTGGAAGGCTTTTGTATTTTAAACAGTGAACCAATTTTTAAATTATGAGAAACGAAATCTAGAAAATTTGAATTTGAGTAGAAAGGCAACTTTTTGGTCTCTAATAAACTATTCAAACAAAACAAGGAAAGAGAGAAAAATTAACGCCAAATTTCAAGGAAATATTACACCTGTACTTAAAAATAAAATAAAACAATGCTTTTCTTTTCGTTAAATTCAAAAGTGTTAACGAGTAAACCTGATTAGAACAGCCTGTCGCAACGCAGGTGGACGAAGAAAAAGCAAGATGTCGTTTAGAATATCATTTTCCAATTACAGATAATGGTTGTGACTTTCGAAACGTTTTCCGAAATAAAATGCTTTCAAAATGCATTTTTTCCCTGGAGTTTTGAATATCGTACCTTTCGCCGCTATTAACGAAAGTTCTTTTCCTAGAGCTGTCGCATTTCAGCTGACTTCAGTTAACGCAAAATAACAAACATCAACATGTTCTGTTGTTTGTTTTGTGCCTAGTAAGAACGGTAAATTTTCCAAAATTCTAAAAAAAGCAAGGACAAGAAAAATATATGGGGAATATACCAAAGCTTTCTGCTTTTGTTATTCAGTACAGCGAAGTAAAAAGCGACATAAGGAACGTTGATGATTTTCACATTACCTTGTCAGCTGTTAGTAGTTGTATTTTCTCACGACCCGACTCTGTGGGTTCCTGTTCGGAGGTCGAACTTGGACCCTTGAATTTTCGTCGCCATAAGTAGCAGCTAATCGCTACCACTGCCACGGCAATGACGACAGGAAGAACGTTTTGACAGAGAATAAAATCCATAATGGCCAAACTGTGACCAATCGACGTCGAAGGAAAAGATAAGCGAGCAAAGAAATCGCGATGAAAAAATAATATTCGCCGACTGTCAAAGAACGCCGCTGATCCAGCCTCGACTTCAAGTGGCGGGAAAAACGCGCGAGCGAAATTCAAGCTCGCCTGAGGAAACAGCCGACGTTTCGCGTTTCCCAACAGCCGACGTTTCGTTTTGCGAGGGCTCAAGTGGCGACCTCCCGAAACGTCGGCTGTTTTCTCAGGCTAGGGGGGGGGGGGGGGGGCTGGAGTAGAAAAGCGCAGTTGAGTTACCAGTCGGTCGCTCTCCTGATTCGACCGAGGGCCTGTTTTGAGGGGGACGTTCGGGGTATTCCTAAACAGGGATAAACGAGGGGGGATAAGTGCGCGCCTGACACACTCGTAAATTCTTTTCCTGACACACTCGTAAATTCTAGTTCTTTTCCGTCCGTGTTAAGCCGCGTTGACAACAGAGTCAGGATAGCAACGCTCTTTGAACAATTGGCACATTTCCTCTGATTTGGTGGAAAAAACAGAGTAATCACAACATAAACGTAGAAGTCTAAGAAATTGAGAGAACGGGATGGAGTTTTTGACGTGGGAAAGATGAGAAGATGAATGTAACAAATAGCTGTGGGAATCTGTAGGTTTGTAGTATACACTGGTAGATACTGGCCGTTGCCATTGACTCAGGACAGATAGTTGGTGGATAATCGATCAGAGCGAGGGAAAGACGAACTGGCCCTTGCAGAATTTCACGAAGTGTTCAGCAACGAAAAAAAGAAAAGAAAAAGAAAAAAAAAAAGACGGCAAAGAAAAGCCGGGGCGAGGGGACGACTCTTTCTCGCGGATTGCTTTTTGCCAATTTCAACTTTCCCTCGCCCCAGTTATCTGCCAGGTGGTCTGGCCTAAGATGGTGGAGGTCCGGACTACGGCTATAACTCCAGCGCCATACCAATGAGTGCAGAATTACAGTCGAACGCCTGCGAAGGGGTTCGACTTTAGATCTTTACTAATACAGTCGAAGCTCTCCTTGCGACCACTCTAGTAAGCGACCGGTATTGCGAAACCCTGTTTGGATTAAAAGCTCTTGAAAACGACCGCGACCACTTTTGTGAATTACGCTGGTCTTTTCCTTGAGCGACCACTCGGTCAACACCAATGGTTCGTTGACCTGTACATCTGTGTGCCTCCTCCGTGATGGACAATAATATAATAAACTATTTATTATTACTACAATACAATTAGTAACCATTAACATATCACGTGGTCGATTTTGAGAGCTCATTCTCGTAAGCGACCAGCTCTAGTTGCGACCACTTTTCTGAATTCCCAAGGTGGTCGCTTACGAGAGCTTGGACTGTAGGTAGCTATGCGCATGCTTGACATTATGATGAGCGGAAAGCAAAAGGAGGAGGAAGTATCGTAAACGTAAATTGCGAATGAAAGATAAATACATGGAAGATACTCGCAGTTATGTACGCAACTGAATAAAAATCCAGAAAAAATTCAGTCTCGGACGGCAATTGAAACCATGAGCCTGCGATTACAGGTGTAGTGCCGTACCAACTGAGCTGCTAACTGAAAGCTAGTCAATACCGGAAAAGATGAGAGTTCAAACTGTTGCTCTCATTATCTCATGCACTCACGGCAACCGAAGTGCACTTTTAATTTAAGCACGAGCCAAGCGAGAACGGGAGTCGACAGAGTTCAAACTCTTTAACGCGGGCAATCAGGGAGCACGGGGCGTCCTGGGAAGGATGCAAACGAGAAAGAGAGTTTGAACTCTACTCAACTAACGTACACCGATTCTTTTAAAACTTCGTTTGGCCAGGACTTCCGAATCAATCATATCGTGGGCGAGATGTTACACCCCCTTCCCTACCTCCTTCTGCTCCGCGCTAGTTTACCAGCCCTTCTTCTACAACATTCAAGAAATTTCTAGTACAACACCGAGATTGATCAATTGATAAATTTATTTACATAGCTAACAAATACTTACAAGAAATAGACTTTGTACAACGTATCAATAAAATCCATAATCATGGTATTACTATTATCCTGGTAGCAAAGAAGTCTTAGACGCCTTCTACCGCGCAAGCGAGTGCCAGGAAAGGGGAGTTGGGACAAGGCAAGAAAAGCCAAATATAGTGGCCACGAGTTGAAAAGTATTGGCTTACACGCACACAAAGGGACTTGGAATTGTTACATGGTGCTTGGAAGATTCCGAATTCGTAAATTATTGTAAATTATTGTAAATTATTGTAACGATTGTTGTTAGTGTTTGTTTGTCCTCCCAGCTACGTCTCAAGGGCACTTCCCCACTCGTGTGAACGAGAGAATTTTGTCGGTTGCATATAGTGGCGACGTCATGTCTACAGTCCACTTAAACTATACATATTAAAAAAGTTTCGAAATGGAAGGGTATTGCCTCACAAAATACTGTTTGCCGGCTTAAGCCGATATCAGATATATGAGAAAAATTCCAGGCAAACTAAAAGGTTTCCTTCGCACTGTACAAATTTCCCGAACTGGAGAGAGAGAAAATAGGTCACGGTTTTCTCAAGGACGGGAAATAAAGTATTTATAGTAGGGCACCTGACATAAAGAAAGCAAATTTGTCGGGTGAATGCCTTTTTATACTTTTTCTCAGTCGTCTCTTATTTAATTAAGACAAGGCCTAAATAAGAAGCATGTACGAGCAGTTTGCCTTCTTAGATAAGATGAGTGTTGTTTTCTCTCGAATAAACGACAAGAAAGAACCCTGAGCCCGGTTGTTCAGAGCAGGATTAAGCTAACCCAGGATTAGCGTCAATTTTTAATTCCGTTTTCATAGCCAAACGATACGGATTCCTGTACATCTTTTTTGCCCTACATTTTGACCTTGGTCGTTTACAAATGGTCACTTGGAATTTGCTGTGAAAACTTTACTGTAATAAGAGAAACAGGGACCTCGGTTAAATTTTAATTCCAGGTTACCGTTAACCGGCTTTCGAACGACCGGGCCATGATGTCTTACTAATGACTCCCACAAGGCAAGCACCTACACAAGGACGCGCACACACACGCACGGACCAATGCACGCACATAGTCTTCTCCAGAGACTTGTTTGTCTTCACCGGACAACGAAGAAACTAAGATTGCTTCATTGCTACGACAGAAGACTTCTAAGAGTATAAACAATTTTTTTGTAGACCTTCTTTGTTCAGCAAAGAAACTAACAAAAACAACGAGAAAACTGAGATTGCTTCAGCTTTACCAAAGATTTCTACGGCAATGACGAAGACTGCAGACCAAAAACTGAAAACTGCAGACCAAAAAGGTACTTATTCTCCTCATTACATCTCCTTCGCAGCCGTTATTTGGGTTGACTTAGGTCTCAGTTTATGACGATGGTTTGCGTTTGTCGGTTGAACAACTCTAGTGTGATGCTGCTTAAGAAGGCAGGGATGGAGTTGTATCTGCTCAGGTAAGTCTCTATTTGATCTGTTAACTGGGAGGAGAAGTCTGTTGCCAGAAGCATCATTTCGCCTTTGGAGGTGCTCTGTAATAGACCAACAAAAACGACAATTCAAACTCCAACTATCTACAGCTTGATTATGGAAATACATCTATCTAGCATACCGGTGGAGGATCAAGGGAAGGCCCCCCCTTTTTCTTACACGACATTTGAATCCGCCATAGGTAGGCACCACCACATACGTTGGAATGGGGGTTACACTGGTGGGGAGGGGGGGATTTTTGACGTCAGCGCATTGATCGTGTTACCATAACCCTATGGTAAACGTCAAGTCGCACACAAGTTATAGGCGGCTCACACATTACTGTAGCACGACGCAACTAGGAGTATTTACTCTCCCTGGATGGTATGCTGGTCCATCACAAGGTTACCACAGCAGTATGTCGCCGGTACCCATTTATACCCCTGGGGTGGAGAGAGGCAGCGTGGAGTAAAGTCTCTTGTCTAAGGAAACATCGCAACACAATGTAGAGACCAAGCCTTAAATCACCCACCCTCCGGCGGATTTTTTGATCGAAAGTCCGACGCGTTAACCACTACACTATTGCACCTGCACAACCATAACCCGATGGGAACACGCAAAACGTTTTCTATCTCTTAACCCAGGGTCCCAGAGACGTTTCCCTGTCCGCGACTCCAGGAGAGGCAAGAGGAAACTCTGGTACACTGGGTAAGGGTCAGCACCTCAGGTTAAATATTTATGAAGTGCAATTAACTTGGCTAGAAGTGAAAACAAAATTTAGTAGACTCAAATATGGATCAAAATTTACCTCAAACAGCAGGTCGTCTGTAGATCGCTCAGCGTACATGGACTGCAGTCGATACTGATTGTCTCTTATCACATCAATCTTGTATCCAGTTAACGCGTAGCACGCCTCGCGAAACTCTTGGATCTTTTTCTTGAAAACCTGAAAATTTCAAGTCTGACGTCATTAAATTTCCTTTACACATTATATTTTGGAAAAGGTTACAACAAGACTACTTTTTGAGGCTTCTCTTGATAGCAGTATTTTATACTAACGAGGCTATCTTGTTAGGTACGTGCCTAGTTGTTTCTCTGACACAATAAAAATATAATAACCAAAAACAACAACAAACAAAAATCCGAATAAACAAAACACTCATTTACCTCCTTGAGTCGCTGATTTTTCATCTCTGCCGAGGAGAGCTGGGCCTTGAAATCTGTTTAACAAAGCAACACAAAATACTATTTAAATGCTGAACAAGGTTGCTCGAGCTTTTGAGTCTGTGGATGAAGTCCTTACATTTCTAAATTTTGAGTCCATGGATGAAATCCTAAAGTGTGAGCATTCATATGAAAGGTATTGAACAGTACTTTGTAGCCTGCGAGCAGGCTCACTTGGTGTGTAATTCGCGCGAGTATCTTGGCGGCGGAAGTCGGCGAGTGAAGCCGCGAGAAGAATGGACTTCCGCCGCCAAGATACTCGCGCGAATTACACACTAAGTAAGCCTGCTCGCAGGCTAAGTACTTTGCTGTGGCACTGTTTATTATGCTGTGCGAAGTGGTTATAACTTTTGAATCCACTAGATAAAATCCTACTGTGTGGCCATTCAAATAAAAACTATTAAGCAGTACTTGCCAACGATGCTGTTTGTTTTTCAGTATTTTTACAAGATGAAATTTGAAAGTTTTTTCTGGAAGTTTTATTCTGGGTGCTCTTTGGAGTGAAAGAGTTCAAACACAAAACACTGACCTTCCACTTGTTTGGCGACACTCGGTGCACCCTCAGGAATTATTTGGCTGAGTCCTAGGCTAACATCCTCAGGGCCGCAGCCTCCCTCCTCCAGAATCTGCAGCTTCCTTCTCAGGGATTCGTTCTCCCTCCTCAGTTTCTCCAGCTCCTCTCCACGCTGCTGTTTGGCAACGCTTGACGGATTCATCGCAAGATGTACTATCTTAGTTTTGATTGGATCATAGTAACCCTGAGTAATAAGTCGAACAGAGGTTAGGGGAGGCAGTATCATTTTGAAAAATGCTTGTTGTAGTAGTGGAAGTGCTATGAATCTTGAACGTTATTACGTAACTATCAACCCGCCATAAAAATAAGTCAATTTCAACTTGATTAGCAGTTATCAGTTATCAATTATTGGTAACGGTTTGAAAAGCCAAAACACGTATTTGCATGCAATTGAAACCTAAATATAATGGCCAGGTTTTGTTC
The DNA here is from genome assembly GCA_964017195.1 of Siderastrea radians. Classification (NCBI taxonomy): domain Eukaryota; kingdom Metazoa; phylum Cnidaria; class Anthozoa; order Scleractinia; family Rhizangiidae; genus Siderastrea; species Siderastrea radians. Next base: position 37,919,976 of record OZ024891.1, on the reverse strand, counting down.
TATTGTTTTTGCTTTGGCACTTAGACCACTGATAACTACTTTTTGGGCCACGGATGGCCGGGATGGAAATGGAATGTAACATGGAGACGTTGGGACAACTTTTTCATCTTCTGCACTCACGTCTTGCTAAAGTCCCCCAACGTTAACGGTTGTTCGTTCTAGTTTGGAGAATTCACTTCAAATACTCCACTAGATGTCTTAGGTCATTTTTGGTCGAGAGAGGGTAAACTAGCCACAAAGGGCAGTTTTGATTTAAAAACCTACTAAAATCCCCTAAAAGATAACGGGCGGAACCGAATCTTCATTTATGAGTATTAAGTATTTAATAATTCATGTATTTCATAATTTATGTATTTAATAAAGTTTAATAAAGCATCCTGGCCATTTGGCCAGGTGAGCGTTGCCTGTTTTGAACTGAGATTAATGTTCACTGCCTCTAAGTAAATACACACGGTATTATAATTTATAATATACATGTACTTAAGACGTGATCAAGTGCAGTGAAAATATTTCTTATACGTCGATGCCTGCATTGTACATCTGCTTAAAAAGTCCGATTTTGACTCGTAACCTTTGATCACCTTCCCGTTATCTCACTTGAGCAACTTGGATAAGTAAGTCGTCAGGTAAACATACCTGCATGTGCATTTGTTCTTTGCGGATTTCATAAACCTCAAGCTGTTCCAGTAACTTGGCGTTCTCTTCTCTTAGTTTTTCCACTTCAGTTCTACGATACATCAGCATCAGATTTATTTTATACATTTCATTATTTGTTTATTTCACCACAAGAATACAACAATAAGACAAGAACACTGAAGTTAATGAACTGTGTGATGCGGCGAGTCAGCCTAAAAGAAACTACAAAGCTCATAGAATTTAGGCTTCTTCTTAGAACTTACTGGTCGAGATCGAGAAAAAAAAACGAGAGAATATATCAGAGAATTGAATGAACGTTTAAAGCTAAATATGCTAAGTGATAAAGTCAAATCACGTTGTAAAGGATTCCAAGAATTCCACTGTGGAGGATTGTAAACTGATTGACGTTTGTTCTACAGTGGTGTGTCGGTAGTTTGTAGCATATCGCGTGTAAAAAGTATGAATTTGTTGATAAGTAGAGAAAAGTTGTTTAGAAGACAAAAAGTCTTCCGCTGCAAGCAGTGCCTAAATTTTTTTTATTGTCTATTAAGTTCTGGAATTAAAACGGAATGAAATTATAGGAAGTGACAAGATAGTACGAAAATACATGAAGGTTTCAGTTCTTTTGTTTAAAAGACAAGAATTGTCTGGTAACAAGCAGAGCCTAAATCTTTTCTTTTGCTGGTTTTGGTTCAGTAACCACTGACGTAAATACAGTGATAGTTTGAGTCAAATCGCTGTATGAGAAAATAAAGTTGTAATGTTACCTTAACAAACTGTCGTCCGCTTTTCCTGGTGTATGATTGGAGACCTTATCACGCAGTTCATTTAATTCAACTTCCAACTGTTAATTAGGAACAATAACAAACGAAAAGATACTGTAAATAGTGCGTATAAAACAGGGGGCAGTGCATTAAAAAGTGACCCCAGTTTGCCACAACATGATCATTAGCTTCTATCACCAATGCAATAAATTGCATAATGCGTACCTTATTGCATTTTAGTCTTTCCTGGCTTGCTATTTCTGCTTTTTGGTTCATTTCAACCTGGAGGATCAAAAGATCAAGGTATAAAATCATCAAAACATGTATGTTCTGTCGTTTGAGTAATGAACACTGCAAATGAGGAAGTCGATATGTCTACGGCACAGGACCAACAGGGGCTGGATACGACTGCTTACCAGTGCATGATGGGTATCATACTGACTATAAAGTTGTAGTTCGCCACGTGGTAAGCCATTCTAGGTCCGCACCAGTCGTGTTTATACGATTTTGATTTTTCTGAAGATTTTGTATTTTGTTTGTTTAGTTTTGCAAGGATACCCTTCAGAACCCGGAGGGTTGGTGGCACTGCATTGGTTCGGGGAATACGTTTCCATAGTTAATTTTTCCCTGAGGTGTTTTTAAAATGGTTTTTTCGCATCCGGCAGTGTCACATTTCTGTGATTTTTATTGCTGTAAGGTGTAATTGTCGTTTTGAACATAGCTCGTTTGAACATGCTGCTGGAGTGTGGCTGATGCACAGCAAAAAATGTCTGCTGTCTAGTGAAGCTAAAACAGACGAAGAAAATAGATAAATCACAAAGCTTTTTCGAGTTCACTTGCATACATTACCTAATCTGTTATCAGCAGTGGGTCTACATTCCACCCCATACACACACACACACACACACACACACACACACACACACACACACACACACACACACACACACACACACACACACACACAAAAAAAAAAACCTGGTGGCTGGGGAGGGATAAGGTTCTATCCGTGAACCCCCTTTTACTCAGCATTTAGATTTCTGTTTTTTGTGTTCACCTTTCTAATACCTTAGAGCCTGGAAGAGGTTCTTTATACAAAGAGGACCTGGCATAACAGCAACAAATTTTTTACAGTATTAATGAAAGAATGTGTCATGAATTTGTTTTCTTCACACCATTTACACTGTTGCTTTAGTGACTGTACAACTTTTGTCCAAAACTGATTATAAATGGAGATGAATCACCTAAAAGCCACCAGATTATCAAATGAGTAATTAAATGTAACTAACCTCTAATGTTTCTATGTGTTCATGGCATGTTTTGAGACGAGCTTCAGCCTGTTAGAAAAGGAAATAAGTGTTGAATAAAATTCAGTCAATAAGTACATAGGCCAATTGATAGAGCAAGTTAACACAACTTGAAAAAAAGAAAACATTCTAAAAAGCCCCGACCAAACAAGGTTGAGAGTTTGTGACAGTATGGTTACAGTTACTGAGTGTGCAAAGTTAGTGAGATTGCTTTGATTTGATTTGACTTGAGAAAGTAGCAAACTATAGTCTGTGAGACTTTGAACTCTTTATGAGTGCATGAGTCTATGACAGTGCAGGAGATTTTTTAATCAAATGGGGGGCAAAACGTGAGTTTGACCTCTTATCAGCTCTTTGATAACGTTATTCTCGCTTCACAGGCATACTCGATAAAACAAACAAACAAACAAACCTGAGTTCTAACAACAGGAGTTGAACCCATGACCTTCGGATTACTAATGTCTGGATGTTCCAAAAGTTGTCCATGAGGGGACAGTTGCTCAAATCAGGTTGGTAGCATGGGCAATTTGTGATGCTTAGAAATTTGTATTTTGACATCTATGGATGTTGAGAAAGACTAAATACTAATATCACAAGGTACAATTACAATAAACCAAAACAACCACCTTGCATTTTTGTGATCACCCTCTAGTCTGGAGCAGGAAGGATTGCACACTCCTCTCCAACTGGTCAATTTGGCCTGGATTTGAATCCCTGGGTTGATAACATATGTGAGTTGAGTTTGCTGTTGGGTCTTGGCCTTGATCCGAGGGTTTTTGTCCCAGGGTTCTACACTTTTCATTGCTTCTCAAATGCGAACAATTCTAAATTCTAATTCATCTATTTTTCCTCCCACTATAAAAACTGATCTGAACATTTCTTAACTCCATTTCCACATCGAACAGTGGTTGATACGCACTACAGATCCTATTGGTTTGTTTGTTTGCTTCTTTCTTTAATTACCAAGCTCCAACTTGTTTTGATGCAAATTTATGTAAATTCATTGCAAAATTATGTAAACAGCTGTAGCCTCTTACTTTTTTATTCTACAAGGAACACTCAACTGACTGACCTCTTGTAACCTGGCATGTATCTGAGGATCATAGTTTGATGAATAACTGTTGTCATAGGTATCCAGAATTCTGCGGCAACCATCACGTTCCTGACGAAAATATGGGAAAAACAATGGTTACAAATCGAGGCTCATAGAAATAAACAAAACCTTACGATGTTTGGTACATTATAGCTGAAAGAAGTGCATTGAAGTTAATGTTTACAATGATTTTTTGTGAAGCAAGTACAACAGTTCTTCACATGACAAGAAACCATTAGAAGAGAGACAGGGCAGTGGTGAGATAACTGAGTTAACTCTCAGTAATGTGGCCCTGGTCTGAGTCATGGAATTGACATCATCTGTGGGTTGAGTTAGTTGTTGGTTCTCATCCTTACTCTGGGGGTTACTCTCTGGTTTATCTGGTTTTCCTCCAACCACAAAAACTAACATGTCCAATTTCCAATTCAACCAGGAATCCAAGGGATGCAGGTTAAACAGAATCAATTTATTAGAAAGTGAGGGTTGCTAAAAATGCCAGGATGGAAAATGACTTCAAAATAGGCTTGTTTCAAGATTGGGATGGCAAGTCCTATCAACACTTGGCAGTTTTGGTTTACATGTATCTAACAAGAGTGTCAAAGCACCAAAATTGGCTATCTTCTTAAAATTGCACTTGCAGAATAATTATACCACTACAAATTACTGCCTGGGCAGTGCTTTTAGCTTTCATTTGAATGATCACAGTGAAACTGCTACAGACTGTACTATAAAACAGACACATGTAATGACACCTCTGCTCTACAGAAAAATGCTTGACTTACAGCTGTGACAAGAAACAATCGTCGTTGGAGTCTTTGGTTCAGTTCTCTTTGACGATCACCAGTCTCCTGTGTGTTGAAACATTACGAGAGTTTAATGACAATTATCGGCAAGAACCCAACAAACAGTCATAAAGAACTGAACACAATGGGTTATAGCAGAAGCAAACTGAACCATTATTTTGTGAGGGGAGGAAAAAGTGTTTACCTTTGACATTATTGACAATTTACCTTTAGCTGTACTAACTCTCCCTTAGCAACTACCAGTTCCTCTGCTGCTCTGTGATATGCTCTCTCGTTAATCTGTGCACTGGACAAAAATTAAAATAATAACAAGGGTGAAACAATAAGGGGGCTATGAGCGGACTATGCTAAGTAACTTTAAGCCTGATTAAAAAAGGAGGAGGCTGTAGAAGCCCAGCTTTTCAATACATCTGCTACAACATTCATCAGAACTTCAGTTTCTACCAAACCAGCTGCTAGATTCTGCAGTTGATTGTCATAACACGAGCAACCACTCTCTAATGCAAGCATTGATTAATTTGCTCATGAACTTAAAGTTAAATCACTCAAATCACTGTGTTTGTAGGTTCCTGAGAGTGGCCACCTCTTCTGCTCAATGCCTTTCATTTCTGGGGATCTCTAATGACAAGTTTGACCATATTTCAAAGGAAATCCTCACCTAGATTTAAGATCACTCTGCTTCTCTAACAACACTACTTGACTCTTTTGAAGATTTGCGACATCCTGGGCAAGCTGAGCTGGAGATCTGTTACAAAGAAATACATAAATTCGATTGGATACAAAACTCACTTACAGTACTGCTCAAATGTAAATTGACAGTCTCTTTCGAATTCTCAATTGATTCTCAAAACTTGATAAAAATCAAGTATCGAGAATGGCCAATAGAGCATGAAGAATTGAGTTGAGAATCTGTACTGGATAAGGGGGGAAATGAAATATTTTTAATTTACAGCAACACTTTTAATTTTACAGACCTCAGCCTCTTTGTTCCTGACAAATCTTCTGTTTCCCACTTTTGAATTTTCTTTTTCAGTTCCTAAAAAATGATAACAAAATGGAAAGTGCCACTTTATTAACCATAAAATAATTTCTGCAAGGGTACCAGTCAGGTTTGGTAGTCAAGGCTTAGTTTCCAAAAAAGTTTTGAAAAAGTTTTGAAACATTTAGTTTTAACTGAAATTGGAGCATCTGAAAATTCTTTCTTCGTAGTACTAAAAAAGAGCACACTCACAAGACTTAAGGTTAACAGGAGAAAATGGTCAAAAGAACTACCATGGGTTTATTACTAAAATTAATAAGATCCAAACAACCTTGACCAGTCTAATAATCTCGAGCAGGACACTTGCATTTTGGTTACATGAGGCTAGAAGCTATCATGTAGTACTGACCTCATTTTCAATCTCTACTCTTGTCAACTCTGTAATCCTCTGCTCAGCTCGCTGGAGTTTTCCTTGTAAACTGTCAGCTTTCTCTTTCAGCAAAAGGTTACTTTCATTTGTTTCTCTAGAAAATAATTGTAATTAGTATAAACCAAACCAGTGGATAGTAATTATAGTACACTCTGGTTACTCAATCTCGGGATAGCATTTGCTATTCATCTCTGGCATTTTTCTGGATCTTGTGTGCGAGTTTTGGCTCATTTCTCAGGAAAAAGGAACTATTTGGTGCTGGCTATCCACTGGTTTGGTATACACTACAACAATTATTCACCTCAGTGCCCGTGAAGAGCGGTTGACGTTTCCCACGCCAGTAAGTGGCACGGCAAATATCCACCACTGTTCACCTCTTCTTCAGTGAATAACTGTTAACTATTTTAAGATTAACCCGGGTTGCAGAAGTTACTTCACTGTAAGTGATGCTCATAGAGGCTTAGAGAAGACATAAAAGAATTAAGGCAGGTAGCAAATGAGGTGAAGGAAGCTGTAATTTGAGACCTGGGGGAAACAGCAATCTCCTTTGAAGAGGCAGTGAGTCTTGCCCAAGAAAACCAGCAGAAAACATTGATTCCTAAATGTGACTTTCATGTTTCTCGATAGGCATTAAGCTTAGTGGCCATGGCAACATGTTTTTTTTCATTGAATGTCCCTGACTGAGTTAAGCAACTGGGTAGGGGTTGGAGGGAGGGCATTGGATTGGCAGAAAATGGAGGAGCAACAAGCACAAAATTGCATTATTTTATGAAATGGTGAAAAGTGGGAAATTCAGACCCCTCTTCTCCCAGACCAACCAAAACAGAACACAAGTAGCAGAAGGAAAAACAGATTACAGTACAATGACAAGATACAATTGTACCTGTAATAATGATTTTCTTCTTTCAACTTCTCATTTTCCTTTTCTAGTTCTCTGTACTTTGTGAGTTGAGTTTGCATCACTCTGGCAACACCGGTAGCTTCTTCTTCACGGGACAACTTCTCTTCTAATTCCTTAACAATATACCATACATTTCTATGGTTTATTGGCTCAATAAACCATGGGGGATGTTGGAAGAACATGAGAAGAGATTGTGAGTCATGAGCTGAAGGTGAGTCATTTACAAGCTTTTCGAGTGCTATTCCAACATCCCAAGGGGTTATTGAGCCAATAAACCATAGAAATGTGTGGTATATTGCTTTTATATAATAACTACATTTTCCATGTGGTTTACTGGTATAATAATCAATAGGTATTGCCCAATCACAGTGTGCACATTATCTTCAGCTATTGTATAAAATGTAATCTTTCATCCGTTTGCCTTCTTAAAAAAATCAATACACCATTTAAACCAAGAATGGATATCTTTATTGAGAAGTTGAATTTTGAAGTAAGTGGCTTTTTGAAAGTAGTCACAATGCTGAGCTACAAGCTGCTAATCCTACATGTATGTTACCCCACTCCCAAGAGTGCCTAAAATCAATATTCAGACAAATATCAATTTTCACTCCGTAAAAAACTTAAACATAAATAGTACCATGTGAAAGTACTGCAGACGAGGTTTCATTTGAATGGTCACACAATAGGATTTCATCCACAGACTCAATCATTAGAATCACCTTAATGTCTCCATAACTGACTCTGGGAGCAAAAGGGTTAACCCTCCCTTGAACAATGTAGCCCAGAAGATTTGGTATCCCACTGAAGCAACTGGGAGATTTGGTGCCAGTTCAGCATACTACTGGAAAATTCTCTTGGGAGTCTTGGTATCTCTGGTGTCATCATGGATAATTAATTTATTGATAACAACTTACTTTGACTCTGTGCTCGGCAGTACTTGCTCTTTCTCTGAGCTGTTCCAGTCCTGGAAGCTGAGATCTTGCCTCACTGAGTCTTCTGTAAAAAGAACAAATTGTCAAGCAAAAGTCAGCACTTCCAAGTTTTTTCAACAACAACTGTTGCCCAGCAAAAGTCAGCATCTGTATCAATTCAAACAATTCTGTGCTAAGGAACTACAAGCAATTACAGAATGGTTAGACACTCAACAAAATTAGCCTATAAAACATGCTATATTTATAGCCTATGAAATGCTTTATTGAAAACAAATAATTGACAGTAATAATTTTTCATTCTAGCCCCTTACCCTTTCAACATTGATGATGGTACAGTAGTCTTAAGATAAGTCTAAAATTTGTGCAACATGGACAAGTGGAGTACAGGGGCTGACAAGGTTTGAATTTAAAAACTCGATATCTAAAATAACGTCCTTACCTTAGAGTGACTCAAACCTTTTGCAACTGCTTGTAGAAGTATCACTAGGTAGCTTTATTCTTCAAAACAGCGGGAGCCCTTTTCTCTGAGTTGTTAGAAAATTTACAACTTAAAATAATTATAGTAAATAAAATTTCTTGAACTACAACTTTGAACACATTTGTTGGAAAACTTCCCCCGCCCTCCCCCCTCCCCCCTCCCTACAATGTTGGTAACAGTGACTTACATCATGACCAAAATTGGTTCCCTCAACATTGAGGGGAGGAAGAGCTGCAGATTCAGGCAGGCGAATTGTGACATTGAGAGAAGTGTTCCAACACAATGTGACTGGGGTTGCAGTTCTAATTAAAATCCATGCTGTACCTTTTGACATTTTCAAGCTGACTCTCAGTATCCTCGAGTTTATTTTGTAGAGAAGCTTTCTCAGTTCCGAGTCTGTCCCAAAGAAATCATAAGAATAAAACTCATGTACTAACTAAAGATGAAATAAGCAAAAAACAATACAGAAAGATGACACAAGGCAAATACCAGTGCAGAAAAAGGAAGCAAACAATAACACACGTCTGAAATACACACAGGTAGCTCAACAAAAATTGAATATCTACATTTTGACTTTTCCTTTCTTTCCCTTCATTGGGTTATTCCAGAAAAAATCCACACCTCCCCGACGGATGGCACGCTGGAAATTCTCGCGGGAGGGGGGGTCGAGGGCTCTGGAAATCCAGGTGGGAGGGGGGTCTAGACTTAAAAACTCCTCTTCGGGGGTCATTAAAAATGTTACCTCAGTTTTTCAGATCTTTCACTTTACGGAAGAAACTTCCTCCGAATTGAAGAAAGTAGTAGTCTTTCAGAGTATGCATTTCTTAGCTTAAATGCTTTTAGGTTCAGTTTCAAAGATTCTGCGAAGAATATTACAAAAGTGATAAAAGGAGAAAACATGAAGAAAGCGCGCGGTTGACGTGGTAGCTACAAAGCTTGCTCAGCGAACCAAGTTTAAAGCTTGGAACTTTGTATTGTATTACAGTACTGGCCAAATGTAAGTTGACAGTTTCGAGATGAAAAACAAATGAGCAACAACATACTCGCTTGAGTCAGCTCTCAAGAAATAAATTGGACAAATGGACTGCATTTGACGCGAGTGTTGACAAGTTTGTGAGCTATCGTTTCCCTCGCTCTCGCTTTTGCAACAAAAACTCAAGTTACAAACACCTTGCTCAAATGAATTTCATTTCTCACAGTTGTTTGTCTGTCATAAACGTTTATCTTATCTATTTGAAGGAACACAAAAACCAAGAAAGTGAAATGTAAAATAATAAACTGGTACGCTGTATCGGAATGCGCGTGTCTTCTGACACGTTTTTGTGACATGTTTCCTTTGTTTCTGCCCAATAGATGTTGTTTGGGCAAAAATAACCATAAATCTCAGTTTATCATTGAGTTTCTTCTGTGTGTTGCAGGTATAAAGGAATATAAATCGCATACTTTTCGCGTCACCGATGGCACGACGTTTTATGAAATGGTTGCGTTACGCATAGGTTTCAAATTACTTTTGACGTATGCAAATTGCGTCTACAACAGAAGCAGCACGAAATAAATTTCAACGAGCTAAATTTATCATTCTCCTGTTAAATTACCGCTGCTGTTGTTCTAACTTTTATTTAACATTTATTTCAATTATGACAAGAATACGTCCGGGAAAAGTTTCGATTTGAAAGGTTGTTTGACCTCGGGTACACGTAATTCAATACTCCGTTCTCGAGTTTTTACATGGACGATTTATATAATTTTATTTATTTATTTTATTCGCTGCTATCAGCTTCATTGAGCATTTCCACAGGAATGGGCTACAGTTGTAGTTCAGTGCTATAAAAAGGGAAGAAAATAACTTTTAATCATGCTGTTACCAGTACAAAACCCGTTCGTATAAATTTCCGTTCATATCACAAGAACAAATTAAAACTAAAATTGAGCGCCACAGTCATTATATTCTGGATGCGACTCTACGTATTTTCAACGGACTGAATGTTGAATTAAGGGCCATAAATAATCAGGGAAATCTGGGTGGGAGGGGGGTCTCTGGCCTTGGAAATCCGGGCAGGGGGAGGGGACTAGAGGTACAGGAAATCCGGGAGCAAGGGGGGGTCAAAAACTCTTGCCATCCGTCGGGGGAGTGTGGACTTTTTCTGGAATAACCCATTGCACTTTTCTTATCCTTTTTTTGACACTTCAAGAAGCATGTTTATTATGACTAGTCAATTTAAGGGGAAGGATCTTGTTGAAGAGGGCCAGCTTACTCAAAAATCTGACTTCCAAAGTGGTGAAAGGGTGCTAAAAAGAAATAGGGATGGGGAAAGGGGGGGGGGGTTGCAGAAGAGGAGGCCTAAATAAAAGTCTGTCGTTAAATACATTTCTTCAATGTATTTCTTGAAATGAATTGTCCTATGAATTTCCCCCCTTGCTTTTCATTGCTCAGTTTTGCATTGTGTGATTACATTGTACATGCTCAACTAAAGTAGATGAATTCAACTCCCAAAACTCTGCTACAATATGCCATTCTTGCTTTCACAGTCCATGATTTACTTGCCTGAATAAAGAACTATTCAATTCCATTTGTTTCTGGCTGGTAGCCTCTTGTAACTGCAAAATGAAATTCAATGTGAAGTCGCAAATCTGTTCAAGATGGTGGAGATTTGACATATGTACAATGTAAAGTTCTAAGTTAAGATAAGATAGGCAACATAATTTAAATGACTATATAATAGTAAGCACTTGCTAGAAACACAGGTTTTAGTTCATGATAGTTGGGGATTTGAGATGGCCAGGGTTTGAGATAGTGGGGACTCATGTTATGTATGTGACACATCAACCTCATAAATGACAAGTTTCTCTGGAATTCAAACCCAGTTTTCCTAATAAATCAAGAGTAGCAGGCTAATCGACTTGTGAGCAAAGCCGAATGGGCTTAGTTCTTCTGTCACACATTAAACCTAAGGGAAGGATGACTAGACAGTGTCATTCTAAGAAATTTATTGTGCTGGGTGCCAAAACAAACACCTATGAGTACAGTTTTATATCAAGGACACTTAACGACTGGAATTACATTTTATTTTATTATGAAGGTTACGTAATGAGTTGTAGAAGGATTTTAACCACAGTTTTATTTATTTATTTCCTTTATTCCTGGTTAGTGTCCTCCATTAGCTGTAAAGCTAAATATCTCAATACTGAAATAAAGTTATAACTTTTAATCTATCCACAAATATCCAAGATCAAGGAACTGAGTGCACTTTGATGTCAGCCATCACTGCAGACCTCACTTAGGCCTGACATTTGCTGCACCCACACCAGTTTTACCTTTTATTTATTTTCTCATTTTTTGGCACATGCACTTACGTATTCACAGCAATGGGCCTATTCCTTTTGTGGATCACACCTATTTATATTTAAATGCTATGTTTTCCAATTGTATAAAAGCTTATACAAACCTCATCTCGTTCTGCACACGCTTTTAGCTTTTCTCTCTGAAGGTTTTGCATTTTTTGCTCGCATTTATTGCGGTAAGTCTCAAACTCCTTTTTCAGCTCTTTTAACTGCTCCTTGGCACTCTTTTCCTGCTCTGCAATGCACAGAAAGTTCTGTTGCAAGTCCTCGTACTTATCTTGCAATCGTCTAAATTCCACTTTGTTGTTTCCAACATCTTTTTCGTATTCTATACGAGCTCGTTTCCTTTCAGATTCCAGCGAACTCATTTCACTCTCTAACCGTGCTAGTTTGCTCCGGCTTTTGATGAGCTCCAAATCTTTTTCTCGCTCCTTAGGAAGCAAACTTCCTTGACTCCGTGATTTACTCAAAGTTCTACTGGCTAGAGAAGATCTTGAAGCGAAGCTTGCCTCTTCCCCCGGTTCTTCATAGGTTAACCGGCCTTTCGGATCGCTGGACAAAAACTGATCGAATTCACCCATGATTCTAACGACAGCAGTGCTGTCATCTGGCGTTCTGAGAATATTCATCCTGCTGTTCTTTCGCTAAAAGCGGCAAAATGTTAGAGGAAATGTACGCGTTACTTTTAACAACCTTCAGCCGCCATTTTGAGATAACCCAATGCCCGTGATGCATACTGGGACCATACAAAACTGACCAATCAAAGTGGCGGATGCTGGAGTTGTTGATGCTCGAGTTAGGTATGGGAACGAGTACAAGAGCCTTTCGTGCATTATAAAACACAACAAAATATGAAATAATCAAGATTTGCAGACGAAATGTCTTCTAAATTGGTTCGTAAAGGATTAGAACTGGTGAATAGCGAGGGAGGCCCAAAATCGAAGAAACGTAAGTCTGTACAAAAGGAAAAACAACCATCCAAAAAGCGAAAAGGAAATTCAGGGGCGAGCAAGGAGAGGCAACAACCACGTGGATATCGATTGAAAGGCTTGCAATTATCATCAGGTATCCATTTGTAAAACGACTAATAAGAACTTCATATATTGTACGATGGTGGCCAATAAACAGGCCTCATATGGGGATGTTTCCCACTGCATCGTCTCCGTGGCAGAAACGTAGAAGAAGAGAGACGAGTTCGGCATCTTGCATGACGAAATTGCGTGACAAAGGGATGTGTTCTGTATGCATCCTATTCCACCCTACCCCTCTCAGAACTCCAATCCAAAGAGTTCTAAGTCCTCTCTTCTCTTCCCGAGCTGGATGTTAGGTGAAGAGGCGAGTGGGTTAAATTTCTACCCATCCATGTACATAATATTGCAAACACTTCCTAACTTAAGCTCTATTCATGAATTCTGTTTGAGAAATATTATGAAAGTATGAATGCATAATTAATACACTGATCAATTCCAAACTTCAACATTCCCCCCAACCCCCATCCCGGGTATACCCTGGGCATTCAACTGTACACTGTGCCCAGGAAGGGGGGAATTCGAATGTTGCCGTGGAAGGGTAGGAAATTTGAACCGGATTTACATCTCTTGTTCTGGCGTAAAACTCCCGCAGGTTTGGTTTTGGTTTTTGGAAGGTTTGATGGCTTTACAAGGTAGAATTTCACCTTTGTTAGTGAATAACTCTTTCAAAAGGGTCTTCAGAAGAAGTTAAAGGTGTCATCACAGCATATCTCACCCTGAAAAGTGTGAACAGTGTTTGATTGAAGACGAAATTTGTCTTTGAGGAGAGGTATTTCGGTACTTATGGGTGGGGCATTTGAACAGCTTTTTGTCATGAGGGGAGGGAATTTGAACAATCCAACTTCAAAAGCTATCACGGTAACAGTGTTGTGCTTGCAGTCAAATGGCGCAGCTTTCTGTGGCGCTATAGTTGACTCCCAGTAACTCAAAACTTCTAGGAAAGTCCAAAAGGCTTGATTTTCCAGGAGTGTGAGTCACTAGGAGGACATAAAATCACAGAAGATTAGGGGATAAAAGAGTGTCTTGTTAGCAGTCATGTTCCATTGCTATTCAAACAGTGCTCTCTTGCTCTGATGAAGGCCTAACACTTGTAGCATCCATTTTACTTCTATTGCTACCATGAAGAAATGTACCATTTTAACAAGCGTGAATGAACCCTTTGTTTCCCCGCTTTGTTGACACTGCTTGATGTTAAATTTTCTGTTTGCAGCACTAGTGGCTTAATTAAATGATCCAAAATAAATTATAGTCTGTACTCTGGATAATTATTCAAGTCATTACCATTCATCACATAAGGTTCAAGGTATTGAGTGAATAGAATGACCCAAAGAGAAATGGGTTTTCTTCAAGCCAGCGTTGAGTTGAGTTTTCAAGGTTTAAGTTGCAGTAGAAGTATCAGTTAAACTACGGGAAAATGTATTTGGTTTGCATCTTTGTTGAGCAAACTTTCAGTTTTTGAGGGTTCAAGTTATTGGGGGTCAGCTGTAGATGTGTGTTCATTCATAAGAGGGTGACACAAAAAGTAAAAAATGCTTGATGTTTATTAAAATTTGTAGGTCAAACAAAGAAAGCACAGCAAGTAGACTTCACTGAACAGAACTTGAAGTACTTCAAGAAAGCCACATGGAAAATCAAAAAAGACACTTACAACAAAGTAAGACCGTACTTGAACTCTGTGTTAATATTCATAATATTTACAATAAATCATTTTGGCAAAGTTATCAAAGAGAGTTTTGTTCTTAAAAAAAGAGTCAAATATATACATGATCTCTGTGGTACAAACTGTTATGCAGCTGTAGTTTTCAGAGCTTTTAGCAAAGTGGAGGGAGATGACAGAAAGTAAGGTGATGATAGGGTGCAAGGGAAGTATGGAGAAAAGGCAGGAGCTAGAAGAGAAACAGCACTGTTAGTAGGGGAGAAGTTGGAGAAAGAAAGACAGGCAGTGGGTACTGTGAGTGAAGGTACAGGAGTTGGGAAGTTCAGACTCCTCTATCCTCCCAAATGGATTAAAGATGGTAAGTGGTTTGAGTTATGGTTCACAGCTGGTGCTGTGTTTAGACAAGGGGGTGGGGGGAGGGGGTCTTAACTACCCACTCCTCTTCCCATACCCCTGATCCCTGGTTTGAGACGTGCAATGCTGTATTGGCTGTGAGCTCATGTACAACACATGTCTCACTCCTATTTGCAAATTTTGTGTGCATGTGGCAAAATGTGGTTGCACAAGTGAAGAATTAAAGACTCTCTGTCGACTACAATGCAATGCGCGCGTTTGTTTATGTTTTGATTCGTTTGGAGAGAGAACATTGAGATAAAATGGCTAGATTTGAGCCCTTTAGCAGCCAAGAAAGGAAATGAAGGTGTTCACTTCGTTAGGTGTATACGTTTTGTCAATAGAAAGAGCTAAATTTTATGGTTTATAAGTCTTGAAGATGACTGTAATAAAATACGATTCATCGTTGACTGTCATTACACGTCACGCAGTCAGAGAAATATTTTCAAATTGACATAGCGCATTTGGTTTTTAGTGTATCGGGTCATGAGTTCTCATTCATTTATGTTCAACAGCACTTATACCTTAATATACCCCTCTTTAAAATTTCGAAAGGCGTGTAGAGTAAAAGCAATCGACATTACTTTATTTTATCACTAACAGTTGCAAAACCGCGATTTGTCACCCGCAGTCACGTCCGATCTACAGAAACATTTATTACTGTAGTGAGTTTGATATTCACTCACATTCAGTTCCACATAACCATAAGAATTCTGTTATTTTTCCCTATGAACTCACTGGATCGTCCATAGTCACATTATTCTGATATGAGGTATAAATAAAACTTTCCGCATGGTCTCGCTTGTCGGTTGAGAGCTGTGCGAAACATCGAGTGTCCGAATGTCGCTTTTGTGACCCGAAGAATAAAACATTTTTTAAATCAACACTCCTCCAATAGTTCCCTGATAAATTTCATAGCTCCATAAGAAAATCTCTATCCATTCTACAGAAGGATGACTTGGATGAAGGCAGATTTCCACAGCCTTCAAATGCCGACGCAAAACTTTGGGGTTTCGTGGTCCATGAAACCTCCGTTTAGGTGCGCGTTGCATTGTGGTCGACAGAGAGTCTTTAAGGATAATTATTGTACATGCTAGAGACAAACTCCTATGGAGTAAGGTTATCCGAGTTCATAGTGAACATTTAAAAGCGTTCTTTCGTAAACTAAAATTAACTTACTTCAATTAATCATAGTTTACCATCTCATTCTTATATTAATGTAATCTACTTGCACATCTGTCTATGCAGGTATTTTATAATAAAGGCTATTTTATTAGTGTTATTATATTATTATAAATAATAATAATATGTTATTATTATTATATTATTATAAATTTATAGAATATACAAGATCGTGTCTATTTAAATCACATCATATAATAAATGAAGGAAATGGTTATGAGGCCCTGCAAATTTCTTTGTTTTGCACTTTTGTTATGGTGCTTAGCATTGACCATTCATAAACCATAATTTTGAACGTGTTGTAGCAACTAACCAACAGAAATGTTTCTGGAAAACGATAAACGAAAACGGAAAACGAAAGATTACGCATGGTTGAGGTGCTTTTAACGTAAATTCAGACGTCTTTGCTTTGGTCTCTCAACCAGCTATGATCACATATTGTTACAAGATTTACATCATTTGAAGGCGTATGTATCCTATGTTACAGTTTCTTGACTCCTAAAAGAAGTCTATACTTGTAACTGGGTTTGGGTGAAAACTGTTTTCAAATTGTCAGTTAATACTCTTCCTGTTTATGTAGATTTTAGAGAGACAAAACAAGCTCCAAAGAGGTAATAACTTAGAAGAAAAGCACGAAGAATCAGACACAGAAGGAGGGCTGTTTGATGATTAGAGTCCGAAGAATGTTCAGAATAATTCAGCTGGCTATGACAAAGCCACGGAGGTACACGATGTCTGAGTTTTAACTGCCTGACAGGAAAAGCAAGTAAATAAAAATGAACTTGTAAAACGGTCGCTCAGGGCCACCTCTGCCTATTTGCCTGCGAGAGGCGTCTGTCATGGAGGAAGATGAAGTAAAAGACTTAAGTACGTCAACGATCAGCTCCACCCATCCATGTTGGAGCAGTGTCCATCTGAGCTTTCCTTCTTAATGGGACAAAGGGAAGGGTGAAGTACAGCAGGGACCGACTCCACGTGTTCGTCTTACGAAGGATCACACAGTGTCCCTTTTTAGAAGTAAACCGATAATCTGAGAGCTAAACCCTGGTTCTGAGAGTGAATTCATCCCACTGCTACCGCAGTTTCAATTGTGAAGACTGGACGGCTTCCATCTGACTGTTGGATCTTTCATAAACCTTGAGTTTGGTCGGCTACGGAAGAATACAGTACTTAAGTAGGAAGCGAATTCATTCCTTTCTAGTCCCCGTGCAACCAGTGAGAACTGAGACATCACTTGTTTGCGCTTCGTACGTTCCTTTCCTTCCTCTTGTTCTAGCACTTGGGCGCTTTCCATTTGACTTCCAGTTGCAGGATCTCCCTAGTCAAAGCCTTGTCCTTCTGCTGCTCAGCGACTCCAAGCTGACACTGCTACGTCAATTTTCCTTTTTTTGCGGAATTAAACATAATCCGGTTTTCCCCCTGCCATTTCTCTTGCTTGTGCAGTCAGATTGGAGATCGCCCGTGAATGTACAAACGAAGGCCGCGCGGAGGGGTTGCTCTCTTCAAGCGGAGCGCGCACGTCTGCCAGGCTGAGTATTTCCCTTGAAGAGTGCGCTGTGCTGGCCGCGCTGGGTCCGTGTTGTCTTTGTAACACCTCCACGGAGTTGTCTGTTGAGGACCAGGATTCCCGTTTTGAGTAACAGTACTGTGATAGTTCTGTTCTGTCCATCTGCACACGTGATCTCGCTTGAGGGCTGTAGCATGTTGTTGGGGTAAAGTCGTTTGCTAGAATTTCTTCTGTATGCTGTCAAAGAAAAGAGGAAAAAAATGAGAAGGAAGAGAGGTTTGGAGGTGATTTAAGGACCGACGACATATTTACTAGTTCCCTAACTAAAGACAAAACGTTTTGTTTGTGGTACTTTATAAACACTTATCAAAACGTATTAACATGTCTATAGTAAAAACTTTTTCTCTGCATTTTTCTTGTACATAGATTTAAACTGTCCCGTTCTTGGTTGTGGAATCGTATGGGGAACAGCTAAACGCAACTCAGTGTGTGCCTCTTGTAAGCTTTTTACAGCATACTGCCTCGTCCCCAGAGGTCGGTTTAGCGCGGACAAACAAGGAGCGCGGGGCGTTGCAGTGCACCTATTCCACAACGCCACGCGCACCATCATATAATAAGGAGGGACGCCTGGGGACGAGGCAGTAAAGTGTAGTTGAAGTTCAACTGAGAGGCCATGGTTAAACGGACTCAGCATCAACCAAGACTGCTGAATAAAACTTTGTTGTATGAATGTTTGATGGCAAGCAAACCTTGTTTCGACTGGGTGGCCACACGCGTTTGTCTTGCCGAATTCGTTGAATGCGTTTGGTCGAGGCCTAAAGCTCTACGGAGAGGAAAGAATTGCAGTCATTTACATAAGGTCCGTCGAACTTTTCATGTACCGAGTCTTCTGGATATAAGCCGAAACGGTTGTTTTTCATTTACAATAGATTCGGCACATGAAAAGGTGGACGTTTGAAAAAAGCCTCCTGGCCAATAGCTCTTACCTTTAGAAATTTTCTTAGTTCCATTTCAACAGCTTTGTGGCCATTAGCCGAGGCTACCTATAAAAAGAGGAAAAGAAGTGACAGAATCTATAGAGAATAACGTACCTCGAAGAGCTGTCGTAGTTTTGTTTACTTCGGTTTTGCGTTTGACGAGACGAGAACAAAAGTTCACGATAGTAAACGAGAAGACAAGAGTTGTACGAAACGAAACGAGAGTTCACGTGGGGGTACGGGAGTTGTACGAAATTAAACGAGAGTGTACGAGAATTGACGAGAATAAACGATAGTGAACAAAACTCGCGCAGGTCGATGAGATCAGGGGAGAGTCAACATCGTTCCCAGGGTCTCTCTTCCAAAAATCGTGAAAATGCTTTCGCCAAGCTGCTCAAACACGATGCGTTTATTTACAACCAACTTAGAAGAAAAACCAAAACCAGCTGTGTGTTGCCTTTGAAGGCACAATCAAATTCAGTTCAAGGGTTCTTTTGCAAATGTAAAGAGAAACTTGCCGCGCGACTGGCTTAGTTCTTTACTCGATTTGTCAGCGTTTTGTTGGTATTTTTTCCCTGTAAGCTGTTTCAATGGGCAAAACACTCATGACACGACCGCCGTCACTACTAACACTAAAACGTGCTCTGAAAGCAATGCTAAAGAAAACTTACTTGTAAGGGAATCTGGCCATACCGATTAACAAGTGTAGCATCTAAAGAACAAAAAGAGGTTATTCAATTTCCACTTTTATGGTTGGTTCACTATGCACACACTGGTTAACTGCGATTAACCCTGCTTTCTGCTTGTAAGGAAATTGGTTGCCATGTCAAGCTTGTGTCAAGGCCACGGCAATCAGAAATTTGTCCAAGAATATGGCGAAAAAATTTTAGCAACGATTACCGAGCTTGAAAATTCATAAAACAGGAATTCACGCTTGTTGGATGAAGTGATTATAACCAATTCGTACTGTAAATGGTTTGGACCCAGGAGTCATATCATAACTCGGTAAATTACGATTGTCCGGGTGAGTGTAGTCCTGTTTGAGGTGACATTGACTGACGTTTCGACAACCTGAGAGGAAGACATGATCAGAGTCAAGTGAATTGTGAATCGTCAGTAGATGTTAAGTCTCTGGTCGTTGTCCTGATTGGTCGTCGAACTTGCGATGTTATTGGTCGTCTGTCAATTAAGCCGTGATGTTATTGGATGCAAAGACTGTAAAACCAATTTGGCGTTTAACACGCGCACTGGTGGAGTAATTGTCAAATAAGCAAGAAGTTCTGATACAAAAGAGATCTAACCTAACTTTGAATTAAGGCTGTTTAGTTACAGCACACGAATCACCTGCACCCTCTTTTAGCAGCAAGTTGGTGATATTGAGCCTGCCGTACATCGCCGCTGTGTGTAGCGGAGTCTGTCCATCGAAGTCAGACACATTCACGTGACCGGTCCATCTAATCAATCGTTTAAGGGCCCTTGAATCGCCAGTGCTGGCAGCTGTATTCATAAGATGAGCCAGCTGGCACTCGCTGATGGTTCCTCCACGTGCCTTCAGGTGCTCGGCGACTCCATGATGGCCGTTTACAACTGCGTCTGTATAAATCCGACAAAATAGCTCACTTGTAAGCCCTGACAAATCGGAATCCTAAGTAAACACGAGTTTCTGCTACTTGCGATGGCTAATCAAATTTGCACTCAAGTCGACGCAAATGTTTCCCCGTTTGGCCACCTAATACATAG
The DNA here is from genome assembly GCA_964017195.1 of Siderastrea radians. Lineage (NCBI taxonomy): Eukaryota > Metazoa > Cnidaria > Anthozoa > Scleractinia > Rhizangiidae > Siderastrea > Siderastrea radians. Next base: position 37,899,824 of record OZ024891.1, on the reverse strand, counting down.
CGACACAAGTAGGTCTTAGTACTGTTTTCTTAGGTATGCGCGCAAAAATACTACGAGGATTCCCTTCTTCCGCTCAGGAATAGTCAGGCAAGAAGCAAAATGTCGGCTGATGCGTGGTAAAGGACGTGCATGCAGGATATACTCGCGCTGAGTTTTTCATACGGCAGCCGACTTTTCCGTGATTCGCAAGTTCACCTGGCTATCGCTGAGCAGAAGGAGGGACTCCTCTTGCCTAGTTTCTAAGCCTTTATATTTCGCCGCGCAGTCTATTTTGGAACACAAAATTTTGGATTTATCAACAAGGTAAATTGGCCACCGTAAAGAGATTGAAAGCTGACGTTTCGAGCGTTAGCCCTTCGTCAGAGCAAATCACATGGCACGTTAACGAAATGATTCGACCGTGAAGGCCTGGGAAAAAGCCCTACAGGAACTTGGCAAGAACTGCTCGTAGTCTAGACAGCGTGCGCAAGACAACACTGAAATGTCGAACTAGCGTCTACCTGCCAAACCATTTGGCCTTTCAACCCAAGACTGCGTATGCAAGTTGTCATTCACAAACTTTCTTTGACTTGCGACTCCGTTTGGCCTGGGCTTGAACCCCCGGCTATATGTTCAACATTGTTAAGGGACTCAGAATGATCTAATCCGGAGGTCCTGGATTCAAATCCCGCCGAGAGGAAAGGTTTTTCTTTGTACTTCGGTGATAATTCTGTAATTACCTTTGAAGGTCCGCATGGCCGAAGGAAATTCAATAGGGCGTTTGTTCACTTCACAGCACTCTCACATGCACTTTACAAAAGACTCCGAGTCTCTGTCAGGGACCCAGACGTTTTCTTTGATTTGTCATTATTATTTAAAATCCCACGCTCGCGACAGTCTGAACACAGTTTACAGGTAACTATTTCTAGTCAACAAAAGTTGGCCCACCTTTGCTGACACGTTTAACCACGCCCTTTGACGTAAGGTAAAGTAATACTACGGTTTCCATACCATGAAGCAACAAGGAAGCCCACTGGGCATTTTAACCGGCCATTCTGACCCTCCCCACCCCTAGGTTTCACAAATGCTAGCGCCATCCTCTATTTATACGAACCAGCGTGACGAAAAGTGTGATTGTGTGACACAATATTTTGACTATAACGTTACTGGATGACGTAATGTTTAAACTCTGATGACTCAGCTTATCTTTCTTATCGCTTTTATTTGTGCTGAAAAACGCAAATTCACTCAAACGTTGAATGTCGATATAAATTCGTCTGAGAATTCGTCAACTGAGAATGCTCACACCGGGACGACGAAGTATTTACTGTTGTGCCTAGACCTTAAATACAAACAGTGAACATAGCAGTAGAATCAAAATATAACGCTTGATAAACACGAGCTCGAGCAGATCGTCAGAGTATGGGGCACGTCAAGGCATATCTCATGACGTGATGTTTAAATCCGGTTTGCTTACCCGGGAATCCCCTTGCAAAAGTAAACAAGCGAACGGGGACCAAAGTCGCCCACGTCTTTGAAAGCTAAAGCGCCTGTCGAGCTGCAATCGATTTCGCGCTCACTCGCTTGTTTTTCTTTTCCTTCACTATCTCTGAACGGAAAGAGAGACTGCTCGTAGCCTTTAGCGAACACCACACGCAAACTACACAAATCCGTCGATAATATTCAGATATTTTCGTTCTTTCAATGCAAAAAGACTCGTAACACCTGCCTTATTAATTGATCTCCTTATTAATGACGATTCCTTCGTGTCAACTTCTCGCCTCAAACAAACACTCATCTCTCTCCATTCACAAGAACTATCATGTACTGATGGTGCAATCAACTAATATTGCATCATCATACTAGTACCAATTCCTTCTCTTCCTAGCCCACGCCGGCAAAACGCAACTGTCCTTTTTGTCCGCTGCGAAATACAAGTTAGCCAATCAGCAACCTTACAATCCACTTCGCAAACCACCACCCCCCCCCCCCCCATAAAACGCCAAGGGAAACCGCCTCTCACGCAGCACAATATTACACCGCTCGTATACAAAACGCAACTTTCAAAGCAAATCACATTCACAGAAGCGTGATATGGTCCCGACATTCACAAATGCTTCTGACTCCCACATTTTTACACCCCTCAAAATGTCAATCCCAATAAAAAAAAACTCCTGCGCTAAAAACATTTTCACCATAACAACTAACTAGATCAGACAAAGCCAATTTCGCATTCAAACCTATTAGCTCCTTTACTCAATTGCGTATGCGTTATACAAGACAAATACAAAAAACCCCAAACTTAACAACCCTTCGCCGTTTATATCTTAAATACTGTAAATTAAAAGACATAAACATAGGAAGGTAACATTCAGAAGACTAATATGCGCATGCGTCTTAAATAAGACAGTACCGCTCTTGAATACCCGTACCACAAGCTTTACAGCACTTTGTTCGTATGTTAAGCCAACTTGCTTTCACGATAAACCATGCTCATTTTATAAACCGGCGGTCGCCATGGCGACGGCCGGTTAACTAGGAGACAGGAATATCAGGACCCACCCCCCCCCCCCCGGAATGGGATGCTAGTCCATTGCTGCATGGTTACAACCAGCAGTTTGTCGCCGGCTCCCATTTATATGCTTGGTCGGAGAACCCCAACGTGGAGTAAAATTTCCTGGTAAAGAAAAAACACGGCACGGTGAAGGCTAAAGCCTTGATCAACCGTCCCTCCGAGGTTTAATCGAAAGTCAAACGCGATAACCACCACATCGCCGCGCCTCTACAACATTCGACGTACCGGGGTGAAATATTTTTTTCCCAGTCGGAGTACCAACAACTCGTGATGTTCAAGCACCTAGATTCCTTAACAAAAGGGTTTTCGCCGTTGCGAGAGAAGGTGCACGAAACATGTTACACTACGCAATGCTTGAAAGTCGGAGCACTGCCACAATTCTTGTAAAAAGGAGATGGTTCTATTTTTTGGAAAGATTGCGGACTGTTGCAGTAACGTACAAAGCTTTCAAGCGTTGCGTAGTGTATGCCTTTTGCAACTTGTCTTGCAACGCACTATTTTTAGCAATTACGAGACAAATTGCACGAAATATGCGTAGAGTAACACCACCTTAAGAAAAAAAGAAGAAGAAGAAGAAAAAAAAAAAAACGCTGACCAAATGTTCTTCGAAAACGGAAAGTTATGAATACGCTTAAGTTGGTTATATTCCGCGCTCCGTTTCCACCAATACAAGAGATAGCTATAACGCCACTTCATTACATACAAACCCTGGATCAACAATGCCTTGGTTTTCTCAAAACATTGCCTAGTGTAAAACCGCCTTTACGCGTTTTTGTTTAAAAACGCATAGATTTTTGTAGCCGTTTACGCCTATTGCCCACATTAAAACGCTCAAAGGCGCATACTGTTTTGTTTCAGCCCAAGTTTTCACTGGCGTTTTCTATCGTTTCGAATCGTTTTAGTACGGAAAATAAGCTCAAACTTAAGCGTGTGACTTTGCGACAGTTTGAAAGATAAATCTCTAGCCTCCATAGGTAAAAATTATGCACAGCGGGCAAAATAGACTCAAGTGAGTTCATTCCCAGTCTGCGCACTGGGCCTTGTTGTAAGGTTCAAAGCTAGTTGAAAGTGTAGCTTCTTCCGACAGTAAGAAAGTGATCCAATTCTTCACAATCTTCAATACAATGGGGAAATGAAACAAAAATGTAGGCTAAGGCCTGAAGGCTAGCCACGGAAATAAGGCGAAATGAAAGGCAGACAAGCGAAGCAAGCCAAAGATAAGGGGGAGACGTTACATCTCTTCCCAGTTACCCAACAGCCTCACTTCTCTTGTACACTCTTCCCTCTCAATCCCCACCATGCGGCGTGCTCACATTTCAGGCCGACGCCTAAGGCATTGGTAGCCAAACGGCCCACCATTACGGTGTTTAAGTCGCATAAGATGGGAACCCGTTCAAAAAAAAGGGAGGGGGGGGGGGGGTTAGAGTAAAAATGTGTCAGAATTACTGAGAAAAAATTCGCTCCCCCGGCCGAATGATATTTTTTATGGGATATACTGCCAAGTTCAACAGTTTGTTCGCCAGTACCCGAAAATTTTTTCACCTGGATGGAGAGAGACATATAAAGTAAAATTTCATGCCCAATGGGGAAACCAAAGGCGTGAACGACCGAACTTCAGGTTGGACGTTGATTTCACCGACTTCTTGACCCAGGAGCTTTCACAGGCCAAAGCATAACCCTGAACTTAATCACGACTGGATTCAAACACAACCTTTAAACAAATTATACAGCGGTGGGGAGCGCCAAACCTGCCCTGTTTTCTTAGGCTACCCCAAACCCCATACGGACGGAATGTGGTGTGCTATTCTGTCGCTTGTTACGTGTCCCCCTCTTCCCTAGATAAGTTTTAAGAAGGCAAATTCATACATTTTAAATCATTATATTTAAGCTGTAGAACTTTTACTACAATACACGCAGAAGGTTAAACAACTACAAATAATTCACTACACTGTTTAACTACTGTTTTCATATTGTACGGATACTGTTTAACCGCAAACACGAAGGTGCACTAAAAAGGACGATGTTTTTCGTAACTTTCACATTGTGGAACTTCAAGCTCCTTTTAAACTCATGTTAGTGTACTGCGTCCAAAATCTTAATCTCCCTCGTAAATCATGCTCCAACAATTTCTCAATTTCTCAATTGTAGTCCTAGGAAAGCCCCCTCCAACCCAACCAACACACCCTTTCATAGTACATTTTCGTGTTTACATGCATACAAGAGCTGTACACATTTACATGGCATTAGCCACTGCTACTTAATGTTGCGTTTTAACATTTCAAAGGAACCCCGTTTATTCGGCCACTGATACCTAGCTGTGTTTAAAGGGGCAGTATCACGGGGATTGTGCTCGCGTTACTTTGAATAGCCAATAGTCATAATGACGAAATGAAAGCCTAAAAAATAATGGTCCATTTCTTGTTCAGACACCATACTAATTCAGGATGGAAATGGATTACAACTCGAAAACGTTTGGCGAACGTTTTCAAGTTATGTGCTTGTATTTCGCAAAACATCATTGAACCTAATTCAGTGAAACTATTAATAAGTGTCTTTGGCCATAGATGGCCAGGATGGAGATGGATTACAACTTGAAAATGTTCGGTGAACATTTTTTTGGGTTACCTCTGATTAGAATTTGTTGTTTAGCTTCTTAAAGTTATCCTGAAATTGGTGACAGAGTCCCTTTAATCAAAATTTTAGCAAAGGTTTGACGAAACGCAAACAAATTCCCCGTGACACAGCCCCTTTAAAGACACGAAGACCGCATACAAACAAGGTTTAAAAAGGTCACAGATGTCGCGGGGATTTCTCCGTTCTTGATCCAACAAATGTGACAAGTCTGAAATTATTGCTGAACAAGACCAGGATGTTTGTTAGGTGAAGATTTTATTTTGGATTTCTTCCTTGTATTTCCACAACATGTTTGGCCCAAAAAAGGAAAAAATATGGGGCCGACCTAGAAATAACCTTTCTTTTCTTTTTGCGTAACCAGAAACACACTAAGTGAGTGCTTGGTTTGGCCTTAGATTGGTCTAATAAGACAAAGCTTAAATTCCGGCCAATTGAAACTGGTCGAAATGAGGTGGACACACAAGAAAGTTTCAAGGTCAAGAACGAGAGCGAATGTGGAGCTTCAAGCTTCAAACTGTACGACGGTGGCCGTACAACGGGGTTCCGCTGTATCATACTATAATGTTTAAAACACGTAAAATATTTATACAATCGTTTAGTGTTGGCAAACACCATAGCAAGCAAATCTACAATCATTTAGTGTTGCCAAAGACCATACTGTGGAACCGCAATATAACAAAGTGCCAAGGGAATGTGCTCGTCATAACGGGTTTCGTTATATCGGGTCCCTTTCCATGCATTCTACTATTACTGGGCTGAAGAATATCATTCGTTATACCGGGTCTTCGTTACACAGGGGTTCGTTTTACCGGGGTTCCAAACTACTAATATACGAAGTTATAGTAAGGTTATGTGTTCAATATCGTTAAAATATTTACATTATGATTACATGAACTCGTGCTTTTTACATCCAGATGCCGCATTTTCTGGATTAAGCCCCTCGAGGGCGGGGGTAGAGGTGGAGGCTTATTTCAAGTGTCGGGTTTTTCCTATTGAGCAGACGTAATCCTCCTTAGCAATAATTTGGAGTAAATACCACCCTCACAGACGATGTGTTTCTGCTTCTATTTCTTTCAGTTCCCCTTTTTAGGAGGCGGGGGGTAGTGTGATTGTCAGGGGGCACTAAATCTATGATATTCGGTGCTGTATTACACATCTTAGAAAAAATTGGGAAACACGAGGGAACTGAATCGTGGAGGTCAACCGAAAGTGAATGCTCACAATTTGTCCAAAGGGAGAAACTCAACGCCCAGATGCCGTCCATGGATCACAAACCGCGTCCTTAACGCCACCACTACTCCCGCGAGACCCTCAACAAGCGAGACAAGGGATGGAAGGTCACGCGCAAAGCTATAATTTACAATATATTTCGTGACAAAAATGGCGGGCGTTTTGCAACTTCTTGTCTTCCTACTCAAAATGCATCAAAATGCATCACCACCTCCCCGCAGCTTTCCGAAGGAGTGTCTGTGAAACAGTTAAGCCCCATGCACAAGAGCAAGTTTTCCTTGACAAATTTTCTATGATGAGTGTTATTTGCTCGTGAAGTTGAGAAAATGTGTCACATTTTCAAATGACAATGAAAACCGACTGGCACGCCAGTTTTCATTTGTCAAGGAAAACGTGTCAAATGTGAAATTTGCTCGCGTAAATGGATCGTCAAAGAAAATGTTTCAAAGATTTGTGGAAAATTAGTTCCTAGATCCTTCGCAGGCGCCTTTTTTGGAGCTTTTATCAGGCAATTTCTCTGCTTTTAGGTTAAGGACCACGCGAACTCATGCACGCATTTTCAGCTCATGTCGTAATAAAACTGCTGCTACCGAGCCCAATGTTATAATTTAACTTCCCTTTATTTGAAAAGCGAACCTTTCATTTTTGGATAACGTTTTTTCAATTACTTTTTGGAGTTTTCCGGCTTTTCCTCCTAGCGCACTTGCTGTTCCGCTGTCCAAAAGCCATTTCCGGCACACAAATAAGACATTTGTCAAAGAACATTTTTTTACCCATGTACACGGTCAAATCATTGGTCATAGAAAATTTGCTCGTGTACATGGGGCTATGACAACAACTGTTTCACGGGAAGCGGGTAATATTTGCGCGGGGTGCAAGAATATGCGTGAAAACACCCTTGCAATGAAAACTGTCGCCACACTGGCTTAAGTTCAGCATCCTTATTGTGTCTCTCGCTAATTTCTTATGTTCAGAATTCTTTCGAGCGCAAGCGTGTGTTTTCTTACACATAACTACGAACATAAAACCAGTACTAGAAGCACTCAAGGCATTTTACCGACCAATGCCCCGTTCACATAACTTGAGTTTCTGTACTGCGAGCTTTGATAAACTAGACAACCGTCAAGTGAAACGAATTGGTTAATCGCTGCAAAGTCCGCCATTATGGAAAAAAGGACAAAAATGACACGAAATACATCATTTGTGAAATTGTAAAAAAAAAAAGACACTAATACTAGTAAGCTCGAGATACTAAGAAAACGAACTCTCTGTTCAATGGACAGCAAAGCCAGTAGAATGAAGTTTTTAGTTTTTCCATACATTCATTAACTGCAAGACGCTGTTACTGTCTGTGTGAAAACTTTACAGACAAAAAGAATGGCAAGATTGACAGCCGTCGCCTTGACGTTCTCTGTGGTCTAAACTTTCACGACAGCTTCATGCGTTTCTTTATCCTTCACCACTGACTCATCCCCAGTTGTCTTCATGTTGCGCTCCCGTGCCGCGCTCGTCGCGCAACATGAAGACGGCTGGGGACGAGTCAGCGTTCACCAGTGACTGTTCTCTGGTCGTGATTGCGCTATTTTCAGTTGATTTGCTTTATAATAACTACCAAAGGCTCGCATGCTCATTGGCCAACACTTATCATCAACAACGAGACAAACGCATATATAATACAACAGGAAACCTAACCCGTATGGCGAGGAAAGGAAATGCGCAAAGAAGATATGAAAGATGAAGATATGAAAGATGAAAAGCTCCTCACATTCGTCCGATATTTAGATTTCTAAGATGACACCAAAGTTGGGCATAACTTTTTTTTACGCTGTCAAGTTCTCGAAACGCCGAGAAATCTTACCTAGTATGAAAATGGAATTCTTCAAAGAAGAAATCGTTTGAACCAATCTTGAATAATTTTAAATGGGCAAGAAATAAGCTTGAATTCAACTTTGAAGCTGAAAAGAATACTAAGCATTGGTTTTTGTATGACGTAGAAATGGCCGAAAAGTAGCTGCGAACGAACCAAAACTAAAATGAAAACTGTCGAGTAGGAAGTAGAAACTTTTCACAGCTATGTTTCTCGAATTTATTTGCGAGCTATTCTGGTTTCTTTCAAGTTTACGAGGCTGTAATAATTCTACGTTTATCCTGTCCTCTCTGTACGTGACAATTGTTGCTATAACAATGCCAAAAGTATCTTTTGTGGCGCAATTCATCATCAACAAGAAGGATATAACCTTACGTAATCGTGAAATAATTGCGCGTTGCAATCCAATTTGTATTATAGATATGATTTTTTTTTGGTTTCGAAAACTTTATCATAACTGGAACAAATACTGGTAGCACTTTTGGTTTACTTACACAACCTAATTCGAAAACCGATTTTGTTTTATAAATTTGCAAAAAAGGCGGAAGTGAAATCACTTTAACATAATAACAATAAAATATTCTGGATTCCAAGAAGACAAACATTTCTAGTTTCATTCCACTTGTATATTGCCGCACTCTACAAATGAAACTCAACCAAACTAAACCTACCAGTGAGCAATATTGGGATTTCTCTGCTCCTAACAAGACGACCGTGCTAAATGAGACGTTCATATTTTTCCAAAAGTATATAAATAAATAAATAAATGCGTTCGTTGCAAAAATCTGAGATTGATTGTGTGTAAAAAATTATTAATGATCTTTTTCTTCTCAGATAAAAGTTATGAAAGGGAGAGCGGAATTAACGGTGATATATTACATCACGGGAAGTTGGCGTGTTTTTGCTCAAAACTGTGTAAAATTAAGCCAACAGAATCTCGACAACTCCAATCCCAATAAGCTCGAATTCAAGTTGAGTTGACGACATTAACTTCTCGCTAACTCGAAGCGAAAGCAGTTTTCTCGCCTGCACGTTTCACAGGAAATTAAATTTAAAGAAGACTGCCTCACTTCTTCAAGTTTCAATCCTTCCATCCTGCCATCTGCGGATGATTATTTAAAGCTTCCACTGATACAAGGATGTCTTTCGGCTTTCAGAATGATCAGTACCAAAATTAGCTGCCATATCCTTTTATGATACTTCCACACTTAAACACATTTCTAACCGTCTTTGCAGTAGTCTCGATTTTTTTGCGATGGATTACAATATCAAATGAGATCTGAAAAATTATTTAATCGAATGACATGAAATGAAATAAAATAAAATAAAGTTACATTAGTTTAAACAGAGGCAACCATCGAGTCGTTTCGGTGAATTAACTGTTCGGAAGGTCTCCCTAGTACCCTCAAGTATTCAGATTTAAACTTTATGAAAATTTAGATTTTTCTTCAGTGAAACGTCGTCTCGGATATTCGCAACACAGGAGCGTTCATGTCTCTTTGTTGGAGGAATAAAAATTTCGTTTAGGGAACGAAAAATCTCCCGTTAGGATTTTAGGCAAGGTAAAGCAGTTCGTAATTTGAGGAAATGAGATTCCGCTCCCTAAGATTTTCTGCCACTCAAATTAATTAACCAAAGAATCCGAACAGATCATACTGTTTTAGTTTACGAAACCATCCCTATAATTAAAAGGCACTGCTAAATACGATATGAAGCAATACGTGAAAAAAATACTCCTTAAATTCTTCGTTGGTTGCCCATGAAAAAATGAAACCAAAAGTTAAATTAAGACGCCTGACCTTTCGAAAACTAACCAGTGTTCGGGAGTCCTTACGTCTGTGTTAATATAGCGTTATCGTGTTGCGGGGCGGTAAGAGCCTTGTATGTCCTCCCTTCGTAATAATTCGCTGTTCTCAGATAGTTCGCAAGAGCCAATTCCATGCCAGGACCTTAAACTTGATCTTGGCTTTCCTCTGCTGAAAATGGGCCCACGTACATCGACACATATGGATCGGTTTTCTTCACTCGATGAAGGAGGCAAGGGACATTCCGCCATTGGCTGCTCATGAGATTTGCTGTTGGGAAGGCTCGGATCACTTCTGTCTTCAATTTCACTTTGGCTCTCTTCTGTGGACACACCCGTAACCTGGATCCGCGGGGTGCTTTTGTTGGGGTTAGGTTGATGTACGTCCACATAGATGACTTGGTTTTCTTCACACGACGAAGATGGCATTTCTTTTTCTACCAGGCTGCTGACGCTGTAAGGCAACTTGGAGGCACCGTCAGAAAGCTCCATCGAATCCCATGACATTGCCCTGTTGTTTCGGCCACGTTGTTGTCTTTCTTTCTGGAATTCTTGAGGCTCAGTTTTTCCAATTACCCTTGCACGACAGGACATGGATCTTTTCACCGTTGGCTGGTTGTTGGTAATTTGAGGCATCTGAGATACAGCTTCAGCCATTTTAATCGAATCCGATGATATTCCTCCGTTCTTGCGGGCAGGTCGTTGTTCTTCTTGATGGACCTCTTGCACTTCTTCCACAAACTCAGTTCCACCAATTCGCCTCGCACGTCGTTCAACAGCAGCAGATAAATGTGGACGCGCTGCTGGCTGGACTGGTTCGGGTCTCCTAATCTTCAACATTTCTAGCACCTCATTCCTTAAGTTGCGGTTCAGGGCGAAGCAGTAAAGAATTGGGTTCAGGAGAGAGTTCAGCTGAACCAGCAACTCCGACCAGCGAAAAAACGAGCTTGTACGAAGCAAGGGAATGCTCCCTCCCAGAAGAAGGACAAGGACCGAGGGGATGTAGGAGACAAACAACACCGTTGTTAATATGCCAGTGGCTTTAGCGATGGTGTTTTCCAGCTTGGCCTTACTCCGAGCAGCGACTTGGCTGATTTCGTTGCCCTTTCGGCTGCGCAGTGACAGATAGGCCGTGATGTAGCAGTACCCAATGAGAACTACGCAGACCACTGTTTTAATAGCCGAGAGGATGTTTAAGATCTTAATATACTTGTCGTCGACTTCTGCGGCTGTCATAATACGCACTGGAGCTGTGGATACGACCGCAAGCAGCCATGCCATTACCGCGGACATTTTTACACGGGCTTTCGTCACGATGGCTTTGTAGCTTTTCCACCTCTTTATCGCTACGTACCGCTCGAACGCGATTACGGTCAGATGATAGAAGGACGAACTAACAGCAGCGTACAGCACTATTTGATTTGCAAACGCTAGTTTACAAATCGTCAGGCTCAAATCCTTACGGACAAGCAGCACATCGGTAGTGATGGTTAGAGGCATCGAAACGGCACCCACTACAAGATCCGCTACGGCCATGCTAGCTAACAAAATGTTTGAGTTCTTCTGAAGCTCTCTACGTTTGTTCACGGCTACGATTACTAAGATGTTAAGTACTATGGTGATGGGGACAGCGATAGATTTAGTGGTGATTGTAGCGTAGAAAGCGGTGGTCTCGTCTAAGATCCATGTATATACTGTTTTGCTTGGGCAGAAATACACCGAAGGCGACTCGCTCGAACCGATTCCGGTTGAGTCTATTCTGCTAGAGTTCATTTTGATGTCCGTTACATCACGACACAGGAAAACCTAGAAATGACTGTTTAACTAAAGGATGGTCAAGTACTCACTGCGATGGCTAACCACGATTGTCATCTGTTTGATTTCTCGTCATGATCGAAGAGTCCTAAACTGCGCTTTCCACCAAACGTGTCCTTGAGTCATGGCTAAGTCTCATATTTCCAAACAGCGGCTGTTTTGAAAATGGTGTTCCTATTTTTGGTGTTCATTCAAATACAATCCTTAGCACAACAGATATATAAAGTTATATAACCAGAAAGGAAATAAGTCACCTCTACACAAATATGTCAAACAAGTGACCTAATTATTTTCCCTTGAATCTTAACCTCAAAAAATTCGATTGTGTATCGTGGGAATTGCCAGAGGAAAACCAGAGTAGAAATAACGGATACACAGTCAGTAGGGAAATGGAGTGTCGTTTTCAAAAACATTAAAACACTTGACAATCACTTGATTTTGTTTTTCACTTTTTTTAATCCTTAGTAAAGAGTTCAGAAAATTCGAGGTTAAATCGTGGGAATTTTTATGGGAAAAACAGAGCTGACATAAAAGTTACCAAGATGGTGATAAATTGGGTAGCAATTTCTAGCAACATGAGAAAACAAGGGAGCTAATTATTTTCCGTTCAATTTTGTAAGTTACTGATATTTCCTAAAAACAGAAAGTGTCCTTTTTACGCAAGAATTAACGAGCTCAATTAGTTATTAAACGATAAATAAAAAGTTTAGAGAACGTTTGAGAGACAAGTGGATATTGAATATCGCTAAAATTTCTTGGACGAAATGTACACGATTCCTTAATTCGGTGTTTTTTGCGCACAATGTCTCACAAGGCTTCGTTCTTACTTTGGAAATAAAAACAGAAAAATTAAACTAGTGATGATTGAACGGTAGTCCCATAAAAGAACCTTTGAATTTGTGAGTTAACGTTTTATTTTTAACGAATGGGTAAGTTCAAACCAGGAACTAAATTATTCCATTGCACTTTGCTAAATACTGCAAAACAAACAGCAAGGCTACTGTCTTAAAGAGTGTTCTTACGTAATACTGTTTGTCAAAAGATCTTTTTTGATGATTGAAAGCGATTTCAGCGAGTTTTTTGGAGTTCGGTTGCACTCCAAGCGACCGATGTGCGACGTATTTTGAAAGGTCTTAGACGTTCTAACGATATACTTGTTTTGTAATGTAGGTCGATCACGAAAACACTTTTTTTTGGGCACAAAACAAGCTCAATCAAAATCGGTCAGCTGGAGAAATAAGAGGACATTTTTGCCTTTTCCGGTACCTGGCTTTTACTATAAATTCTCCTTTATCCCTGCCACACGTTGCTTTTGGGTTAATCATGAGAACTTCATGGTATATCAAGACAACAAAACTCTTACAGGCATCCGAGCCTCTTCCGAAGATGGTGGATGATCCTCCGGCTTTTCCCTTAGATTAAAAAACGTTTTTGAAAATTGCCGAACATTTTCGAAGTAAGGGCTTCCAGACACACCTGAATGACGAGTGAATGACTAAGTCAAAACACACGAAAAGTGGTTTCGAGCAATAATTGACTTGTATCCCACCTGTGACTATGGTGATCGAGTGTTACGACCAAGCCAACCCCTCAGGGGCACCCAACAGTTCGTTTCGGCGGAATCTCTGTTCGGCAAACCTAAATCGCCTGAGAAATGCGGATTTTATTCCAGTGAAAACTAGAGATTTTTTGGCAAAACGTTGCCTCAGCCTTTCGTAGAAAGGTGACTGATTAATTGTTGCCATTTTCGGAGGGACAAATATGTCGTTTAGAGTGTAAAATAAGGCCAACGAGCATTTTGAAAAGACATTAGCAGCTTGGAAATTCGGCGGATTGGATTCCGTTTCCTAAAATCTTTTGCGCGATAAATTTTCACCTAAAAACGCCGAACAGATCAATCCGTATTAGCTTACACAAATATGCCCTCAAAAAGCTCTTAAACAATCTACAAAACTAGAAATTGACATTTCAAGCATTTTGTTAAAAGTTTCTCGTTGGGTGACCTCTAGTTATATCATAACGTGAACTGGCAATTTAGACAGTAAAATCTAACAACCTGTTCAGCACACATCACTAAGCGTATTAATGAAAAGCCTGGAATAGACGCTTGCTTTGGACAAGAGCTAGCCTTTACTGAAGTGAATAAACACGATTTTGCCCATAATAAGAGCACGGATCCTAACGATTTACTTCGAAAGTGAATCGTTCAGATTGCAATCGCAGCATGGTTTATCTACAAACGTCAGGAAAATCGCGTGAAATTTCCAAAATGTAATAATGGGGATTCATATTGGATAAATGAATCACTACCTTGGAGCTACAAGCAACTGTAAACTTCGCTATATTGACGGTCATTTCTGACATTCTCATAGTCAAAACACTTCTACCCCTATCTTCTCCCACCGTCCCCTTATGTTTTGAGAGCGTTTCAACCATTTTGCGAGTGTCTGTAGATACCAGGGAGCTTACGCAAACACGACGGCAAAAAAACGTCGCTTTAAAAAAAAAACATCGCTTTAAACGTCGCTTTAAAATGACTTCACAGTTTTTAAAACTTCTTCGCGATTATTCCGCTCGTTTAATCTGTCTAATGTGGCCAAACTATCTAAGAGCTGAATTTGTCAGGACGGCGTTACAGCGCAGGGAGAAAAACGAAAATTCACTTTCATGTATTCACGTTCTACACAAAATTTTGAATTTGGTCATTTCACGTTGCAGTTGAGCATAAGACGTCAAAGAAATGTACCAAGAAGTACACCGCACGTGCGGAGTCATTGTTTTGCTAATTAAAGCTTTTGTTTTGTGACGTTCTCGTTAGCCGTCGCCGTCTTGTTTGCGTAAGCTCCCTACTGTCACGAAAACATTTTAATGATTGGTGAACAACTGACAATAGCGGTAGTCAGTTTTTCATGAAGGGTGTCTTCTTGACAATTAAGGTATTACTAATGTAAGTAAAAGGAACTACGCAAGAAAATTCAATGAAACAGTGCTTACTTTAAATAGTCTGGTGATGTGCTCCTATAAACGTCCACGTGCTTTACTTCATTTGGAGTTATTTTTATACTTCGCCGGTCTTGAATAGGTGGTTGCTGGATTAACTCATTTTCATGCTAGGACTTCGAACTTGCCACACCATGGACACAATGTTGGGTATCTGGAGGCCAATGACTTCTATTTTCAGTCATTATTTGGCTCTTTTTGTGGTCACGCTACTGCTACTGGCTTTCTACTGATCTGGTTGGACTTGGGTTGATTTACGTCGACAAGGGTTGCTCGACTTACTTCAAAAGGTGAAGTTGACAGAGGAAACTTCGTCGTTGGCAGTGTGTTGTCCTCGGAAGGCTTTGATGACTCCCATTTTCAGTTTGACATGGACTCTCCACTGTGGTCACGCCACGTCGTGGCTCCCTTCTGTAGAAACTGAAGTTGCGTACGTCAACACAAATTTCTCGTTTTCTTTAAAGTGATGAAGTTAGCATGGGACATTCCATCATCGGATGGTTGCTGTAATTTGGATGAACTAATGAACTCCCACTTTGAGTTTGGCACCCATCTGTGGTCCCACCAGCAAACCGGGTTGGTGGCTTTCTTCTGTAGAAATTAGGTTGATGTTCATCAGCACATATCTCGTGATCTTCTTCACAAGGTGAAATTGGCACGGGACATCCCACCATTGGCTGCCGATCATGTGTGTTGTAGATGGGAATGCTCTCGTCACTTGTGTCTTCTGTTCTAATTTGGCCTACTCCTGTGGTCACACCAGCAACCTAAATCCCTGGCTTCCAGGTAGTGGGTTGATGTACGTCGAGAAAGATGACTCGGTTTCCTTCACAAGGTGCAGTTAGAATGGGGCATTCCATTATTGACTGATCGTTGCGAGAGCTCTTAGTACGTTTAAACTTATCTTGACTTCGGCGCTCTTCCGCGGCAGTCACATCAGCAACTCGAATTTGTAGCTTTCTTTTGTTGGATTTGGGTTGATGTACATCGACATAGACGACTAGATTTCCTTCACACGATGAAGAAAAAGGCGTAGGTCTTTCCATATGGTTGTTGATGCTGTGAGGCAACTGAACACCAGGGTCAGCAAGCTTGAGCGAATTCCACGACATTTCTCTGTTGTTGCGGACAGGTTGATGTTCTTCCTCCTGGACCTCTTGCATTTCTTCCACAAATTCAGTTGAACCAGGTCGCCTGGCATTTGAACGTCCTGCTAACTGGACTGTGTTGGCTTTCCTGATGTTTATCATCTCTAGAACTTCGTTTCTAAAGTCGCGATTCAGGACGAAGCAGTACAGAATTGGATTCAGGAGAGAATTCAGCTGAATGAGCAACTCCGACCAGCGAAAAAATGAGCTTGTACGAAGAAAGGGGAGAATCTCTCCGAAGAGAAGTACGGCGATGGATGGGGTGAACAAGACAAGCAACACCGTTGTTACAACGCCAGTCGCTTTGGCGATGGTGGTCTCCAACTGGGCTTTATTTCGATGGCTGCCTTGATCGAGGACGTTACGTTTCCGGTTGCGCACCGCAAGGTACGAAGAGACATAGAAATAACAAATGAGGGCTACGCACACTAACGCTGGGAGCGACGTGACGACGTTCAAGACCTTAATGTACTTGTAGTCAACACCAGTGACTTTTAAAATACGCACGGGAGACGTCGTTAGGACAGCAAGAAGCCATGCGGTTATTGCGCTCTTCTTAACACGATCTCTTGTGACAATGACTTGGTAGCGATTCCACTTTTTAACCGCCACGTACCGCTCGCATGCGATCACAGTGAGGTGATATAAAGACGTACAAACGGCACCATAAAGCACCAGTTGATTTGCAAACGCTATTTCACAAACAGTAACGCTCAAATCCTTACGGAGAAGTAGCACGTCAACAGTGGTGGTTAAAGGCATCGAGACAGCCCCTACTATAAGATCTGCCACAGCCATGCTAGCCATCAAGATGTTTGCGTTCTTTTGCAACTCCCTCCGTTTGTTCACCGCGACAATTACCAAGACGTTTAGCAAAACGGTGACGAGGCAAGCGACGGAAGTAGTGGTGATTGTAATATAAAATGTAGTAGTCTCGTTTAAGATCCATGTATAGATAGGTTTGTATGAGCACGAAAACACTGACGGTGACTCGGTGGAATCCATCACCTCTAAGCCTGTTCGTCGCTTTACTTAGTGTCACAGAATTGTACTTTACATTTGGGTAGCACACATATGAATTAACGAAGAACTAAACGGCAACGAACATTCTACTGCAAGAGTCAACTGTCCTCCTCTAAATGGTCTAAAGCAACTATTGTTAAATGACAAAATTTCAAATTACATGGGGCACAGGCATTGTATAAATTGGTGATGTTGTTTTATGTAAGACGCCAAACAATCGACTTAATCTTTTCCGTTCCATCTGTAATTACAATTTCTGAAACTTAACTTCAGCGGCCGTCACATTTAGAATATTTGCCTTCTCTTTTGAGTAAGTTGGCCAAAAAAATCAATTTCTGTTTCGACAAACATTTTTGCCTAATTTTGCACGCCAGTCGCAATTTTGTAAGCTAAAACAAGAGTCCAAGGCATAAATTAGTGTTAACTCTAGAATATCTTACCAGCATTGTAGTGTTAAACCCTTTAAAGAAAGATAATTACTGTTCTATTATTTCATCAACTAGCGCAAACGAGAAGACAGAAACGCACAGCTGTAATAATTTCCCAGCTCAGCTGCGTACCAGCATTTTTTTTTCTATCTGAACGTCTCAATACGAGCAAACGAAACCCGGAGACGGGTTAGCCTGCGTAGCAAGCGCTTCCGTGGGTTTTAGGCACGTTTGAAGGATTTTTCGCTTTTTGGCCGCGCGAAAATTGAGGCGAGGAAAAATGCCTCGAATAGCGGAAAAGACTACGGAAACCTTTGCTACGCAGGCTAACGAGGGGTACTCCCTACAGTCGGCTTCAAGGGCAGGCTCCCCTCCCCCAAAAGGGGTGTATTTTTGCGCTTTCAGTGTATGAAAGGGCATGGAAATTTGCTATTTTAGTAATATAAATGGTCGCCAAAATACGCCTAAACTATAAGGGATTGCAAGTATGCCTGAGCACTAACAAGGGTTGCAAAATTTTGGCAGAAATCACAACACAAAAAACACATGAAAGGCGTAAGCTGACAGCCCACGACGATCTACTGTTTAAGCTTATTTTTGAGGGATAAAACGGTTCAATTTTTGTCCTAGGCATATGAAAAGGGTACCGTTTTGATCAGAAGTAGTTTATAAAAGAGTAACGGTTTGGACCTCGGAGCGGAGCCTACCCGTACGGAACTTTATTGAGAACCCGTGGGGGGATAAAAGCGTTCCAGCCGTCAAGATTATACTGTTATGCACCGTTAACATACAGATAAGCCTGTTTGTGTCTTTTTCAAGTAAAACCCACCCATTCACAAATACCAGTGAAACAGTGAAAAATAAACCTCTCCACAGTGAGGAAGTATCACAGGGGTTCATTTCAATTGCTCAAAATAGGCGCCCCGATTGGGTACAAATACAAAAGACACTTGATAAAAAAAAAAAAAAAAAATGCAGCTGTCAAGATTTCACGGTTCATCTGTATCCAGTTAAATGTTAATGTTAACACAAATACTGTCTGTTGTGTTTGAACAAAAGATTAAAATATCAGTTTTTTCAAGTAATTTAAACCGTAACTGAAAAGAATGTAAAATGGTGTCCACATTATGTCAATCAAACGAGTAGAGAAAGACACTTAAGAGGGTAAAAAGATCGCAGCCGTCAAGATTTCACGGAGTAGTTTTACATAGTTAAACGTTACAGTTAACGTAAAGCCTGTTTGTATACGTTGCAATTAAGAAACCCACTCGCAAATACCAATTAAATGAGCCACCGCAGAAAACGGACTTATTGCAGCCATTCATGTCAATAACTTACACTTAAACATGCGAAATAAAACTGAACAAGACAGATGGACTTAGCATAAGGCGACAATGACGTAAGAAAATACAAAGGTCTTCAAAAATGCGCACAATGAGAGGACGAAAAGGTGTTTCTTTTCAACTAGAGAAGATCGCCCATGATAAAAAGCTTCCTGCGGGTTGATTTCCAAAGAAAATGAAGGAAAAATCCACCATTTTTGAAATATAATATAAATGCATGGTAACTGTGAATGTTCGAAAGACCTAAAAAAAAGCTGTGGATGGCTATACTATTTGTATTTTGCACATAAATATATAATATACAATTCGTTTCACAACTAGTTTCATAATAAAATCCCGTACGCCCAAAAGAACATATTTAACACGAATTATATCATTCCATTATGTGAATTAAAAAGCTAAAAATCTCGAATAATAATACTAGAAATCAAAATATCAGAATGAAGATCAGCAAAAACCAGTTGTAAAGAGAAATATTCAAATGCTTTTCGTAGAAGACATGTCTAAATCGCAGCCTTGGAAGTAAAACTGAGAGAGCTTTGATGTGTTAACTGTGCAGGTCAACCATTTCACACGCTTCATTGTTATGTTTCGTTTGCAATTGTCTTTCACTGGTTTTGAACCGAATGCTCACTACTGATAGTAAGCTGTCACTATTTCACCTTAGAATTATAGACATGAACATTTATTTTAAAAACTGTGAGAGCTTCTTTCCACAGGTTGAGTAGCGATTTTTGGAATAAACATTGGCAAACCGAGGGAGGAGGGGATAAAAGGCGTGGCGCCAAACACATGAGTAGGTGCATGTTTAATCACTTAAAAATTTGGGGTTGGAGCTAGGGTTGGGGGGGGGGGGATCATTTTAAGGCGTGGAGTGGGAAGGGGATGCTAGGGAGAACTGATGGGAGACTAGTTCCCCATTCGCTAAATTTTCATCTTTCCTCATCAGTCCTCAGTCCATGTATGAACATCAGTAAAAAAGAAAAGCTGCAGGGGCATTAAGCAAGGGCCGTCGTAACTCAGCCAATCTCCCAGGGTAAAAAAAAACAAAACAAAAAAAAACAAAAAAAAAAAAAATATATATATATATATATATTGTCGACCATCAAGGCATGAACCCACGCGACGTAAACCAAAAGGCTAGCGTTTGTCTGGTCGAACGAAAACTGTAGGTTCGGGGCCAGTTGCTCATAAAACGGTTAAAACAACTGGTATAAGTTGCTGAAAAGGAAGTAAACGACTTCATTTGCACTTGAATCACTGTAATTGCACAAACACGTTCCGACTTCTCCTACTCGCAAGATGCTCATGGCCCATTTGAAGGAAGCCAGTCACAACGAGTGCTTGGTCGTATCTAGGGGTTGTCGATATAATGAAGTGAGTTACAGTGGTTTTTGAATCAAGACTGCCATTAATAGTGTATGTTCAGGATGCAGTTGGTGCAGGCGTTCTGATCAAGTGGATAGTGCCTCAGAATTTCGATCTCAGTGGTTCGGAATTAATCCATGCAGTTGCGTTGTTTCGTTACTCCACATTGTCTCTCTCTAGCCGAATGAATGAATGGGATCCCGCAAATCATAAGGTAACCCTAACAGAATGTTCGGGGTACGCATGTGGATTAGCTTCTCACCCAGTGGGGTGAGAGGAGTAAAAACTTTATTCCACATTGTCCTTCTCTACCCGGGTGAATAAATGGGATCCCACAAACCATACGGTAACCCTAACAGAATGTTGGGGGTACCCCTGTGGACTAGCTTCTCACCCAGTGGGGAGGGGGAAAGTAGAAACTTTACTTCACACTGCCTATCTCTACCCAGGTGAATAAACGGGATCCCGCAAACCGTAAGGTAATCTTAACAAAACTTTGGGGGTAATCAGCATTTCATTCAGGACGAGTAGTAATAACCACAGTTACCTAATGTTACGGAAACCGAACGGGAAACGTACGTGCTAGTTCCAGGCCTTTCGCAAATTTTGTTCCTACGCTTTGCCACTCAGTTCGGCTCCAGGCTTGCCGAGAAAATTCCGATAAATGGCAGATGACAAATC
This sequence comes from Siderastrea radians, assembly GCA_964017195.1. Taxonomy (NCBI): domain Eukaryota; kingdom Metazoa; phylum Cnidaria; class Anthozoa; order Scleractinia; family Rhizangiidae; genus Siderastrea; species Siderastrea radians. Next base: position 37,878,929 of record OZ024891.1, on the reverse strand, counting down.
TCCAAGCGAATTTCCCTTGACAATTTCGCGTTCCATTTACTTACATAAACAACCACTATCAACAACGCAATTAACGACAATGCAAGAGCACTCACCGAGAAGTGGAGTGAAATCATTTTTGTCTCTGGCGTTGATGTTGGTCCCGGGCTGCAACAGCAGAAATTTCACCACGTCCAAATGTCCTTCAGCTGCGCTGACATGTCTGCATATAGGGAATATAATACACAGTGCGTGAGTTTTAGCTGACCTACAGAGCGGGTTTCATTTCAGAGTTGAAGCGGTTTTCGATTAAGTGTCCACCGTTATTTGCGTTTGGTTTGGTTTCGCATTACTGCACCATGTGATTGTTTAAAGCAACTTTCGTCATTTCTCAACCAATCAGAAGTTAAACTAAAACCAATCGTGACTTGCTCGCACGCGTTTTCCCGCGCTAGACGCTTGTCACATGTTTTTGCAACGACTTCTGATTGGTTCATTGTGTTACGTGTGTCTTGTGATCGGTCAGAGAAATTTCTTTGGATTTAGTTTTACGACACTCAGTTGCCTTGGCTTTAATTTAACGTATTTAACATATATTCTGTATTCTTTATTTTTGTAACTGGGACTTGGGGACTGGGCCTGTTGAGTAACCTTGTAGGGGACTTCGTGTCCTATTGTTTATCTACCTCGTATAATGATACTTGAAAGTAGCTTACTTGTTTATTGTACTAAATCTGTAAATCAGTCAGTCAATCAATCAATCAATCAATCAATCAAACAATCAATCAATCAATCATTCACTCAATCATTCAATCAAACAATCAATCAATCAATCAATCAATCAATCAATCAATCATTTACAGCGCTCTGTGATTGGCTAAAAAAACTCGTACCATTTGTTAATCAGTTGCAAGCAAAACCAAACCAATCGTGTCTTATCACACGCGTTTTCCCGCCTTTAGCGCTTGTTGCCTTATTTGTTTTAAATTCTGATTGGTTCACTAGTTTGTTTGCATCTGTTGTCATTGCCCAGAGTGATGTCTTTGGTTTTAGGTTTACAACCGGTTAAACTGAAAATCGCTCCACCTTTGCTACAGTTACTAAATGGCAAAGTCGAAATCAGTCTATCGTATCTAAGCGTTTTCCAAACTTTTATATAAATTTACACTAAGGCGGTCAAAGAACGAGAACTTAAACAAAAATCATATCGCCCTGTTGAACGACATCCCTCAACGACAGAAACTGATCAACACTCACAGCGGTGTTCGTTTATTCAGATCTCTGTAGCATACTGTCGCACCATTGTGAACCATGTGTCTCAGCATCTGTAGGTTCCCTGTGCTTGCCACCTCACAGATTTCATGCATGCTGTAATGATGTGATAACCGCCTAGCCCCCTGTCCCTCTAGTAACTGACTGACTGCGCGGTGCTCGTGCATGTCCGAGTACTGGAAATTACAAACAAAAAATGGTTATTGAGTCAGATTTAAACAACACAATGACATATGTAAAACTCATTCTACAACTCAACTGAGGGAAGAGATCTGCTGCACCGTAATAAGACGTAAATGCCAGCCGTTATCAGCCCATTCGTGATCTGCCTAACCCACCCGGCCCTTCACAGCGGTCAAACGCAAAAAGTTACGTCACTTCTGGTCTTCCAGAGCCTTGAAGTTTGAATCAGTTCAAACGTTTACGAGCCTGAAGTTCGTATGAAAGCGACGCAGAAAATTTCCTGATAAACCAAATTTCTTGCCGATAGAACTCGTGGACGTCAGTTACTTCATTTTCAACACACACTTGACATAAAAAAAGTTTTCAGAAACGGCGTTAAGTTTTGCGGTTAAAGTGACACTTTCGACATTTGTCGGTATTTTGTCTTGTAAAATTATGGCGGAATTGCGCACGCGTCGTGCGTTTGACGGCTGTGAAACCCTTAAATGTGAAACCCAGCCCACCAATGAATGCAAACACACCAGACTACAACACCAAGGGCTAACTTTAATAAGGCACCAGGTATACGTAATATGTCCCCTTCTCTTTCTACTCTGCCAAGGGTGCCCAAGCATCTCAGCTGAACAAGCTCAGATTATGTTGCAATGAAACCTTATTTTGTATGACGATTTTAACGAATCACTTTTATCTGACTTTTCCTCCTCAACTTTGGAAGCGATCGTTGGTGAAAAGATAAGTCAGATTTGCCGGAAAGTGTGTATTCACACAAAACAACATTCCATTTAGTCTACTTGTAGCTGAAGTACTGTAAAAATTCACGTTTGATGTCTTTAGCGATAAAACGTACTTACATTTAATGGCGCATTCCCTAACGAATCAACAGCATTGATATCTGCTCTGTGGTCAGCTAGATACTGTACCACTCCCCTACTGCCAACAGCGGCTGCTACATGAAGAGCTGTGCTGCCATCAGAGTTTGGAGCATTTACATCTACACCCAGTAACACCAGTCGCTGAAGCTCTTCCACATCGTTTTTCACTTGAAAGAATTCAACAGCAACGACAGTAAATACTTAGGCCAGGGGTCAATTTGATAAAACATTTACAAGTGCAATTTACAAGTGTAACTGTTGTTTCAGAGGTTAAAATAATAGCTACACTCAGCTTGTAAATGTTTTATTAAATTGACCCAAGGTTGTTCAAAGGCGGATTATTGCTATTGCTAAAAGTTAACCAAGTTTTTTCTTTTTTCTTCATAAAAAGCGTCTCCACTGCTAATTGAATGATACAGTTAAAAGCAGCCAAAGTCAAATGCAGATGACAGGAATTTATAGGAAACAACATAAGCCATCAAACTGTGTTCACGATTGATGCTGAAGTTGGTTACCTTAACCTTCCTTTGAACGAAGACCAGACCCTGATCGTTGAATTTACCGAAGGTTGTGGCTTTCAGTCTCTTTTTTTTTTTACATTTTTATTGCTATTACAAACAGATTATTTACAAACACGCTACTAACATTACATACTAATAACAACAGACGTATTACCACTAGTTAACAAAACAGTAACACTAATTACAAGTTACATTTCACAGTCAGTCAGGCCTAATTGATTTCATTGAAAGCGAGATTCGTTAACCTACTAGCACCTAGAACTTTTATTTTGACTAATTAATTAATTATGTATATATCTCCCTTAACTTAATGATACCATGTTAACAATAACATTTTACAATAACATTTTCTGCCACTTTCTGTAATGAAATGCTTCTTTCTTATTCTTTTTTGCAATAAAAAGCTCTAGCTATCGAATTTGTATTGTTTTGGCTTTCAGTAAGGATAACGATGGCTTGATATTTTTGTTACGGCATATATAAACGGTATATTTCCCTAAAATAATTATATGGTTTAACAAATTACTATCTAGATTGTTGTTGAAACAACCAAAAAGAATGGTTATCTCGTCAAGCTTATCAACTTGTATGTTATGATTATTTAGCCAAGAAGTGGTGGCAGACCAAAATTCTTTCGTATACACACACTTTACCAAACAATGCTCCAGAGTTTCTTCGTGATCTCCACAAAGGTGCATAACGGAGAAGGAATTAATTTCATTTTATATAAAATAATATTTGTGTAGAGGATACGATTTAAAATCTTGTATTGAAAGGCTCGCTCGCATACATAGCCACAGCACTGCACAGTAGATCCCCCACTCCGTCCTCACACCACCCCGCCCCGTGACAGGAATAGAATGTGTTACATACCTACAGCACTGCACAGTAGATCCCCCACACCGTCCTCACACCACCCCGCCCCGTGACAGGAATAGAATGTGTTACATACCTACAGGACTGCACAGTAGACCCCCCACACCGTCCTCAGACCACCCCGCCCCGTGACAGGAATAGGATGTGTTACATACCTACAGGACTGCACAGTAGACCCCCCACACCGTCCTCACACCACCCCGCCCCGTGACAGGAATAGAATGTGTTACATACCTACAGCACTGCACAGTAGATCCCCCACACCGTCCTCACACCACCCCGCCCTGTGACAGGAATAGAATGTGTTACATACCTACAGCACTGCACAGCAGATCCCCGACACCGTCCTCACACCACCCCGCCCCATGACAGGAATAGAATGTGTTACATACCTACAGCACTGCACAGTAGATCCCCCACTCCGTCCTCACACCATCCCGCCCCGTGACAGGAATAGAATGTGTTACATACCTACAGCACTGCACAGTAGATCCCCCACTCCGTCCTCACACCATCCCGCCCCGTGACGTAACAGACACTGGACCACTTGGTCATGGCCGTGCTGAACAGCTTCTACAAAATGACACAGAACTTCTCTAACCAGGACAAAGTTACTTTCATTTCTCTGTTTTAAACTATCATTTCCGTCCAATGCCTGCTTTTATGGGCTCCTGCACCATGCGATTATCATTATTTCACGTGAAAATCAGAACTCGCAAATACGACCAGCTCCCATTGCCAATGGCTTCATAACCCAAGTGGTTAGGTAGAGCGTTTGCAACTGTATCGCAAACATCCTGGGCTTGAATCCCTTTGAAGCCTGAATTTTTCTCGGACTCTCTTTGCAACTTCTTGAGTTGCTGCATAGCTGACAGTACAAATGAATTTATTTCTTATTAACATTATCGTAGAAGAGCATCTCTTTACTACTGAAATTGTCTTTCATTTTGTTAGTTACTATTTTGTATAATTTCCAGCAGCTCCACTGGAACCGAACTATAGAGACGACCAACTTCGTTCCCAGGGCTTTTCCCTTTTTTTCTAAAATTTAAATTAAAAAGGGAAAAGCCCTGGAACGAGGTTGTGGAGATGACGTAGTCAGCATGCAGTTTAATAGAAAAAAAAAACTTACCAGAAAGTGGTGATGTTCTCCAGCGGTCTCTCGCATGAATGTCTACACCAGGCTGCCGCAAAAGGAACTTGACGCACTGAAGATGCCCATGGCTAGAGGCTATGTGACTAAAAAACAACCAATAAACACATGGAATATTCACTAGTAATTCACGAGTAAAATCAAACCTCTGCTAACGGACACCTCTCGGTCCCAGCCAATTACAATTACAATTACTACATATTTAACCTGGCATAAGCAGACACCTTTTATAAGCAGACACTAAAGTTGTGGCCGCAGCCACACACAAGCACCACACTCAGCAAAAAACTCTCCTGAGTGCAAAATGACTCAGTTGGGATACCTGCCATGTACGAACATCGCACGGATGATTTAAACCTCTAATAGGGCTTGCATGACTTGGTCTCATGGTACAAAATCTACCAAGCTGGAGGGAAAATGGCACAGCGGAACATAAAAAATAAAGAGATGTCAGCCATTCATGAATAAATTCTGTTGTTTTTCGATGTCCCACTGCGCCATTTGTCATCCAGCATAGGCAGTTGCCCACCATCCATGGGCTCCTTCACAGCAGATTTTGTGCCATGTGACCAACTCATGCAAAGGACCTATTAGTGAACACCTCTCTAAAACGGACCTCTGAATGTGCTCCCAAGGATGTCCGCTTACAAGAGGTGCGACGGTAGGGATTTGTTGACATTTTGGTCAGTTACACCTAAATCAGAAGGTTAAAAAACATATCAAGTTCGGCCCCCAAAAGGGTAAAGGTTTTGAGTTCTAGGTGACACATTACAGAGCTCGGGAGTAAGGCAAATCCCCTTTAGAGCAGTTTTTAAAAGTAATTCACGTTTTGCTTTGGTTTTGCTTTACTTCACTCTGTGATTGGTTAAAAAATCTCGCATCACTTTCTCGACCAATCAGAAGTAAACTTAAACCATATCGCGACTTGCTCGCACGCATTTTCCTGCGCTTGGCGCCGGTTTCATTTATTTGCTTCGAGGTCTGATTGGTTCCTTGGGTAATTTGTGTTTGTTGTGATTGGGTGGGATAATTACGTTGGTTTTTGTTTTACGACACTCATTTAAAAAGCGCTCTTACTTACAGTGGCGTTCGTTTGTTGTAATCCTGCATGCCAAAGTAGACTTGTTTAGTGAGCAGCGTCTCTAGCTCCTGTAAATCCCCTTCAACCACGGCCTTGAAAAGCTTGTTGCGAATAAATTCCTTCTCTTTGCTCAAAAGGGATGCCGATGAACTAGTAGTATTCGAGGTCTCGTGCGCGTCTAAACCTTCGTTTGTGTCACAAAAGTTGAATCCTACCTAGAGCAGAAACACATCAAGAAAAGTCAGCAAAGCTGATACATGTAAAAGCTTAAATTTATCAACTGAGTTGATAAGGTAAATTGGCCACCGTAGAGAAATTGAAAGCTGAAGTTTGGAGCGATAGCCCTTCGTCAGAACGAACCAAGGCATTGTGGGTGTGCTTGGATTATATGGAGAACGATGGAGCTAAGCTATTGGTAGGAACATGGTAACGTAATGTCCGCTGTCCGTCATCTGGTGTCCTCTAGTCATTCAGTTTTCTGCTCTATTTCCTTTGCTCCGCGTGGAGCAGAGGAACTAGGAGACGTCTGCGCACAGGCTAATTCATGATTGAATTACACCAAATCTTAAGTGTTTTCTGTTTTTCAAAAGCCGACTGAAATGGCATTTTACAGTTGTGTGCTTAGTGACCTGGCCTTTGAGTGGAAGTGAGGCTGGAGTTGACCTTGTTTTGATAAAGACCCTCCTGCTTTTCACATGTAAATCATGTTGTTCTCATGCTAACTAGTTTGTATTTACATATGAAAAGCAGGAGGGTTTGTATCAAAACAAGGTCAACTCCAGCCTCGCTTCCACTCAAAGGCCTGGGGCCCATTTCTCGAAACTCCCGATAACTTTCCTGGCCCGTTAAGTATTTTTTCGAGTTCATTTATTTGTCAGCTAATGGCAATTATTGGCGCAAACTTAGCAATAGGCTTCAGGAAATTATAAAGATTAAAATCAAGCTTTCAAAATCCATAAAAAATGTATAGCTTTTTTAGAATATTGTGTACCTAAAATAGTTTTCGGACCCGGAGAGTTATCGGGAGGTTCGAGAAACGGGCCCCAGGTCACTAAGCATACAACTGTAAAATGTATACCTGCCAAGTGTCACGCCTAAGGCGTGATTGTCACGCCTGTGGATCGAAAACTGCGATCTCACGCCTACTCACGCCTGCATTCCCATTTCTCACGCCTGGTGGAAAAGTTTGAGCCTTTACAGCCTCAACCGACTCATTTGAAAAAAAATATAAAGTACTTAAATAAACTCGAACTAATGCGAGAAAATAATGATCTTACTTTCGCGAAATCTCGGATTTTAGTAGGGAAAGCCACTGAAGACATGGTCATACTCGATTAAATGATCAAAGCATCGGTTTACTGGCTGTTAATCGGAACGTCTCCGGAACGGCTTTGGAAATCTTCGGACGTCTTCGGAAATCGTCGGACATCTTCGGATATTATCGGTCTCCTACGAAAAATCTTGACACTCTCAGGATAAAAATGTCACGCCTATGAATCACAAAAAGTTGGCAAGTATAAAAATGGGCTATTGAAATGCAAAATCTAGTAGCCAAATTTGAGTTCTTACAAGTCTTTGGTTAGCTGACAACGGTTAATTTCAAGCCTGCAGTGAGTGACGAGTGCACATTTGAGCTAAGTAAAAGAGAACACAAGTCAAAAGAAGGGAGGTCGGAGTATGTAAAACGAGACCACTGTCAAAAGTAGCAAGATTTCACCTGAGGCTATTTGCTCTGTTTCCCCCTTTCTTTCTGGATTTAAGGGGCCGATTACATCACGCGGGCTGGCCCGGTTAGCCGGGCTGGCTCGGTTTTCCGGGATCTCGGCACGTCTGTGAAACACATTAAAAATCAACTTCGCGATTACATGGTGAAATCTCAGCCCGGCTAACTGGGCTGAAAATTTACCATGTCATCGCGATTGCCGGGCCAACACTTTCTCGTCACTAAATTTCGCTTCAGAGCAAAATGGCTCACCAGAAGATCACTATTTCTCTGTCTATATAACACATAAAGGTTTATCAGGCCAAAGAGACACGTAAAACTAAAGAAAAAATGCACCAAAATAAAGGATTAGCAAAAGAAAAAACACTCGATTCATGCTCTTTGATGTCGCCATCTTTTCACATGATAGCTTCTAAATTTAGCCGCAGGCAGGCTGGCTTGCCTCATGCAATGCCAGGCTGAGCAGTCATCTAGGTAGACCGAGCCAATCCTGCTAACCGAGCCAGCCCGGCTCATGTAATCGGCCCCTAAGACTTACTCCTGTACAAAGCGATGCGTGCGAAAACACATGCTTTTTTAATGCCTTATTACATAATCTCATTGTTAAAATAACTGCCAGAACATGACCTCGAAACTCACAAAAATTGCCAATTCGAAAAAAAAAAACACTCCCGTAAAAACTGACATGCTCCCGCAGAAAGGAAGGAAAAATACTCACAGTTAATCTTGTAAGCCATGTCAGTAGGTACGTCCAAAGTAGAGACCACGTGACTGCTACGACCACGCCCAATAGCTGTACACCTATCTGTTCTCCATTGGAATAGAATGTACCATCTGCACTCTGTACATTCACTGAGGACTTTGTGAACAGTCCAGCTGTGTGAGCATTATAATCAAGTGCTATTAATACAGTAAAACCCATGTGCAAGACTGTAAAAACCTAGAACATGTAGGCTACAATTTGTCAGTCAGACTCCCAACAAGCAAGAAACTGTTGTAACCTAAAAACCCCAAACCCATGTGTTACATATTTGGCTCATCTATGTAAATGTCACACACTGATAAATTATTTAACATGTTTTTATATATTAAACATAATTATTATTTAAATAATAAGTACCGGTAATATATAAACGTACGTATTAAAATATCCATTTCATTTATTTATTTTTTGAAGTGAAGTAGACATTCTACCTGTCACTGCCCCAATAATACCAGGAACACCATGGGTGTATGTGATGTCATGTGTCCCCGTGCTGGTCCATAATGGTTGGTATTTCTGAACAGACCATGAAACAACGGATGATGTCAGGCCTACAATCAGTCCAATTATCAAGGAGGCCCAGACCTCTATGGAACCAGAACAGGCACTTACACCTATTTTACAATGGGAGAAAAGGAAAAGAAGTCTATTAATTTTATAGTCTAACAATAGAATAATGAATAATATGGGGTAAACAAGGCGAAGGCAAGGTTAGTTCCTCATGGGCCTTTACCCTTGAAGCTCTGGTATAAAAATGCATATTCTCCTTGTCTAAATATCAAGACATCTTAGCCTTGGTGATCACTTTGAATTCTTTATTCTCATCACTTGAATGACTGCGCAAGTATTGATAATGTAAAGAGACATTTCATTTTCATCGCTGTTAGGGCTTAAAGGGGTAAGTGGCACATGGGGCCAGGTTTATATAGCACGAAGAACTAGGAATAATACTTATCCCTCCTGATTGAGATACTAGTCCATCATAGGATTAACTCCCCCCCAGGATTTGTTAGGCTTCTCTACATATACTGGTGCGCCAGTACCCATGTATACAGGTGCAGATCCAGGGGGAGGGTTGAGGGGGTGGCAATCCCCCTTCGAGAAGTTTCTGAACTTGTCTGCCTCCTCATGTCTACTTATTGCAACCCCCCCCCCCTTTAAAAAATCCTGGATCTGCCCCCGGTATACAGCCGGGAAGAGAGAAACAAGGAGGACAAAGTTGAGTGTGCAGTCCTTGTCTAATGAAACAATGCAATAGCAGAGACATAATAATGCAGGTTCACATGAACAAACTTTAGATGGAAATTCTGATGAGCTATAACTTAACTACACCACTGTCCCTCTTTCAGGCTCTTGACAATCATCTGACTTTATTTGTACGTAACAAAGTTAAGATCAAACATACCAACAACACCAGCCACAATCCCTTGTAGCAGATCCGTCATTTTTAAGCTCTTTGTCATCAGATATGTTACAATCACCCAGCTCAGTACAGATCCACAAACAGAGAGGTGAGAGTTTATGAGTGAAAGGATTGTTGCATTATTGAACTTGTGCACAGAGCCAATGTTTACAGAATACCTAAGGAAGGAACACAATGAGGCAATTGTTGTGCATTTTTGAGGTTTTGAGAAATTTGCCACCTAGCTCTTGGGGGCTACTTAGGGTGACTGAAGGTTAAGCCATTAGAATTATTGCAATACAGTGTACCCCCAGGGGGTACTCATGATGTATGATAGAGACAGGGAGCGAGGAGGCCTTTTTTGGGTTTGAAATTTGCAACTTGGGTCTTTTTGAGATTTAAAAATTCTCCGTTGAACTTATTTTGAGTAGAAAGATTTTGGAAGAACTGTTTTTAGGGTTCACAAAAAGAGTGCCTACCTCACTGTAATAGATGCATGACGCATAAATTAAGGTGCCTTGGTCTCTCTTGGTTCAATTTCTTATGCAGTAAAAAGGACTCTTTTCATTAGTACCCTCCTGTCAGTAACATACATGAGTACCACCACCCCCTTTCCTAGAATGTACCTTTTAAGTGCCAATGAAGTGAAAACTAAGATAAGCTTTTTAATAGTTGAAAGGCCTTTTAAAATATAGAACAATGGTGTTTTCTTTTTTGTAATATTTTGACTCATTCCAGAGATATTCAAGTTTTTGTCTGATGAAAATTAGAAACTAATGATGTCATATGTGGTCATAAGACAGACATAAAATGAGTTGAACTTAATTTGCACTTCTTTCTTGAGCCACTCCCGTAAAACAAGATTTTAGCAGCAGCTGTAGGTTCCCAGCTACAATCAGCCCTGTTAGTAGTATGGATATACGTATTAGACCCCCCACCACCACCACCCCACCCACAAGGTGTTTTTAAAAGGTGTGCATAACACTCCTAAGACGATCTCCACATGAATCTAGGTTACTGAAGTATAATAAAATTAAAAAACTGGTTGAAAATTACGGTGTTTCCTTTCTTACCATCCCAGAGAAGTGATTAGCCCTCCAGCAATCAGCAAGATATTCTGCAGTTGCTTCTGCTCTGCATGCAATGCATGTTTTTGTGTCTGATTATGATTATTGTGAAGCTGTCTGAGGGCCATGGTGAATACAAGAGCTGAGGAACCTGCATGGTGAGAATTAATCACACCTTCAGTTAATTCTAATCAGCAAAACTGGACAACTGAAATTAAATTAAAGTGCACCTAACCCCAAAATATTTTTTTGCTAAAATAACTCTTTGCACCTGTTCGAAACGCCTTGCGCCCTTTTTTTATGAAATCCCCCTCAGTCTTGACTTTTTATAGGCTGTAAAAGATATATTATGAAATCTAGCCATCACCTGTTACACGACCGAGCTAGTGAGGGGCATGGGTCTATTCCTGATTTGACATCAAAGTGATTTGCATCTCCTTAAGTCTTTGTAAACATGCATGCAAAGCAGTTTGTGACATCAAATCAGGAATAGACCCAATCCCCTTCTGAACTTGGTCGTGCAACAAATGATGCTTAGATTTTCGTAAGTTTTGAAGCCTGTAAAAAAGCCAAAAGCTGCAAATAATGGCAAAATGTTTTTAAAATAGGTGCAAGGTTTTACATTAGCATAAAAAATATTTAGGGTTTAGGTGCACTTTAAATTCAGCTTAACACAATATAACACATAATACTTGTATATCATAAGGGCAATTAAGTACATTTTACAGTACACTCAGGTAAATTACATATGACAGCTAAGCAGAGGGGCTTTCATGCAATTTAATTTGCGTAAGATGTGACTAGATGTTGCTACTTTTTGGTGATCTGTGAATGACATGCTTGGTGTGATTACTGTGATACATGAAAATGTAAAATTATCTTTTGATATCCATGATACTTGACAAGGAAACCTATGCTTGTTCTCTTTTGCCTGTGAAGAACAACCTACATGCAATAATTTTAAGCAAAGTGAACTCCTTTGAAGTGGAGTAAAGTATTATGAAGATCTTTTTCGCATTTTTAGGGCCTGGAGGAAGTGGGGGACCCAGGTAGGTGAGGTACCAAGGCTAGGTGAGGTCCTGAGCCTTTCCATATAATCTCTCTTTTTTCCTTTACTGTGTTTACATGAGAAGTGGGGTACCCCACCGAGGTGGGTTGCCCAGTCAGCCGGGGTGGGAGACCTCACCTAGCTGGGGTGACTTTTCTTCGTGTAAACGCTTGAGGTGGGGTACCCTGGCTACCTGGGGTGAGGTTCATCCGGGGTCTTAAAGTTCAAATATTTGCATGCCAATGCCTACCAAAACAACGTGACTGCCAACAAGTATTGTCCTTGTTCACTTTTTCGTCGAGTTTACCTTCAATTCTGTAAAGACGCTGGTAAAGCAGCTAGAGAAAGAAAAATCGCACTAATTGCAAGAACACATCCTTTGCCCACCATTTTGTCTGATAATATTTTATGTACTTAGCAGCTACGCCATAGCATTTCGGAACCTCACCCCAGTACCCCAGGGGGTTGTATAGATTGCATGTAAAGGTGACAATTTTATGAACCCGGTTGAACAGGGTACCTCACCTACCTGGGGTCCCCCACTTCCATGTAAACAGGCCCTTAGATATCATCTGGTAATCAATTCATTGTCATTGCGTTACCTGTTGATGTATGTACAGTCAAGCTTCCTGATTGGTCCACGATTCCAAAGTGGTCATGAAGCCACCCTTTCCCTCGAATCCAGTGAGTCAGGGGGTAATACACAAAAATGGGCCACAACAAATAAATAATCTACAAGAAAAATTCAGTGTAAATCTGAAACAAATTTTCTGTATCAGTCTATATTATCATCATTCAAAAACAAAACAAAAAACAACACAGTGACACATCTACCCAATTTCAGACCAATAATAGCCAGAAAATAACTTATTTTGACCAACATGGTCAAATTCCATGGCCTTAATTTTCAGACTAGAATGGATCAAAAACCATGCTGCATGGTGCTTGTTGGGGTACAAATCAGATTACAACATACAGCTGTCTTGTAAAAGCTCTTTCTTACCAATGCTCCAAGTATGCTTGTTTGTTCTGCCCTATGGGAAAAAGGATTTTGAACAAAGTTCAGTAAAAGTTCAATCATGGCTCTTAGCTAGGTAGCTCCTAAGTTGTGGTCCCCAGCTTCCCACAAACAGTATATTCCCGGGGGGGGGGGGGGGGGGGGTAATTCAGGTTTATTAGTGATGGTAAGGTGCGAAGACCTTTTCTGAGTTTGAAATTAGTGACCTGGGACTTTTTGAATTGGAGGTTAGAAATTTGAAATTTTCTGGTAGACATTTTTGGCTCAGAAGATTTTGGCAGGACTTTTTTGGGGTTGATAAAAAGTGTGTGTACCTCAGAGTTCTGTATTAAAAACATCACAATTGTATCTGGGCTCCTGTATGTGTTCAGTCTCATTAACAGAGTGATTGTTTTTTTTTATTTATTTATTTATTTATTTATTTAGTTTTTTGCATTTGTCAGATGCATTATAAAGAAAGGTGGAAGCATAAACGTTACTGTCTTGAACTCTCTTGGTTTTTCTTTTTTTTCTTTTATGCTGATAAAAGGAAGATTTTCCTTTTATGTGCAGATGACAGACTTCTCTAAGTTTATATGTACGTTCTCAGCCATTGGACTTTTGGGTTCAGTTTTGGCCTAATAGGCTTTTTTGGGTATGAAAATTTGGCCTCATTCACATCCCCCATCACTAACATTCCTAAGTACCCCCTGGGGGTATATTTGAGTTAGGTTTAGATTGTATTTCTTACGTACCAAGCAGAGAGGAACATAAAAGGAGTGATGACAGCCAGCATCATTTCAAAACTTGCAAAGAGAGTTGCTGGAATTGAGTCTGCATGTGATGAACAGTTTGTGCCAGACAAACCCAAAAAGAATGCATCATCCAGGCTACCAATTAAACCCTAAAACAGACAAGGGTAGGTGATTCATGTGGAAAACTAATAAATAAGGATACATGGAGGATATTTCAGACTACCTGCTGCTTTCCTGAGAGAGGAGGTGGGGTTAGGGTCTTTCCCTGTGGGATTCTATATATGGTGGACCATAAAGGCCGGTTTACACATGCAATTTTTTGGCGCAATTTTTTTTTGCACTTTTAAATGCAATTTTTGTCCTGCTTGAGCTCGTGATAAAACTAGCTGCGATTTCACAATGATTTCTGTGTGATTTGTCACCCTGACATCGCAGAGGTTTCGAACATGTTTGAAACTTGATGCAACTTGGCGACAATTTTTGGGAAATGTCACACTTGAATCGCAGAGAAATCGCAATGAAATTGCTGCTAGTTTACACTTGAGACAGAAGTTGCATTAGAGAGTGCAACAAAAATCACATCAAAAATTGCATGTGTAAATGGGCCTTAATGGGAGGCCCCACCCGAAAGAGGTGTGTTTTGTAAGCTTGCAGTCCACGAAAAGTATGCAAGATTAACAAGAGGTTTATTTTGGTATTTTAAGGGCTTGCTGATATACACCTTACACTGTGCACATAATTTGAACTAAAGGGATAGCAGGCAAACCTACGTCCTAAAAAGAGCTGCAAAACTTTAGTAGTAATAGTCCAGTTACGAGTCGAACAAGATAGCTGAAAAAAAAAACCTACACCTTCATACAGGATTAGTCTCTATCTGAAGTAAAATATTCACAACTTGCCAGTGAGAAGATGAACTATTCACAACTCTGTGTATTGTTTTATTTTAGCATTCAGCACTTTCCTGCTGCTATGTGTGCACATTCTATTTCAGATTGAGACTAACCCTATAAAAATGCATTTTGAGTATTTCTTCAGTGGTCTTGGTGTATTTGTTGGACTACGATCAGACAAAACATATGCAAAAATAAATAATAATTTATTACATACATGTACTTCCATCAAGGATGCTCAAGATATAGTGTCTAAAAGATTAATTTTTAACGTCTACAGATAGTCACTGTTTTGTTTTGGAGTTGGTGGTGCTGGTACCTCTTAATTAGATAAAAGTGAATTAATCTATAATATGCCCCCTCCATCCCCCCCCCCCAAAAAAAAATTAATAATAATAATAATAAGTTTTTCTTTACCAGTTTAGTGGAGAAAGACTAGGATTTGCAGGAATCCAGGTAGAAAGTGAGAGGAAACCAGCAGGATGCAGGCTAGAAAAAATATAAAGTGGAAACTAGTAAAGGCTTACCTTTTGTGATGCTCCAAATGAAAGAGAATAACCCACAGTGTACCATAATATTGAGCCAACCAAGAAGTTGACAAGAGGATGTACGAGAAGGGAGTTGAACGAGCAGCATGGTCTGGTACCTGCCTGGTAAATGGCAAAGCTGAAACCCTGCAAAAGGCATGAAATATTAACAGTGATTAACTATATACATAGTGTACTACAAGGCTGAGCATTTGCCAGACAGCTGGGCATAAAAGGATAAAAATGCACAATATTATGGGGCTTGGAATAAAGGGTAAGAAAAACAAGACATTCAGGCCTTCTCATTTCTCTCTTTCCTCTCTCTCCCCTCCCTCCCCCCACTCCTCAGAATTGAAACTGACATTTTAATTGGACTCAGAAATTTTGCAGAGTCAAGTGAGTGAGTCAACAATGGCAGATCCAGGATTTTTGAAAGGGGGGCGGGGTAGCTGACCTGACAGACGGACATCGGAACAATTGGAGACAAATTCGGTTCTGTGATAGTTTGTTCCCTCTCATAATTTCAAGCATAAACGACTCCAGAAAGCGGGGTGGCTAGCCACCCAATCAACCCCCCTGGATCCGTCCCTGGTCAATGATGTGAAATGGGACACGATAGCAGCACCAAGAAAATGGACTGCCCTGGAGTTATCTAAATTATGTATTTCCATTTGGACAGGAAATTTGATACCAGTACAAAGCGCTCAGTAAAATTCGAAGTTAATGCAAATGTTTGAATGGTGGTAGTAGTTTCTTGGATACTTGGTATGTAAGGTTTGCCTACCGTCGTAAAAACATCAATCTACAACAATATTTAAAATTTACTGGCCTATATCTTCACATCTAGGCCAGTTGTGATACCCAAATTTACAGGTTTTGTAAATTATGAACCGAAGGACAAAATTATAAAGGAAAACTGTGAGGTGATCGAGCGATGATTTAAAAATAACTCAAGAATAACAAATTCCTCACTAAATAAACTACTTTAAAAATGTAAATCAGCATTATTTGTTTAAACTTACTGCATATATATACCGGTCACTTTGTGATTGTCAGCGAGAAAGGTAAACCAAGCCTTCAAATTGAATTGCAATGACAGTGAAAACGACTCGAAATAAAGTACTTCCATGTTCAGTTTACCAATTCACAATGCAGAAAACGACGAAGAGAAGAATGCTTTAGAGCAGAATTTTGCGAGCAAACAGTTAACAAAATTTGCAAAGGTGAATCAATATCTTAAAGTTGCCGCCAAAAATTGTCCCGAGGGAGTATTGATAATTTTCAAACATTAACATCTGCTCACTTTGTAATAGACGGAACAGAAAACCACTTTCGTAGAAGCAAAGTTAACATGTCTATTTACACAGGAGAGAGAAAATCAACTCACTAATTGCCCACCTGCAATGCAACTGATACGGTGATAATCGAAAGCCAAGCTGCGTCAATCGAAGTCCCACATTCCATTGAATTGCTGGTGATGAACTAGCAGGAAGCGTATTCGACACGGTCCATTATTATCAATATTACACTCGTAGTAATCCAGTGAATGCGTTTAGTTCCCAGTAGACAGTTTAGCTCACTGCTTGATTGACTTGGTTTAGAAATATAATCGGTTTGCTAATTGCTCTTTTCTTTTTGGCCAATCACTGCTTTGACAACTTAGTTATTTACAATATTCACGCAATGCGTCTAGTCTGTTGTCACACCTCCACCGAAGCAATCAACTGTCCAGAAAGATGAGATGGGAGACACACGACTTCGATTCGGCTGGCTGCACATATACACAGATTGCACAGAGAACACATTGGTTAATGGAAATGAAATAAGCTTGATATGTTCGTTGTTTCTCCCGATATTTTACCAAAGTTCATGACTTCTTCTTTCCTCGTTTCCAGGGCTTCCTTATTCATCCCGGCTGTAACAGGCGGAGTGAGAAAGACTCTGAAAACGAAGGTCCCTTTTGTCCGCTGAGCGAGTTGCCCGAAGGCGCTGTTTTCTCTAAGGATGGTCGATCCGGGTTCCCGTCTTTATAAAATAAGCCGTCTTATCCATAGAGAGAAAGCTTAAACACTCTGATTTAGACCGATTTACTGTCTGCAGGCTTTTACTGTCAAGGGAATGGAAGGGTTTTGGTAAAGCCGGAAGTCCCCTTTGTTTAAAGCCGCGGCTACACGAGCGATTTTTTGCTTGCGATGGTGATGCGATTTTTCTGAAAGGGTCGCGTCGCCAGCGCACGGCGAAAGTCGCAAGTGTAACCACCCTCTGACAAAAATTTCAACTCATTGAATTTCTCGCGATTTTTTTCAGCGATTTTTTTCATGTGTCGCATGACCTGTGCCAGGGTGGCTACACATGCGATTTTCACCGCGCGCTGGCGACGCAGGGGCGCGACAATTTTCCAAAAAATCGCATCACCATCGCAAGCAAAAAATCGCTCGTGTAGCCGCGGCAGTAAAGTCGTATACATTGTAGCATGAAGGACCGAGAAGTAAACGGGCTACTGCCTTTATTTTTCACTTGGTGTCTAGTACATCCGTAATGTAGAAGGTTGTTTTATCGAGAAGGCAGCGAGCAATTGCAAAATACCCGGCCACTTCATTTACATGTGTCGGAACGCTTTAAAGAACGAGGCATAACACAACAGGCACTTTTGTCATTCAATGAGATGGAAATAAGTGGCCGGGTACTCTGCAGTTAAGCGGCAGCGAGCTCACTCAGTTCCTGCGACCTCCGAAAGGTGGACAAAGTAGTAATATACCATGACCAGGAGATGCTAGTCCATCATGATCACAGCGTTACCAACGTTATCCTTGTATACGTGAGGGGTAATGAGCTCAATGCCTTTCTCCTTAAGAAAGTCAACAAAAAGGCAAAGATTTCAGTGGAATTTCCATTCTCAGGGAAACAACAACTTGATCTGTACAGAGTAGAAAATACCACTATACTGAAGGGCCATGTAACACGAGCAGCACTGATTTTTTTGTGCAAATTGCCGCTCAACAAGGCAAGGCGTTCCAGTTTGCAAGCTGTGATTGTTGCGCATAATTTAACACCTCCTAGCACAAGAAATTTTCATGCTGCAGAAAGCAGACGTCGAATTTACTTTTGCAACGTGTAGGTAGTAACGTGATAAACACAACATTCGGTTGTGCGAGAAGTTGCACGAAATGTTGCCCGTTTTCCTTAGGTTTTTAAAAAAGAATGTGAAGTCAGTGAGCTCTTTGTCGTTTGCAGTTATAAGGCCATTTTAGGATAAATTCCTGTACTTAGACTAGTTACACAGATTCGTCGTAAACTATTGGGGCGAGAGCAGATGCATGGCATTCCCATAATGTTTTCTCGCAGTTGAGATTCAGACGTTCAAATTTAGTCGGCGAAAGGGACTTCAGCAACGTAAAACCTGGTCTCATACAATAGAATTTTATATCACACTTTAGGATCAGAGCGATGAAAATTTATGCAAAATAAAATCTTTTAATTTGACTGAAATATCCTCGCCCGTCAGGCCGGTTTTAAGAAGAATGCGTTATCTATAACAGGCTCTAATATACCCTTGGACTTAATCAGCTTAACAAAACTCGTTCGCGTGGCAAATGCCCAATATTTCCGTCCTATATTACCGAAGAACCACATTCGAAAGAATTCTATTATTATTATATGGGCGTGTCGCCAGATAGCCTAACTTCACCGGCACGCGATAAGAAAGTAACTATTTTGTTTCTTACGCCCTTGTGTCGGCCGAGAATTTGACTCCGCTGAAGCAATATTCAGAACCATGATAAGAAAAATTCAACATCTTGGAACTTAAAAGATCCCACGCCAAAGTAACAAAACTTCTTTGACCAAGCAACCCGATATTATTGCAGGAGCCAATGTTGGCCCGAAGAGCCACCTGTGAAATCTTGAAACATTTCTGCCACTAAAAAGAGCAAAGGCAAACGAACGCTTTGGAGCAAATATAAGTATTTCAATGAATTTAATCGGGTAGTGAATGATAATGCACTTGTCGTGACTTTTATAACACAAACAAGTTCATGTTAACTGGTACTGTTGAAATCCGCTATTAATGGGGCCCTTGTACTGTCCAAAGCTGGATCACGATATCTTGTCGGCCAGGGAAAAACAATTGGTAGTCTGTAGTTTTTTTTTAAAAGTCAGATTTGCAAGACTAACTGTTGTCTAAGAGCCTGATGACAGAAGTAAAAGGCTTATTCAAGCGAGAACAAAAAAGTCCCTTCCGGCCGGTTCTCTCTTAGCGTGCACTGCTGAATATACACTTCAACACATGGGGTAACTAAAAGCAATTAATGAACGGGTTAATATACGATCCGTGGGAGTCAAGGAGCTTGTTTCTAACGATGGTTTGGAGAGATAAAAACCAAATTTAGTGGCCAGATGGTTAATGCGTCCGAAAATGTGTTAGGTTATCTCTACCTTGCATCTGTATGAATACGTCCTTTGTTTATAAAACAGCCTCAGTTTCCACGTCGAGAGCAACACGGATTGCATGAAGTAGACTACAATTGGCGTTGTTCTTTTTTCTCCTGATAGGTACCTTAGCATCCCGGGTCCTGCCTCTCTAAGAACATAGAGTCAAACTTAAAGTCATCATATGTCGGTGGATGAACCCTTTAGTCAGCGTCCATTTCATTTGAAAACCGCTGATGAGGTGCTATTGAGCAGGGCTTTACGATACTAATCGGCTTATATATTTTGCTAGCACGCTGTACAAGGTGGTTCTATCTTTTGAGTATGTGAATAAAATCCCAAAGTACGACTATTGAAATGAAAGCTACTGATGGTGACGTCCCGTCAGTGCTGTTTCTTTTGCTACCCAAGGTGGTTCTAAGTTAAGTCTGTGAATGAAATCCTAAACTACTTGTATGACCATTCAAATAAAGGACACTGAGTATAACTTTCCTTTGTAATGTTTATTCAGTATTACGCTGTACAAGGAGCTACAAGTGTTATCACGGTTGAGTCTGTGGCTGAAATTTCAGAATTTTCGTGCAGAATATCCAGAATTCTGCCACTTTACAGAGTCTTTACACAACGTAGCTTCTACTTCATCGGTGCTTGATCTGTTTGTTTCAGAAAATGCCAGTACTACGAGGAAAAGAAAAAAAAAGTATTATTTTGAGAAAACTTTATTCATTTTCTCGGACACAGCAACTGTTTCCTGGATTTCGAGGACCCTTTATGTAACGTGCCGCGAATAATTACCGCATACACTTTCGGTGACTGTGTGACAGATCGTTAGTACAGCTCGGTTCTCTTTGATAGTTTTCAAACGGTGGCTGTATAATCGAGATAAGGATCTAAATTTTGCAAATGATTTACACCATAAAGTAATCTCCCAAGTGAGTCGGCACGAGTTCTATCCACCTCTATAAAAATCTTTTATTCATCTTTGCTACAATTGTGCAGTTTTTCTCTGAGACAATAAAAGGATTAAAGCAGGCCAATTACCAGCCAACGTAGGGATAAACAAACAGATGTATTAACTGCCAAGGGTTTATCAAAAATCTATTTCAGGGGTATCATAGTCCATTTCTTTCGCATCAGTCAATTGCCTTCATTGGGTTTTTTCGGTTTTCTCTCCGATTCTACTAGACTGTTCCATTTACGGCAGAGCTGGCGCCTTTGAACCGTACATAATTACAACTGGCTATTCAAATTTTGAATTTACGACCTATTGTGTCAGGTCATAAAGCAAACGAAGGACAACGACTGGCGAGAATTGGAAAATATTTTTTATGTCAACAATTTCCGGCCCAGCGAATCAGATGGATAAATGGGATTGCAGAAGGTTTGAAACGTAAGATGAGCAGAAGGCTGTTTCGGCGATTCCACGATCTGAAGAAGAACAGATTGAACTTTTAGTTTCACATTACGAAAAATCCTTTGAAGATGACGAATAATTAACAGGCAACATTTCTACACATCGCTGTATGACACTTCATCGGGCCAGACTTTAATATCCCGAAGCACTTGCAACGTATAAATCTGCTTGGATTCTCGTTTGTTACATGATTTTGGCGAAACCTTCGCAGCTGATTATCACTGAGGGATCAGCTCAGAAAAGGCGATTCTCCAATGGATGTGATAGTGGTGTTGTTTCCGATTTGCGTACTTCAGTTTTTGGTCGTTATACACTTCACGAAATGTTTTGAAAACAGCCGGCCTAACCACAGTTGGCTGTCTGACAGATCCGCCTCAACAAATCTAGACCTGGCCGATTTTGAATTCGTTTCACCCCGGTTAGAATACATCTCAAGAGAAAGCAAGACGTGGAAACGACGGGATTTGGACGAATTAATACCAACGGTAAGTGTCTCAAAGCTCTTCGAAACTATGATACCTTGTAGTGGGTGCATATTGACCTATGCACGTCCATTGGCACGAGTCACGTTTGTAATAATTGAGTTCTCACCCGGCATGCGTTCGTCAAAATCACCAACCGGGAAACCAGACAGAATTCTGATACGGCTGACCACTAAGAGTTTTCAAAATAGACCACATGTAAATCAGATTTTTAATAGCACTACCCTTAAAAGTTTAGGAGTGGGGTAAAATATATTGATACATTCGTCGCAATATTCGTCACAACTAAACAGTGATATTCGGTGATTGATAGCAAAGAATCCACGCGATTTGGAGGTATACAACTCATGACCGTTGTCATCAGATAGTTCTCATACCGGAACCAAGACAAAATCTATCGACATTCTTGGGTTTTTCATTTTTATTAGACTATAATAGCTTTATTGGACGGAAATATTTCACAAGTTTTATATAGAAGGAAGGGTGGCTTCAGGCATTAGTTATATATAGGCCTGTGGAGTCAATAAATATTCATGATCCGATTGAATATGAGTTTTATTTGACCGGACATTTTTTCTGTCACACTTATGCCATGCACTGAAAAAACAGATATGGCATCTATATTGTTCTGTTGTTTGTTTTGATAACTTTATCTGCGGCAAGTTTACTTATGAGTAAAATTCACGAGTGAAAAACAAATTTGAGGGGCGTTGAATTGTAAAACAGAACTAACCACAAAACGGCTGTCACGACATCGATAAATCTGCTCTCAGCTGGAGGTCGTCTATAAAACATAACCCTCGTTTTACGCGGTTTTACGCTAATACGTTTGTTTACATTTTGCCTTAGACCAGAATTGTTATTGGCTTATCTCAATTCTAAGGAGATGACTCGATTTATGTATAGAAAATGCTATAGGTCGGACGGTATACGAAGTGAACAAGCTAAAATGCCTGAATATAAAACATTTCGGCGATCAGTTGATTGCATAGGCATGCTTATGAATATTTAACCTATGGTTTGATAGGTGTTTCCGAAAATTATGAAGCAACTGGCTTGTATTGTGAGAGGGAACATTGAACACTTCATTTAACCAATCAGAGAACAGCGGCATTTCAAGATAAGTAGTCAAGTGCTTTAACCTTTACACTCATAAGTTTTTAAAAATATATTTTTTTTAACTTGTAAAATATTTATTATTGATAAACAAAATATTGTTCAGCGATCTACGGACTCTGGCAGTTTGGGCAGTGAGCGGTTAAAAATGTAAGTTTGATGCAGTTGAAAAGGACATTAACTGGCAACGCTTTATATATTTTTTCGGTTAGAAATGTACTACTGATGATTGTAATAAAGACATTATATACTGACCCAATTAATTTTTTTTTCGTTACCAAAACTACTTAATCTTGCACATAATTTTAGGAAACTTATCGCAAGTTTGGCAAATGCGTTCTAACAATTATTCACCGAAATGAAGGTTAATATCACCACTGTTCACCGACACTGAGGTGAAAAATGTAATTGTTCTAGTATGTACCATACAAGTGAATAGCCACTCAGGAGCCTGCAGCCACCAAATGTTGTTGTTGTTTTCTGATAAATGTGCAAGACGTCGGGCGAGGCGACCGCTGCTTTGCTCTGAGATGATCCGAGTTTGAGTAGCCAATCAGAGCGTGCGAATACACTATTCAGTTGTGTGACATAAACTAATAGACGACCTTCTTTTTCGCCCCAGTTGATTTCTTTCGAAACATGTAAGTAAATTACGGTGCACAATCATCCTAGAATAAATCATTTTCGGTTAACTTTGCGCCTGCTTCGCGACATAGTTATTAAAAGAATCTGGTTAACAAGCTCAGCAAAGTCCTTTGTTTTATGTTTTTGTTACCGTTTTTAGCCTGGACCGTGCACAAACAACAATAGGTTTTGAATTTTGCATAAGCAACTAACCAATAAAAATGTCACTGTTAAGTTATTCAGCTATAGTGTGCGAACGTAAAACAGAAGGTTGTGGACGGTCGTAGTACTTTCAATATATGTTCACGATAAAGAGTTTAAAGTGCAAAATCTTTCTAATGAAAATGAGTTCTACCCACGTGTTCACGAGAATATTTGTACATGAAAGGGAAACGATTTGCCTCTAAGACTCGTTTTAAACAAAGACCGCCAGAGGCAACTTCAAAGTGACCTAATTGGTACGGACTATCCCCGGGGGACTTTCAAGCCAAACCTTGAGTGAAGCAGACAGACTTCATGTGTGATTTTTTAAAATCAAATGAAAGCACTTAAAATTTACTTTCATTTATGTATTACTCAGTTTGTCTCACAATACTTTGAAAAGCAAACTTCGGTTTTTTTCCGGCTCAGACCTTAAGCTATCCTGGGAGCCGGAAGAATTAATCAATATAAACTTTGCGTATCGCATGACTCCCTTGCACGCATTGCTAACCTATGTTTAAGTCGTCCGAGCTGAACTGTACGAATTAAATTTGAAACAAATTGAAAACACTGATCTCTTGAAAAACCCTTGTTTTACAGGAAGCAGACCTGAAGGCACAAATAACATTCACAGCCTTTCAACAAAACTTCACACTCGACTTGCATCAGAATCGTGGGTTTTTTACTTCGCGTTATCTGGAAAAACAAGAACAAGTCAACGACAGTATAAACCACTGTTTTTACCATGGCACCGTCAGGGGTAGGGAAAGGTCGACAGTTTCCCTTAGTACTTGTGAAGGAATTGAAGGTTTGATTTATGATGGACGCAAGTCTTACTATGTAGAACCACTAGAACGAGACTACTCAGATCACAGCTTTCATTTATTTTATAGAATAAAAGATCTCAATTTAGACGATGATTATTTAAAAGAGTCACTATTTAAGCACGACAAGGGCATAGACTTGGTGAGGTCGAGCACCCCCAAGAAAGTTTACAATAGTTCTACTAGCTCTTCCAACTTTAAAATTCACAGAAGAACACGCAGGGACGTCTTCACCGAAACCAAGTACGTTGAACTAGTTATTATCAACGACCATAAGCAGTTTGAAGCTTGTGGGAAAAATCTTACGAAAACGAATCTACGAGCGAAGCAAATCGCAAACATGGCGGACGCTATTTTTAAACCACTGAATGTGCGCGTGGCGCTGGTTGCCATAGAAACTTGGGACGTAGCTGACAAGGTCAAAGCGGACGACGATGCTGATACTTATTTGTCAAACTTGATAAAATATAGGAAAAGAAATCTACTTGCAAAGTATCCGAATGATGTCACGCAGCTTCTGACAGGATTTAAGCTAAGGGATTCGGTGAGAGGCAAGGCACAGGTTATGTCAATCTGCACACGACAGTCTGCGGGTGTGATTCACGATTACAGCAGTAATGCCGCGTTTACTGCTAACACGTTTGCGCACGAGCTAGGTCACGTGTTTGGAATGTACCACGACGAGGACTTGCCTCACTGCGTGTGCAACGCGCCCGACTCGCAAGGATGCGTGATGAGCGCGCGTGTTGGCCGCGAGCCAGCCACGGTCTTCAGTAACTGCAGTGTCAAGGGACTGCGGGAAGGATTCTCAAGGGGCTTAGGGACGTGCCTTTTTAACGTCCCAGACATCCTGTTCGGGGGTCCGGTTTGCGGGGACGGGATACTTGGAGGCAGCGAGGAATGCGATTGTGGAACTGAACAAGAATGCAAAGACAAGGGAGACACTTGTTGTAATCACTTGACCTGCAAGCTCCACACGCAAGCTCAGTGCGGCAGTGGCGCCTGCTGTGAGAACTGCAAGTTTAAAAAGAGCGGAACTGTTTGCAGAGAGAAAACGAACGAATGCGACATCCCGGAATCTTGTACGGGATCTTCCGGGACTTGTCCCGAGGATGTTTACGTCCACAATGGATATTCCTGTGCACAGGACACAGCGTACTGTTATTTTGGAGAATGCCTGACACATGACAAGCAATGTCAGGACTTGTGGGGCAGCAATGCCTTATCAGGTCCTGATAAGTGTTATCACTATCACAACACGCGCGGTGACAAATTTGGTCACTGTCGCAAAACGAGGAGAGGAAAATTCCGAGCCTGCAAACTTCAGGACGCGAAATGCGGTAAGCTTTGGTGTCTTGCGAGCAACAAGCGGCCTGTTATCGGCATCCAACGAAACGTGCTGAGCTCTTTTTGGCCTGTCGACAATAAAACGATCACTTGCAAGGGCACTAGCTTAGAAATGGGCCTGGATGCACCTGAGGCTGCAATCACTCTTGAAGGAACAAAATGCGGGGACAGTAAAGTGTGCTTGAATCGTCAATGCAGGTCCTTGAATGTACTTCTTAAAAAGGTGCCTCAGTGTTCCAACAACTGCTCCGGTCACGGCTTGTGTAACAATCTCGGTAAATGCTACTGTTTCGAGCCATGGAAAGGGATATCGTGCAACGATAAGTTCCCAGATGTTAAACCGACATCTAAAACAATGAAACCACTGCTGAGCACTAGAGGGCCGCATTTCACAACAGGGAAACCACTAACAGAAACGACAACCATCGGAACGTTAATCCCTGCTGCTTCCCTGGGAGTAGATTCCACAGTTGTTTACATCTCTGTCTCCGTGAGTTTAGTCGCGTTGTGCTTGATTCTAGTGGCGGTTATTTACCGTTACAAACGATATAATCAGCAACGCAAATTTGTGCTGCAGAAGAAAAGCAAGAAAACTACGTTTATGCCAAAGGCACAAGTAATAGTTATTTAAGTAAACGCAAGCCTATACACTACGAATTCCTGAATTAAGAGTCCTTCTTTTCGCAAAAGGATGGATAAATGAGAGGCGAAACGCACGCGTATGTGAAAACCTTTCGAAATATGGGAACGCAAAAGTTTTTCTCGCACGAGTATACCAGCGGCGGGAAAAGTTTGTGAGCGTTGAACGCTGGTTTTTCCCGAATTGTCGCACACGTCATACTCGTCGCCCGTGGGTTTTGTGTTTCCCACGCGTGTTTTGCCTCTCAATCGGTCATGTTAGAGAGAACAAGGACTGCTCGTAATCTGCGTAACATGCAGTTGTTTTATGTTCTCCCTCCCCTTGTGGAACTTATGTAAATATCGAGTTACTGTGACATCCTGCTTTCTCTTCTTCTTATTCAGCAAGAAGACATTAAATTTAAATTATTTATTTATTGTCAAAGGACTTAGCTCTGAGAGATAGGTTTTTCAAAGACGGTCAGATTTATTTGTAAAATAGTTGTAAATGCTGTGTTCGTTTTGCTCAATTAAATTATTGGTTGTGCCAGAGTTAATTGTGAAGTGTATGTTAACTTTTTTGGTTGTTAAAACTTTTCTGCTTGAAGCAGAGGAGACAAAAATTCTGCTCCGTAAAGACTAGACTTGCTTTGAGTGGCTCGTATTTTCTTACAAAGGACGAAAACAATGATTACCGTGTGGAGATAAGGGATGAAACGTGCGTTCGTGTATAGCGCGCGAAAACTTTCTTCACGTGCGCGATGCATATTAGTGAAGTCTACGTTCCGCAGAACCAGCCGCCATTTTGATTCACGCTCGTGGACGAAACGTGCGCTTTCCACAATCAGAACGAGCGACTTGAAACAGGTCTAAGAGCTTTTGAGTGATATAACCTAAAACGTTCAGGCTCTAAGGGGAATATTTGGGGCTCGAGTGTCCAGCTGCACTCGTTTAATGCCTCTCGATACTCGTTAATCTAACGGTTGTTTTGTCTAAATGCACCCTGGGATGTGTTTCTTAAACTTACCCAAAGACATTTTGGGCCCAAAATGTCCTTGTTAAGGAGGTTTGAGAAAGGGTTCCTACTGCGGTGACCAGTAGGAACCATTTCTCAAACCTCCTTAACCAGGACATTTTGACTGGCTTTGTGAGTTTTAAAATGAAATTAGACATTGGCCATTGGACTATGCCAAACACTCGTAAGTTTTTTCTCTTCGTGCGGCGGGCATTCCCGCCCCGGGTGGAACCTTTGGAAACACTGACAGAAAAGGAAGACATGTTGAAATCACGAACAGAAAAGAAGGAAGTAAGGTAGGAGACTTCTTTTTTGCAACACTTCGCATAATTCTACTCCTGACTTGCGGAGGACGCTTGTTGACCTTTCTATTACGCTCATGTACGGATACCCGATTATCAGTCCTTATCAGGGACCAGCATGTCGGACATAGGTTGAAGTTCCACGAAATTTTGATACAGAGGAATGAAGGCAAAGAACCCCCACAATTACGGACACTGAGTGAATAATTAACGCTAGCTACTCTTGCGACACAAACACGCGGATGGAAGGCGACACTGTAGCGTAATGACAAGCAAATAATTAACCCAAATCGTGAGCCCTAAGGTGTCACCACTTTTGTTGACTAGGCTTAGATGTTCCTCTTTATAGAAACCCCTATGTTTTCGCTGTTACGTAACACACTACCCACGTTAGCTCACGCTGTTAGCTTGGACCCCTTGTGGATCGTTTGTCAATCGATTATCAATCAAACTGTCCTGAGACCGTCAGCAGCTGCTGGGAGCGGAGTTTCAGTACAAAAGAGATTCTAAAATAAAGAAGGAAAAGAAAAGGGCGATGTTTCCGCGTAACCTGAGATCAGGCGTTCTTTTTTTCTTTCTTCTGTTTATTTTTTTTTGGCGCGTGCGCAAAAA
Organism: Siderastrea radians; assembly: GCA_964017195.1. Lineage (NCBI taxonomy): Eukaryota > Metazoa > Cnidaria > Anthozoa > Scleractinia > Rhizangiidae > Siderastrea > Siderastrea radians. Next base: position 37,850,837 of record OZ024891.1, on the reverse strand, counting down.
CAAAAAAGAACGCCTGATCGCAGGTTATGATTCGCGACGCTACTGAACTTTTTCCATGTCTTTTGTTTTGGCAATTTTGACAAGGCTTCACTGTCGCAACTAGCTTGAACAGACTCGGTCTCAAGTTTTAATTGAGCTAACCTTACAGTTTTAAAATTCAGTTCAAAAGCAAAAATAGTTAACTTGTGTTGACTTGTACGACTTGTACGATGAAACTGAGAACTGAAATTTTGGGGGGAGGGGGGCACACCCTCATTTGGCCTAAACGGGTATTTGCCGCTCAACAATGTGTGGTTTTCAGGGCCTTGCATCTTAAACAGGGTATACAATTTCACTGTTTTAGCGTCTTGAACAAGGTGTCATTCTAGACCGGAAGTCTTGAACAAGGTGTGGACGTTGGCGGTGCGTGGTCTGCATATGGGTGGCACCAACAATGTTTTTAAAAATCTTATTCTATGATGTTATTTATTGAAAAAACACTCTATGAAATCATTTCTTTCTGGACACGAAAAGAGGTATTTTTTTCTCAAACAGGGTAGCAAAATGAACCGTCAGGTGGCATACCCCCACCCAATTCCCTTGAGTGCCCCCCAGGGGGGGGGGGGGGGGCGAGATGAACCAAAGATATGAATTGGTCCCTTTCCGCTCCTGTCCTGACGGCTTAGCAGTTAAGAAACTTTATTATACCTTTGAGATTCCGGTTCAAAAAATACCAGCTTGTAACATGACTACCTATTGTCTGAATAAACGAAAGTACAAGGCCACTTCGAGCTAAAAACAATGAAAAGGATGTTTTATCTTTTGTTGCTGTTTACTTTCCGACAGCTGTGAGTTCACGGTCTAGCTGGCACAAAACACAGGCTTGGCAGAACACACCCACGACAGCGTCATTACAAAGAGAACCCTAAAATGAAATAAAGCCATAAGTTTACTTTTTCTTAAAGCCATAAGTTTACTTTTTCTAAAATAAAAGTCTCAGTTCTCGCGCGCTCCCTGGTCGAGAACCATTGTCTATTCCAGTTTAGTATATGCACACTCAGTGATCTTGGTGTTTTAAGCAATCTGATTGGTTCGCTATCTCGGAATATTCAATAATGTTCACTCCGTAGCGAGTGAATAATGTGAAATCTTGAATACAGAAAGAAAATGGCTGGCGTGAACTCGCTGTTCTGCCAAAGTTTCAGAGCAAGAAATTTTGAAAATACGACTCAATATTAGCTTTGAAGTTTTTGGAGGTAAGAAAAGACTTCTAAGTATTAAAAATGGCGTTTTCGATTTACTGTGACTGAAATTTATCGCTAATGCAATGTTTACATCTACAGTTCGTTCATTTGAGTATAAACTTTTAAGTTGCATCGCCCACAATGCCGCGACACATCTGGGACTTAAATGTGTACCCAGCGCGAAAATTCAAATTCAATAAGGATAACAGACAATAGAGAAAATGACCTAAAAACGCCCAACAGCGTGTGAATTTTGCAAGATTACGAGCTAACTAGGTCTATTTCGTACTAGTTAGCATACGGCTTTTACAGAAGATACATTAATGAAATGAATGAGACCTTTCTTAAATTTTTACCACTTCTGAAACTAGTAGCGAATTTTAGTCAAAGCTTGTCTATTTCAGCGTTCTGTTTGTATGAGAAAACACAAACACAATGTTGCATCGCCCACAATGCCGCGACACATCTGGGACTTAAATGTGTACCCAGCGCGAAAATTCAAATTCAATAAGGATAACAGACAATAGAGAAAATGACCTAAAAACGCCCAACAGCGTGTAAATTTTGCAAGATTACGAGCTAATTAGGTATATTTCGTACTAGTTAGCATACGGCTTTTACAGAAGATACATTAATGAAATGAATGAGACCTTTCTTAAATTTTTACCACTTCTGAAACTAGTAGCGAATTTTAGTCAAAGCTTGTCTATTTCAGCGTTCTGTTTGTATGAGAAAACACAATGCAAACATTAAAAAAATTACTCGCGAACTCTTTGACGAGTCTCACTATTCAATAGGTTTGAACAGAGACTCAAGGTATTCCCAAATCCTAAGTCCGCCGATCAGTCACAGCCGACTAGTTCTAAACATGCAAATTATTATGCCGTGCGCTCTGAAATCGGGCGCTGTAAGTACATGTCGCAAAAGACAATAGCATTGTGGGCGATGGAATAAACTCTGTTTTGCGAACTCGAGTTTTCCTAATAAGAAGAATTTGGCACAGAAATCGAAGTTCATTTATAAAGAGAGAAAACCAAAGCAAAGGTTTGCGAAAGTGCTGTGTCAAAAACTAAACAAGACAAAGAAATACTACAGAAAGACGACGCTCACCTCGATCAGAGCCGCCATGACAGGACTTGCGAACAGCAACACAAGAAACCTTTTTCACGAGGTTAGTGAGTTCACAGAAGTAAAAACAGCTCTAAATTTCTTCTCAGGTGTGCTAGCAATTTAAACTTTAACAAATCCTTTCAAATAACCGTTGAAACTAGTTGGCGAAAGAATTGCCATGTTCTAAAGTTCTGTAAAGATCTAACTTTTGCGCATCTACTGTTTACTGCTACAAACGCATTTTCCACGTATGAATTCAGCAGTCAATCAAGTCGACTTTTAGTGGTTTCCCTTCCGACACAGTGATCACTTCGTGTGTATATACTAAAACAATTATTCTTTTCAATCTCGGTGAATAGTGGCTTTAGGAATATTTACCTCGCTGCTTCGCCGCTCGTTAAATATTCTGCCACTATTCACCTCGATTTCAAGAATAATTGTTAATTACATAATATGCTGAATTCTACGCACGTTTTAATTGTTTCTTAGATATGATCTATTAGAGGACAGACTCATAGATGACGTCATCATTGGCAACTCTTTTTCTCTTTATTATATAAAACAAATAGATTCCATGTTGCTGTGCTTCTGGGCAGTAGGGAACTTAACTCTTTTCCGTCAAGAATTGTATTTTCCCGACGTTGAAGTCGGGAACCATTGAGCCACTTGTGACATCATCATTTTTGACGTCACCAGATTATTTTGATAAGCAGCTAGCACAGCAAGGACAGATCCATCCATACGTGTGTCCATTTTGAATATCGACCAAATTCTGGCAGAGCTATACCAGAAAAACGTGTCCAATTTTGGCTGCAAAGTTGGTGGTAAAATAGGCCAAGTCACCTAGTTGATCAATGTTCCATTTCCAGGTTTTTAGAAGGACTGAGGCCAAAACTTTTCCAGTGGATAGAAAGGTGATAAAGGGTAGAAGATTAGGAGAGAAGAAAGGGAGAGAAAGAGGAAAGCAAAAGAAGCGAGAAAAAAATTAGAAATGAATCAGCAAAAAAACAGTCCAAATTTTGGCTTATGCGCATGCGTGAAAGCAAAATAATGTACAATTTACAACAGAAGCTGGCTCAAAATTGAGCTAAAATGTAAGAAAACGCTTTTGTAGCAGAGTTTAGTGGCATTTGGCATCATAGCGCTTCAAAAACCGCTTTAGCGGTAAAAAATGCGTTTTTCTAAGGGAAAAACGCTGACGGTAAAGGGTTAAGCAACCACGACGGCAAGGCCAAGGAAAACGTCACCTTAAAAATGACTTCCAAATATTTCAAACTTTTTCGCGATAATTTCAACTCGTTCAACCTGTCTAATGTAGCCGAATAATCCGGGTGCTGACTCTGTAAGGACGGCGTTACAGTTCAGGTAGAAAAAAGAAAATTCACTGTCGTGTGTTCACGTTCTACATAAAACTTTGAATTTGGTCATTTCACGTAGTTGTTTTGCAGAGGACGGCAAAGAAATGTACAAAAATCTGTATCGCACGTGCAGAGACATTGTTTTGCTGATTAAACCTATTGTTTTGTGACGTTCTCGTCAGCCGTCGCCGTTGTGTTTGCTTAAAACCCTAATAGGTCACAGAAGACGTCAAATGTGGTAAGAACACCAGTGACACACTTTTTTGTCCTTGCCACATTTGACTTCATCTATGATCTATTACTGAACAAACGCAAGGAAACATGGAATCTATTTGTTAAGTATTAGATGATTTGACGTCAAGTGTTAACCACCCACCTGTTAGCGCGCGGGAAAGTTTGATGTTTTGCACGAATTTCATGGTTTGGAAGATATTGGGTTTTGGGTCTATTTAGGGCATAGAATGCTGGAATTTCCCCTGGGGAATTTCACTCAGCAGAATTCATCATCGCAGAGTAAAATAAGCTAAATGAAAGTCTGTTTACTTCACATTGTAGTCTGCGGTGCTTCAATGATTTTCATTGTGTTGGTTACTTCCTTCAAGTTTTACTTCCTTCAATTTCGACTAAATTTCACTTCATGCTTTGCAAAGCAATTGTTATTGTTTTTGTAAAAACAAGTAGCTGATAAATAGCCGCTGTATGTACTTTGATAGAAAACGTTTTGACGCCAACAATTTGCCCAAGGTTTGACGTCACTGCCATTGGGCTGTAAGAATAAGAATGGATAACTATTCTGGCCACACCTAATAAGGAACAGATCATTAGAAAAGTTGTAGGGGGATGGGGGGGGGGGGGGGGGAGGGAGAATTTTCAAGATGCACGAATTTTTTTTCATCAACATTTCTTTTGCAGGAATATTTTTTCCGTGTGCAAGAACTTTTTTCTCGGCTACTCGCTGTGCAGGATTTTTTTTTTCACTCAATTTTTTCTTGCATGAATTTTTTTTGGTACTTCGCCCCCCCCCACCCCCCCTATAAATTTTCTAATGGTCCATCCCTAAGTAAATGAAGTTGTTGCGCCACCATACTAGTCAGTGTACCTGAATATTGTGTTCAGTTCGTAGCTTGGCACGCAGAGTAAACGGCGCCAGGTTAGCACAACAGCAGCCATAGACGCATCCTTCTCCCATACGGCCGGAAAGGTTGCATATATGAATGCATGGACAAAATAACCCCATCAAGCCTGTGAGTAAGCAAATAACAGATAATGATTAACTCGTAGATGGAGTTTCATACAGAAACTGCGAAAGAAAATTCCATGAGTTTTCCATGACGTTTCCAAGACTTTTAACACATTGACCCCTGAACCGCTCGTAACCGCCCTTCTTTAACCACGTCCCTTGTACCACTTGTGACGTCATCAGTTTTAACGGTCCTAGACAACTTTGACAACTACCTTGTGCAGGGAGATGAGATCTTTCAAACCACACCCAAATGAGCGCGATTCAGTCAAACAGACCAGAGAAAGACGCAAAAAACCGTGTAACTTTGACCAGAAAATTCCAATAAAAATCTTGTCCAACTACCCACTGGTACTTCCTTCAAAAAAATTTCACGATCCTCGAGCGTTTTGCAAAAGAAGCGGGGAGGATATGAAGCAAAAGGTAAAAGACGAAAGGGCAGCGAAACTTTCTCGAAAAAATCTCGAAATTTTGCTTTCTGCGCATACCTGAACGTTGAAAGCTGTAATTTGGCATCAGGAACAAAAGCTAGTCCAGTGCTCGACAGTTTGGATTCTTTTTGGCTAAACAGCGACCTAAAAATGGCTTGACTCGCTTCAAAAGGCATTTTTTGGCAAAATGTCCAGGAGTCAATGGGTTAATCCAGTTCCATGACCTCAAAATTGACAGCTGTTACACACCTTAAAGTTACCATACCATACCATACCATACCTTGTAATACTCAATAGCAGTGTTTCATTTCCAAACATTATCGCATGGTGGACATTTTCATTTTAAATATTCAATTGATTGAAAAGTAGGAATTTCAGTTATTTTTTTTCCATCAAATGTCAAACACAACTACAAGAATATGAAATTCCATGACCTTTCCGTGACCCAAGCAATTAATTTTTCTAATTTCCATGACTTTTTCCAGGCCTGGAATGCAAATTTCAAATTCCATGACTTTCCATGACCTTTCCATGACATGACGTGTCAAAATTGTTGGACATCCTAAATTTAAAAGCAAAATCATACAATGGAGGGATGTTTTAGCACTTTGACAATGTCCGCCATGTTGGAGGGCTTTACCGTCCAATATTGTGGCTAAAACTACAACTTGTTGTTTCCTTGGTAAATATTTGCTGATTACGCTCAAATTTAGTTTGAGTGATATCATTACAACGCTTTAACATTCATTTATTATTTACTGTTATTTCTGGATTAAAGAATTCTAGCCAAGTGACCAGTTTAGGCTCGATTACCAGCCGCTGCTCGGGAAAATGTGGCCCCGAACCAGAGAGCGCGGCGGAAATCAAGCCTATGACCAGGGTTTCTCGAAAGGCTCGAAACTTTTCGGGCCATTTTCGGGCACCATAATTTAAACTGTATCTTGTCAACAAAGAAGTTTCTAATCATGAAACTTAGCTATAAGTTAAACAGTTAAATATTTCTTATCGTAGAGACATGTTAAGGTAGACTAACAGCTTTGTAGAATGATTGGTTCGTATTTTTACAAATAGCTTTTCGGGACCGAAACGTTTTCGGGGCTTTCGAGAAACGCACTGCTCAGGTCGGAACTTGGCGTATTTCGAAACCAACGCAAGTTTTCAAAGTCAAAATCCTGTCGTATTAAGAACAAAACCACTGGATTTTCAGGGATTAAACAATACGACTTTCATTGGAAAAGAAGTGAAGTGACCTCTTCATGCAAGTGGTCTATTTTTTTCCAACCGTGCTCTTCGCTTCTCGATTCAGTACTTAAGCTTATAAGGAATCCTGTAAAGTAATGATACAAATCCCGTAGGATGTCCGTTTTTGCCCTTGGTTTTATTCCCACGGGATGTTTGCCGACATAAAATGGGCAAGAAAACACGGTTTCCCTACGTATAGGTAAAGCCCCGGCCAAACGAGGATGAGAGTTGATAAGAGTTGAAACTCTCACTCTCGTTTGGCATGGAACTCTTATCCACTCTCATCGACTCTCATGCACTCTCATCGACTTTGAACGTGTTCAAATTTTTCATGAGAGTCGATGAGAGTTTTCTCTCGTTTGGCACGAGTTGATGAGAGTCGATGAGAGTTGACGACAACTCTCATAAGACTGACTTGAACTCAGTATTTTAAAAACTCGTGCCAAACAGACTGCCTGTTTGTGTAGATACTCGATACTGCAAGGGTAAAAATAAGCTTTTCAAACTTAAAACTGTTTGAGGTTAAGGTTCAAATTCGATTTATCCAGATTAAATATTTTAATTGTGAACTTAATTAAGTGAGAGATGAGGAATTTAAGTTTTCTTCAGTTTGCTTTAAGAGTCAACGAGTCTAGTCGAGCTAGCGGGAGTTTGCCGAGTAGTGCGAGATTCTTCTGTTTTCAGTAAGGATCAAGCCCCCTAAATGTAATAATAATAACAATAACTATTCACTTTTCTTTAATACGAGGTCCGTGGCAGTGGAAAAAAAATTCTTTCAAAGGAAAATATACATTTCTCTTATTATGGCTTGAACGGCGACAACTGAGTAAACGATTGAGCTCATTCAAGTACGAAACTCGTTTCACAAAAGCAATTCAAATGTGAACTTACAGCTGCCGATATCATTAAAGCAGGCAAACAAGCCAGAATTCCAATCCCTCGCAGCTTGAGTTTGTTGAACAACGACGGTTCCAGGCGTCGGCTGAGCTGACACAACTTGCGTCATGTTGAAATAATACCCTTACAAATCCTGTAAGTACATAAAACGAAGAAGAAAGCGCTTCACAAATCCTTCAGAAAATCTTTCTCGCCCGGGAAACGCTGACGACATGACGGAAAATTCGCACCGCTGATTGGTTTGTTGAGAGATATGACGTAGAATGAGGACGCCTGTGCAAAACTTTTCAAAAGTTTTAAAATGGCCACAAAGCGTGATATGAGAGTTTGTATGGAGCTGAAATTCGATTGACAATAATCGGCGGTTTTCCACCGAAAATACATTAAAATCGAAGTAAAGCTTGAAAAAGCTTACCTGTTGTGTGTTTGCTACATGTTTTTACCGCCGATTATTTTCAATCGAATTTCAGCTCCATACAAACTCTCATATTACGCTTTGGTTACCTATGAAATGGCGAACGTGTTTAGGTTGTACACTTAGCTTCTAAGCGGGGAAACCTACAATAATATTTGAACTTATTAAGACCTGTTAAGGATGATCCAAATAACCATGGATCGCATTATTTTGAGAATTGTTATTTTCGTCATGAATTGACTATATCGGTTTTCAAAGATGGGTTTTTGGCCCTCTCCTATACTGCCGGTATATCTTTCGAATTATGTTGCTGTTAAAGTCACACACAATGAACAATTTTTGCATCTAGGCGTGCATTTTATAGACAGCTGGCGCGCTAGCCTGCGATCAGGCTCTATTTTCTTTTCACTTGGTTAACCATTCCCGCAGGAAACGCAAAGGGAGTTCCTCACGTCAGAATTAAGAGCGCGGTATCCCTAGGGGTACCCCCTAAAGTGGGCTATATGGAGAGGCTTCGCCCAAAAGGGATGCCTTTTTTAAGCTCGCAGTATACTAAAAAGCAGTGAAAATTGTCATTTTAGTATATGAAAGGGTCACAAAATCGGCCGCAAAGTGGAAGATGCCAGCTAAAGCGAATTTTATGAAAGTGTGCCAAATTTTGGCAGAAATGACGACGCGAAACACATAAACGCTTGCACCCTTTGAGCAACTGAACCAGAACGACTGAAAGCCTGGGAAAAATGTGGCGATTTTAGGAAATGCTATTGTTTTGGCTCATCCTTAAGGTATAAGAAAGGGGTGCAATTTTGCTCTAGGTATATAAAAAGGGGTATCATTATGGTAAAAATTAGTGTATTAAAGGGTAAGGGTTTCAACCTCCTGGCGGAGCCTCCCTGTATAAAACTTTGTCAAGAACTCTCTCCCCCTCCCCCGGGCGCGGTATCATGAAAAGAAACGAAAGACACGAAAACGAAGTTGATGCTACAGTCGGTAGATGATCGTGATTGTTCAATACAGGTAACCTCAGCTAAAAAAAACTCGTTTAAAGTGAAGAAAAATGCTTTAATGAGAGTTCTAATATTTGAACTCACTCAAGTACAAATTACTGTAGTTCCCTCTGGTTGCAATATTACGATCACGTGATGAGTACACGAACTAACTACAGTATGATAACAAAGGCATACATCGTAGCTTTTGCAATGCCAAACGTTCAAAAGTTTAAAATGTAACCCCACAGAAAATCAACCTTAATCATAATTTTAACAGTCTAAAAACCATTTTAACAGTCACACCTTCCAGATTTCAAAGCAAAAAATATCTCTATAAAATCGAAGAATACCTAGTAAGTAAATGAAAAGTGGTAACAATGCCGCATTGGGCTGAAAACAATCACAAAAAGAAGCGTTGCCTCCTTTGACGCTCTTTATTTTCCCATGGCCTTGAGTTCCCGGTCCATCTGGCACAAAATGCAGTTAGTGCACAACAAACCCAGAAGGGCGTCATTGCAAAGAGATCCCTGAAAAATGAAGCCATAGCTTAACTCAAGAACACTAAAATTTAAATGAGCAAACGATATAACTGCTTATCCATATTTGCAGGAAAATAAAGATCACTATTATTATTATTATTATTATTCAGATAATAATAATAATAATAATAATAATAATAATACTATTACATGTAAATACGCTAAATTTCCTTTGCAAAATATTGGAAACAAAACAGCGCCAAAAAAATGTAAAACACAACGTCCACTCTAGACTCAGAAGATAGGACTACCTTGTTACTAGCATGATGAATGTCACCGCTGCTAAATAGCTTTTATTCGAATGGTTACAATTAACCATTTCGTGTACAGACTTTGAAACGACACAATTAATTTGAAACGACATGCACAAGTCACCATGACTCATTCTAACTTTTGATTCTGGATTAAACACTTAAGCCGGTGACCACTCAAATGAAGGCGAATGCTATTCAGTTGATTGGATATTTGGAATGGGGATACCCCCCTTTAAGCCCTAACAGTGACAAAAATGGAATTTCTCTTTACATTATCACTACTTGTTCAAACATTCAAGAGATGAGAATAAGGGAGGTGATCACCAAGGATAAGATTCTTGATAATTACACAAATTCTTCTTACAAGTTCCATAAGAAATGTATGGAGAACAGTAAGGAATATATGCATTTTTATATCAGGGCTTAAAGGGTTAAGGATAGCATTAACTCAATATTTTTCCCTGGGAGTGCAAAGAATAGGCAAGTGTATTTTTTTCATTTTCTGTGATTGCTGAAGACGCAATGTAAAGTACTGGTAATCACAATTGGCCCATCTCATCGCGTTCAAATTACGTAATGGTTCGAACGAGCCTATCAGGAATCACGATATAAAATGAAGAAATCACCATGCAGCGTTGGGTAAGGGTCATTTGTCAGCAGAGTGCGACGAGCCAGCCAATGGCCTTACTTACTAGACTAAATTACTTACTTGAATATGCTGCTCTGCCCTCAGCTGGGCCCTCAGGGTAAATACAGCAAGATCAGCACAACAGCAGCCATAAAGGAATCCTTCTCCCATACGACTGGAGATGTTGCACAGTTGGATGCAAGGACAGCACAAGCCCATGAGGCCTTTGAAAAAAATAGAAATGACAGAACGTAAACAATTCAGCCTTTCTTGTGTTTTTTTCTTTTTGTGAGCAGTTACTTCAGTTGTTCCTCACATTCCCATGAACCTGTGGATGTTCAACCAAGCTTTTCTTTCTTGTGCAGATATTTTAACCGACTTTACGCGAAACGTTGACAACGATCCACAGTATGGTTAGTATTATGAAAAGAACCGCTGGATATTAGCAATCGTGTACACAGATGGGCTCTTCATTAGACTACGAGCAGTCTCTCTTTCCGGACAGGGGTAGGTCGAGTGAAAAGAACACGCGAACGAACACGCGAAATCGCCTGCTGCGTGGAAACGTGACGCGCGCGTAATGTGCCGCTCGGAAGTGAGCCCACTCTCCACTCTTTACTATTATTGACCCTGAAGTATGCGTTATTGACCAAGCGTGAGCATGCGTGGACTCTGCATGCGAAAGCAGACGCTGATTTTGAGCGGGAAACTTCCCTTCCCTCGAACGCATATACGCATTGTACAAATGCCCAATTACAAGAAAAATAAGCGGTTTTTCACTGTGTACTTACTATCTGCTTCATCTTTATAGCATTGGGTGGTTGGCTGGTTCACTAAATCTCTAAGTGTACACAACACTTATTTAATGTGCTTGCTAGATGCAGGTAATTTAGTGTGTTGCTTATGATTAGTGTCCAGTGTACTCGCGAGATGCGATGTCCTGAGACTTAACCCCTAGCCTGCGGCTTGCTCACCATATGAGTCACCATAGCTTAGTGATTAGAGCATCCAACTAGTAACTGGAAGGTCGTGGGTTCGATTCCTCCTAAAAAATCGGAATTTTTTTCCGAGGATTTTTCACTGTGTAGTTACGATCTGTTTCATCTTTATAGCATCGCGAAAATTGGAGTAAAATAATTTAAAACACGGTTAACTTACAGCTTCCCAAATCATCAAAGCAAGAAAACACGCCAGAATTCCAGTCCCTCTTAACCTGACTTTGTTGGACAACAACAGTTGTTCCTGGCTGGGCTGTAACAACTTGCGCCATGTTGAAGTGAAGTCCTTAAGAAGTCTGTAAGTACTATAAAGATAAAGAAAAAGTTCAATGAATTTACGCTGTCGCACAATCAACGTTTCCCTTTCCTTTCTTGTCCAATGGAAAACGTTTGTGCGCACAGTGGCTCGGGTGCATTTGGTAGCTACTTTCTGCCAAACGACAACGTGAAGTGAACACATTCTGGGTTTTTTGGAGTGCATATACCAGGACAATAAATCTTCAGTGCTGCTCATTTAGCTATAGGAAATTTTTAACGCTGAGGAACAATAACAAAGGCCAGATAAAAGAGAGGGTAATAAAAGTTTTCTGTTCCTTCATAAAATGTCCTTGGATTTGAGCGAGGCTAGCTCTCGTCACGTAGGCTGGGTTCATTTATATAAGATGACAACTAAAGCCCCGGCTAACATCGTGTTGAAAGAACATGTTTTACTATTTAGCCACCTCTCTCAACTTTGCATATAAATGGTCATAAATGGTTTTCCATTGTCCGATGTTTGATCAAACAACGTTTGCCCGTTTAGTCATCGAACGTTTTGTGCGACAAACACCATGTTGGACGAAAATGTTTGATCGTTTAGCTGGGGCCTTAAAAGAAAAAAATGTGTAGTTAATCTCTTTGTAGGAGAGATTCAAATTTAAAATATTTTTGGGCGCCATGAAACGGAAAGAAAGCTACAGACGTTTTGAGTTTACCGACTCTTCATCAGTGTACTATGTATAGCTGTCGCTTTAGCAGGTGCAAATTTGTGATTTATTTTAGCGCCTGTGCTGTGGATAAATTATTACTTTATCAGCAAACACTGCGGTGCGTGTGTTTTAACCTAACTCACCATAATATTGAGATGAACAATGATTACGGTAATTGCTTTATTTAACTTGATAAAGAACCGATCATCGCAAACGCAGGTATAAACTGGTGTACGTTAAAGATGCGGTTTGCATATGGTTACATGTTTAATTCTTTAAACAAAAAAAGATCCACCAAATCAACGCGCGCACAGCTTCGCTTCTATTTTTATAAAGACTAAACGTTTTATTCAAACGGGACGGGACTCGATTCTCAAACTTAAGCTTGTCCCTGATAAGGAAGATTGGTGATCCTGAGGTTGAAATCAGGAGAATAGGGTTTGGTATTACCGTATATACGCTTAATCGCGATTTGTCTGTGAGAACGGGGACTAGAAAATTTAATACTATAAGTTCGAGTAAAGTCCTGTTTACTCGAGTTCAAATAAAAGTATTTTAGGGAGTAAACGTTAGTTTTAGCATTTAAGCTTTAGTAATGACCTTGGCATGTAATTTCTCCTTACAATATCACTACTTGGTCAAATATGCAGGTCATAGCAATAAAGGAAATGATAACCAAAGACGAAATTGAGGCTTAAATGGTTAAGTATGACTAAGTGGCAAGGAGCAGTGCAGTAGCGGTGTTTTCGAAAGACGGATCGGTTGGTCGGCACAGCATCGAGCCGCGTTGTTCGTGTTGTTTCCTTAGCAAGTAAACTTTACTTCACTTTGTCTCTCTCGTGACCTAGGTGTATTAATGGCTACCACCGAAAAAACGCTGGCTAACCCTACGATGGACTAACAACATCCCATCCAGGGTGGGTAGTGATACTCCTGAGAAGCCGGAATTAAGCCCTGGTCGTGTGGACCGCTTCCGGCTTGTGTGCGAATTTTTAAAAACTGATTTTAGTATGCAGACGGTTAACATTCAGATAGGGTTAGGGGAAACTGTTTACCAGCGTACTGGAACATAATTTAACTTATCTCGCCATTCATTTCATGGATACATAGTTGTTTTGTCCTCTTTTATTCAAGTAAATCATTCACTCCGTCTTAGAAACTGCTTTTATTAGAGCACTGAACATTTGAACTAAATTAATTGCCCGAAGCAGAAGGAAGCGTTCCTACCAACTGGATATAATTTCGTAATCACGCAATGAATGCATGACCTAACTCTAATCACAACAAAAGATAAAATCTAAAACTAGAAATTGAAAAATTCACAGAAATTAAAACCCTAGATTTGTTCGGAGAAACTACGATATCCCTATTATCACATCTCAGAGGATTCAGAGAACAAAATATCACGCTACACCCATCGAAAAATTCTTAGTTTATAACAAGAAAAGTTGTACAATTCCGTATTAGACTGACAACGATGAACACAATGGTGCGCTCTTGCTTGGAGTTGTTTACTTCCCAACGGCCTTGAGTTCGCGGTCCATCTGGCACAGAGCGCAGTTGGTGCAGAACATCAAGATAAGAGCGTCATTGCAAAGCGAGCCCTGAAAAATGAAACCAAATAGAGAAATATAGAATTTAGTTAACCGATAAGGATTGTACTGAACGCTTTAGTTTCAAAGTCAAACCGGCGTGGGTAGAGAAAGCGGTTCTAACGTTTGAGACTGTGGATGAAATTTTAAAGTGTGATTGTCTAACTAAGCTATTGAGAAGTACTTTTCTGGAGTGTTTTTATGCCGTACAAGATGGTTATAACGTTCAAGCCTTTGCACTAATGCACCAGTCAAAGTAACCCCCCCCCCCGGGACATGTGGGGCTTTGATGGGGATTTACTACCGTAAGAATGTGGGGCATTAGCATGGGATTCGTAAATCGAAGATGGCGGCCGTTACTCATGCAAAGGTCTCTGGGTAATTTAAAATCCAAGATGGCAGCCATTGTTCCCACAAGGATCTATGGGTGTTTTGACACACGTTCAAGATGGAAATTTAATACAGTGTATAAACTAAAATCTGTGACTGCTCTTAATATTATTACTTAAAATCTGTGTAACAGAGTGTGAGCTCAAGCTTTTAATACAGCAAACTGACATAATTATGAATTCTGCTGCCCTGTAGGGATGAAATCTTGCAAATGCAAATTCGTAAGTTACGCATTTGGTTGCCCCAGGGAGTGAGGCATTTTCTTCTTTTTGATTTCAGAATTTCCCCCACATAGTAGGGGATTTGACAGTTTTTGTAAGCTATCCAGAACCAATCCCCACCTATGTCCCGGGGTGAAGGGGGAGGGGGGGGGGGTCGGTGTTTACTTTGACTGGTGCATAAATCCCAAAGTGTGACCATTCAAGTGAAAGCTATTAAGCATTACGTTCCTGCGGTATGGATTATTATGCTGTGTAAGGTGGTTCTAACTTTTGAGTTTGTGGATAAAATCCAACAGGACCTACAGCATGGCCTTTCAAATGAAGGCTCTTTAACCGTACGTTTCTGTGGGACTGGTTGTAACAGTTTTCAAAACGAAGTTCGTAAATGTTACCCAGTTTTGAAGTTGTGCGCTTTTGAAAGTGAAAAGGCTAACGTATTGTGATCATTTTCTCAAAGACAATATTAACTTAGAAAACTGCTCTTCTAATTTTGCAGGTTTCACGCTTGGGGAGAATCTCTATGGAACGGCCATATAAGCAGCAACGCCACCACCCGACCTTGGGAATTTCGTCATTACATGACCTGCAACATTACATGTTTTCCTAGTTTCCTTCGACCTTAGAAGGCGTTATTTTGGGCCGTCATGCAACGTTGGATTGTCACGCATCGTGAGATCGTCAGGCAATCACGCTTCTTTAAGATCGTCACTCATAGCAGGATGTATATTAGGCTCAGCGTTAGGCCGTAACATTGTTCAGGTGACGGCCTAGTTGTCGAAAATAGAGCGGTTTTCAATTGAGTGTTTAGCTTTTAGTAATTCGCGTTTAGCTTTGGTTTTGCTTTCCTTCGCTCTGTGATTGGTTAAAAAATCTCGCGTCAATTTCTCGACCAATCAGAAGTGAAACTCAAACCAATCGCGACTTGCTCGCACGCGTTTACCCGCACTTGGCACCGGTTACATTTATTTGCTTCGAGTTCTGATTGGTTCATTGGGTAATTCGTGTTTGTTGTGATTGGCTGGGGTAATTACTTTGGTTTTGGTTTACGACACTCATTTGAAAAGCGCTCTATGAAGACAGGGTTTACCTGAATATTCTGCTCAGTTCTCAGCTTGGCCCTGAGAGTAAATGGCGCGACTTGAGAGCAGCAGCAGGCATAGGCACACCCTTCACCCATACGACTGGAAATGTTGCACAGTTGGATGCAAGGGCAGCACAAGCCCATGATTACTGTAAATCAATAAAAAGAGAAGGTAAACAACCGCGAAATATTCCTTAAAGTCACATCTTATACTCATGGTTATTTTCTCTTTCAAACAGGAGACGCGAAACATGTATTTTAACTTAAGAACGAGCAACAACAACAACAACAACAACAACAACAACAACAACAAAGCTTTATTTGCATGACTATAAATCATTACAGTAATGTAAAAGCATACTAGCTAACAACGAAAGTCAACAAATGCAATTAAAAAGAGATACAATTGAAAACGATCAATAAAGAATTCTCTTAATTATCAAACTAGATTGATAATAAATTGTTTCGCAAAGCAAAACAGGAGGAAATGAACTTTACCAAATGCGTATTAATAAAATAAAATAATCACTGGAGTTCAACAACTCTATAATCAACTCAGTCTGTTAACTGAAATTGCTTACAATTCGGGGTTCTATTATCCAATACCTTAAGAAAGTCATCTCTAATTGTTGAATAATTGGGACAATGAAAAACAAAATGATCTCAATATTATTGAGATCATTAAGAGTGCAAAGTCTTTCACACCTAGAAATATTTTTCGTACCATCCAGTTTCAATCTTAAGTTTGTGGTTATTTAGCACAGAGCAGCGTACTGAAGCTACATAGTGGAGCGCCATTAATACGACTACCACGTGTACGAATTCTTTTTCGTATCGACGGGGTAGTTTCATACTATGATAGCCTGCAAAAGGAAAGAGGTATAAAGAAAAAAAATACGCTGTAACAGAGAAAGACGTTATGGGCCGATTATATAAGCGAAGTTAAGACAGTCAACTTACAGCTGCCAAAGTCATCAAAACATGAAAATATTCCAGAATTCCAGTCCCTCAGAACTTGGCTTTGGATTACAACAGTTGTTCCTGGCTGGGCTGTAACAACTTGCGCCATGTTGAAACGAAGTCCTTACGAAGTCTGTAAGTACGAAAAAATCAATGATTTATTTCAATTAATTCCAAATAAATGTGATTGGATTCAGTTTTACAGAACGTGTACGGGTGGATGAGATTGAAAGAAGGAAAGAGAATCGTTTTTTTTTTCGCACGAATAAACGGTGACCTGTTAAACTTGTGATCTCTTTTAAAATATGTAGAGGTGAAGGATGTGTTGGAGTTGAGTTCAAGTTGCGTTCGAGGTCCATTATGCTCGCGCTCATCCCTTTCAAGGGACTTTCAACAGGTTACCCAGAATACTAAAAACGGTGCTTCTCCATAAATACAGACGGGGATAAGAGTGCGTGTTATGGGGGTGGAGTTGACATAAATTTTGGTGTCTTTTGGACCAAGTGAACAGCCCGTATTATAGAGGTGTCCGTAAGGGGAGGGTCGAGTGCAATATTTTTGTTTCTTCACTTGAACTCAAATGAACTCAAACTCAACCCAAATAAACTCAAACTGAACCCAAACAGAAATCTTCTGGATCTCTCTTAATTACAGACTTCACAAGGAAAAGCATTTAAGTTAATAAACCTTCACCATATAAATACCCGCAATAAAATTAAGGGAAGGCCATCACACCATTACCGTCAATGGCAAGAAATCCCTTTCTGTTTTCGTTTATAGCGATACAAGAATTGGGCAGCAGAATCGTGCAAACGCAGCAAAAAGCGTGAGCGAGAAGAGATTGGAGACACACACGAGACTAAAGAAAGTACACAGAAAGATAAAAAAAAAAAAATATATAGGTCCTGGAAACACTACACTTGGAATCTTAATCAGAAATAGAATCTCAGAATCTTATTTCTCTTTCAAGGTCAGCGAGTTATTCAGAAGAAGGAACATGCAAACATGACAGCGGTTATCCCCTACAACCCTTCACCCGTATTCGGCCAGCGGCAACAGCGCCGTATATTTTAGGCTGAAAGCGTTCTTGCTTACAAGCTGCGGTCGCGGATTGGCATTTGCATATACCCCGTTTTGACTGCACGTATGCACAGGTAGAAAGGAAGAGATAAAGTCGTCCGTAGGAGTTTACAGCACAGCGCTTACGTATTACAGCAAAGCTCTACCTTATTTCGATGTGACTTGTTACTAGTCCGTAGCATGGCTTACTTTTAAAACAAGCCTAAAACGTGGGACAGCGGTCCCTTATCGTTTTTAGTTTTTCATTTGAAATTATTTCTACGTTGCTGTTTCTACATTACGTTACACAAATTACGATACACAAAGCCACATTATGACTACGAGTTACATTATCCAAGCCGGCTAAAAGCCTATCCTTGATTAGTCACTCAGAGATTACTAGCAAATATACACCGTTTTGAGCATGTCTGAAAGAGAAGCGAGAAATAAAGTTGTCCTTGTGAGTTTACAGTAAATCTCTTATTTACCTCCTTCCAGGGTGACTTTTTTACCAGTCCTTAGCATGCAGGGCAACTTTCAAAACAACTTCAAAGAGGCGTCGAGGTTCGAATTGACTTTGTTTACGTCTGGTTGACACGAATACTTCGGCATGTAAGAATTGGAGTCAAGAATAAGTATTCGAAGACCATGTTCATATGATGTACGGGTAAACTCCAAGTTCACCCATGTTAGGTAACTTTCACCTTCGAAAACTCCAGGGTTTAATTTTGAGATGCGAAGATCACCAGTTCAGTGCAGTACTATTCCTGTAGTTTAAACAGGTCGGGTAAACTCGAACAAGACGACGAACAAATTAAAAAAATTGCTCTCTATCCAGATGGTCCCCCCTCCCCCCCCCTTCGTAAAACAATTACGAACGTTTTTAACCGACTTCTACGATATCATTGGTTATTGCGAGCACGTCACTCGTTGCGTCATGGTTGTGTGAATTACAGCCGCGAAGCACTGAGGATGAGCTTAGAGGATAAAGTCACGTGAATACATCATCCTTTCTGTATGTAATATTGCGTGCCTATGTTCTTTCAAAAACCATTCAATGTGTGACACGAATTCTCCGTTTCTCGTTCGATTCAGAAGTTTCATTCAACTTTGGAGAACACAAAACATTATTAGCTCCTTTATTATTTAATTCATATGATCAGAAGCTAGAAACCATCGTATACAAGCAACGACAACATCCAGTTACGTTACAAGAAAGACGTTTGTTCCTTTTACCCCGATTTTCTCTTTAGTAATGCAACTTCACAGAAACGAGGCCTTGAACATTTTACAACAGTGTTTGATAGTCTTCCTTCCTTTATCCAACAACAAGAGTCAAAACTCGTTTCAATGGAAGAAGTTTTTTAATAAGAGTGCTGAAAACATTGTGAACTCACTCAAGTACGGATACGTACGGATTGGTTACAATGTTTCAATAAAGCAGTGGATATATGAGCTAGCCCTACGGCGACATGTAAAAAATGCACACATCACGGCCTTAGCTTCACAGCGGTCAATGAAATGCCGCGTCAAACTGAATTTCATGCCGACAAAACTGGCGACTGAAAGTTACTTTCTTCTGAAGGCAGAAAGCTCAAGTTTTCAGTTTAAAGCGCAAGATTCTACATTTGTCTGTATCTTCCTTTACGGAAAGTGCGCGCGGTACGCACGTTTGACTGCTGTGGGGACCTTAGCCTGCGTGACAGGCACTAAAAGGGGAGAAGGGAGAATTCGCGCGCGAAGCGTGCTCGTGGGGTACGCACATCCCTCTCGTTCCCGTTTTCTCGAAACTCCCGAAAACTTTTCGGGCCCGGTAATTATTTTTTCGAGCTTACTTATTTGTCAGCTAATGGTAATTATTGGCTCAAAATTAGCGATATGCTTCACGAAATTATAAAGATTAAAATTTAGCTTTCAAAATCGATAAAAATTGTATAGCTATTCGAGAAAATTGTGCACCTAAAATAGTTTTCGGGCCCGGACAGTTAATGGGAGTTTCGAGAAACGGACCCCTGGAGCGTCGCGCGCGAATCTCCCTCCCCGTCTCCCTTTTTACGCTTGTCACGCATCTAATAGGGCTGGAAAGCTAAAACGCACGATTGAAATCCATAAACAACAAACTCTAAGTTATCCTGATCACACAAAAGAATCCAAAGGAAAAAAAGCCACAAATTCCAAAATTCTTCGTTTTAAAGGAGAAAATGTACAATTCCGCATCAAACTGTACATAATAAGGGTGCGTCTTCCACTGGGCTGTTTACTTTCCGACGGCTTTGAGTTCGCGGTCCATCTGGCACAGAGCGCAGTTGGTGCAGAACATCAAGATAAGAGCGTCATTGCAAAGAGATCCCTGAAAAAGGCATATTAAGTTTTAGCTTGGGAAAAAAATATAACTTAGGTGAAAATTTGACTAAGCTCTTAAGCAGTGTGACTGATAAGCTAGAGGAGTTTACAAAACGCCATCAAACAGTGGGTCATAAATAATGTGATCCTAACGGTTGAGTCTGTGGATGAAATCCTGAAGTGTGCGCATTCAAGTGAAAGTTACTGAATAGTACTTTCCTGAAGTCTAGCCGTTATACTGTACAAAGTGGTTCCAACTTTTGAGCCCGTGGATGAAATCCTTCAACGTTCTCATTCAAAATAAAGCTACTTAGCAGTACTTTTCTGTAGCGCTGGTAATCATGCTGTACAAATCCGTTTTTCAAGGCTGTGGATTAAACCCCAAAGTGTGACCATTCAAATAAAAGCTACTGAGCAGTACTTTCCTGTGTAGCCTGAGAAAACAGCGGACGTCTCGCGAGGTCGCCACTTGAGCCCTTGCGAAACGACCTCTGAGTAATGAGCGCAGAAATTCCATACTGATGACGTGTCACTACTCAGATCTAGGTAGAGCTTCTGGTTGGTTGAAACGCGAGGGAATTTCGTTTCCACCAATCAGAAGCACTACCTAGATCTGAGTAGTGACACGTCATCAGTATGGAATTTCTGCGCTCGTTACTTAGACGTCGTTTCGCGAGGGGTCAAGTGGCGACCTCGCAAAACGTCCGCTGTTTTCTCAGGCTACTTCCTGTGTGCTGTTTATCATGCCGTACATGGTGGTTCCTAGCTTGAAGTCTGTGCATGAAATCCTGAGATGTGAACAGTACAGTGTCAACACCCATTATTAGGTGCATTCAAACGAAATTTATTTTGGTGTTATTTGTTTGGAATAATGAAATGAAATCTGGATTTTTCCGCTTTAAACTTAAGAGTGAAAGAAGAGGTAATCTTCGTGTGACGAACATAACGTATGACATACGATGTTACATTTTTTCTCGTACTCTAGTTTCCTGCCCAGCGTTGAGTCGTCATGTGTCCCGGCTGAGGCGGCGCGGATCGTCATTTAATGATTTATGTAATGTATCAAACACGAGAAAGAGTGTTTCATCAGGATATCGAAACCCCGAGAAGTGGGTTGAAAAAACGAGGCGCAGCCGAGTTTTTTTGACCGACTTCGAGGTGTTTGGATACATGATGAAACACTCTTTCGAGTTTTTGATATGGCTTCTCAAACCATTCATAATTCTTAGAGAAATTCAAAGCAAAAGTTTGCAAAACTTTATGCTAATTAAGATCCGGTATCCAAACCACCGTCACGGTAGTGATTTCCTTTGTTTTCTCTTTATGCATTATTAATGAGTTTGAGAAGATATTAGTTGGATATCGTTGACCGTCACGCAATCCCCACAGGGAGCGTTGCGGTACAAGCAAGAAAGCCGCCTAGCTGATCTGCAAAGAACTAACCTGGATGTTCTGCTCAGTTCGTAGCTTGGCTCTTAGGGTAAATGGCGCAATCTGTGAGCAACAACAGGCGTACGCCATACCTTCACCCATACGACTGGAGATGTTGCATAACTGAATGCATGGAAAGAAGCAACCCATGAAGCCTGTAAATAAATAAGCAACACGAGGTAAACAATCCAGCGGGAAACAAAACAAATGCATTCACCTAACAATATTTGAATATAAAAAGCAAAAGCATTACAGAACGATTCCACAGATCTGAGCGGTTTTCAACTGAGCCTTAAAAGGATAAAGAAAGTGATCGGTCTGGCCAATCGCGGCAGACACAAGCAACGCAAAGAATCATTCAGAACTCGACGCAAATATACCTATGAACGCCACTACACGCGGAAACCGCGTGCAAGCAAGCCACAGTTGGTTTTGGGTTTACTTCCGATTGGTTGCAAAGGTGCACGATGTTTTTTAACCTACCAGAGAGC
Organism: Siderastrea radians; assembly: GCA_964017195.1. Classification (NCBI taxonomy): domain Eukaryota; kingdom Metazoa; phylum Cnidaria; class Anthozoa; order Scleractinia; family Rhizangiidae; genus Siderastrea; species Siderastrea radians. The sequence continues at coordinate 37,828,977 of OZ024891.1, read as the reverse complement.
ATAGTAAAACAGAACCAAAGCATACGCGATTTTTCTGTCGCCCTTCAGGTGAAAACCATAGCCTGTAAGAGGCCCCAATTAAGCTTTTCATGGCGCGCATTCGAAGGACAGGAGGCGAGCGACAAAACAATATTACGAGCAAGACACTTCGTAGTTTTCTGAATTTCACTGTATTTCGGTTCGGCCTCTCAAAAAAAGTAATAACAATAATAATAATAATAATAATAATAATAATAATAATAATAATAATAATAATAATAATAATAATAACAATAATAATAATCGACACCACTGGTATGAGCACCCTAAAAGTAGCAAAACATGTTAATTTCAGTGTTGTATCTTGGCTAGAAGCGAAGACACGGGTCAGCGAATTTCGAAATTGTAACCGCCAGACGTTCATATGGCAGGAGAATCGTCTCAAAACTCACTGGACTACATCTTCGCATCTAGACCAGAAATTCGGCTCAAATTGACAGATTTTGTTAATTTTGAGAAGCCATTTCAAGTGGTATCGATGCTTTTTCTGTCAGTATTGTAGAGGTTTCTGTAAGGAGAGGTTATAATTTATTGGAATTTCTCGCAATATCCTGAAAGGGAAAGGAAACGAAACATAACGGAATGATGAAACGATCAACTTACAGCTGCCAATATCATCAAAGCAGGAAAACACGCTAGAATTCCAGTCCCTCAGAACCTGTGATTGGACAACAACGGTTGTTCCGGGCTGGGCTGTGACAATTTGTGCCATGTTAAAATGGAATAATCACGAAGCCTGAAAGTATGAAAACAAAACTGTGTGAATATACCAAAAGGCCTAGTTGTCAAATGATAAGCTGCTGATATACATGATCATAGAATCAGACGTTTGCTCCATTACATCATTCTAGTACTTTGTATTTTGAACTTGTAGGACTGGAAATAAAAATTGCTGCAGCATATTATGGGTTGTTAAGTTAGTTTGGCGCACGTAAGTTAAAATCTAAGGTCAGGCTTGGGTTTAGATTGAGGGTAGTTCAGTGTGAAATTAAAGGGTTAGTAGTGTTCGGATTATACGATTCGTCATAAATGTTCAGCGAGAGATAAGGACGAACATGCGATACGTTATACCATCATCAGAATGGCTTTCATTAAGACAAAGCATTCATCACATTTATCATTACCACAAAAACCCATTTTTTATCAACCCTTCAAGCCCCTGCATCATCATACAAATTCTCCTTACTGGTCCCCATGTATTTTGTTGAGTGCTAGTTGGAAGAACTTCTTTAAATATCAAGACAATTCATCGTCAGTGGTCAATTCCTTAATTCTCATGACCTGTATACGTTATAATGCACTGATATGATGAGGAGAAATTTGATGCTCATCACTATTGGGGGTTAAAGGGTTAAGATTAGGATGAAGCACTGATCATTACCACTATTATTTTTTTTTTGCATAGTTGCCCAAGAAATGACAACAATTTTGAGTTGATAGTATGGAGTATATTTAGAAGAAAAGAACCCTGTTGCGGGTCTAATGAAAATGGGGTAGAACTGGTGTTTACTAAAGAAAACAAAAGAGGGAAGGAAGGAATGAAAGAAGAAAGAACAAAAGTTCGAAAGTAGAAAGAGAGAAGAAAGAAAGAAAGAAAGAAACAAAGAAAGAAGGAAAGAAAGAAAGAAAGAAAGAAAGAAAGAAAGAAAGAAAGAAAGAAAGAAAGAAAGAAAGAAAGAAAGAAAGAAAGAAAGAAAGAAAGAAAGAAAGAAAAAGAAAGAAGGTCTAACGAGGGGGTTTGCTCATAATCAATTACTTTACAAGCTAAAGAAATAAACTGCGGTTAAGAATACCCACGGCCCAGTAATAAGTTCAAAATACAATCATAACAAAACATATTATAATACAAAATGAGAATACATAAGCTGTTCGATTGCGTTAAAGGAGAAGAAGTAAAAAGCACAAACAAGAAAAAGTAACGATCCAGAAAAGAGGAGTGTGATACAACACAAATTAACGTAGTTAGCGTTATTGCGGAAATTTGCAAATAGAGTTTCAAGATCAGTCTAATTCAGTTGGCGTTGGATTAGAGAGTTAACCTTTCCCACTGTTACTCAATCATACGACAGTTAATTACTAAGACAGTTATAACACTGCAGTCTCAACCCTTCACCCTTACACTAGGATTAGCAGTCCCTTACTTTTTCATTAGCATTTATACAATGTTATTTCTATATTACTTTACATAAAATAACGATGTTACAATTATGCTTTACATCGTTGACGGCAGTGTGAAGGATTACAAACGCTTTTGCTTACAAGCAGCGATCCCTTATTGGTTAGTCACTCGAAGGTTATCAGCAGATAGACACCGCTTGGAAAATGTATAGACAAGAGGCGTAGGATAAAGTTATCCGTGTGAGTTTACCATAAAGCTCTTTACCTTCTTCCGGCGTGACTCGTTACCAGTCCATTGCATGCAGGGCCAACTTTCAAGACAACTCTAAAGAGAGATTGAATTTCGAATCGAATTGTATCACTTTCGGTTGACAAATACTTTGGTGTATGTACGAGCGAAGTGAAAAAAAAAAGACCTGTGGTTCAAATTTCGGTTTTTGGTTCCACCTTTTCCAAGAAGTAAACATCACTGACAATGTTTGTTTCCTCTGTTCTTCACCCCAGGAAACTCCAGTCTGTCGATCTGCGTTCGTTACAATTTCCCTAATCAACATCCTTCACGTTTTACTGTTGAATTCACCTAAACTCGCACATTGCCGAGAACGGACAAAATTCATGTTCATTTGCGCCAGTTCTTCAACTCGTCAATCTTTTATCTCACATAATATTGCATAATTTTTTTAAAAAAGAACCCATGAAACATACATCAAATTTGGATACAGAATATCTGAGGACTCGGTCCGCCTAGTGATGCCTTTTTCAACTTTCAAGAACAAACCACATTGATTTTTTCGTATTTTTCGTATAAGCTACCTTTTTGGGAACAGGATTTTTACTTAACGTCACCAAATAACAGAGCAAAAGACACAAACGTTTCTTTTTGCCCAGTCAACGTCTTTAAAGCTGGGTTCATCGGGATACCTAGTAAAGTTCACAGTACTACAAATGTGTACAGTTGTATATTCATAAATTGGTCTGACTACATTTGACACAGTGTACCGTGAAATGATTGTGATTTGTAGTTTGTGATCCTTTATTCAACCCAAAAAATTACAACGTGTTTAAGTGATGTAAAAGACTGAATTCACTCAGTTACAAAAGTACAGATTCGTAGCGACTCACAGGTCGTGCTACAATGTCGTGCTTCATATTTGTCCTAACTCTACAGCATAATAACAATAATAAAAAAATTCACACACCATGGATTCGATCGAAAGCTTAACCAGAGCCTCAATCTGTGGTCAACTAAGAACGTCTAAAATCACACTTCACATATAATTCAAAGCCCAAAAAATTAATCTGTCATCAAAAACTTCTTCGTTTATGACGAGAAAAAGTGGATTTCGCATCAGGCTTAAAACGGTTATAAACAGGGTGCAGTCTTGCTGTAAGTTGTTTACTTCCCGATGGCTTTGAGTTCGCGGTCCATCTGGCACAAAACACAAGCTGGGCAACACATAAATATGAGCGCATCGTTGCAAAGGGAGCCCTGAAAAGTAAATCCAAAGTTTAAAAAGAGATTCGATAAATTTTCATCGAGATAAAAGCCATTTCCAGCACTAATTCTTCTGCGGTATATTTACCTTGGTGTTTCTTATCCACCACTCTGCCTCGTCCCCAGGCGCCGGTTTAGCACGGGCAAACAGGGAGCGCAAGGCGTCATGGGAAGGATGCAAGACGCGGAGCACCGGCTGCAGTGCACCTATCCCACAACGCCACGCACACCGTCATATAATAAGGAGGGACGCCTGGGGACGAGGCAGCCCACCACTGAGGTGATGTAGCGGTTACACTCTAAACCTTTTTGACGTGTGCGCGAACCATGCTAAATTTCATAAACGGTTCTCTTTATTCTCTTACTTTGATTAGAAACCCGGTTTAATCAACGTAACAGGTTCCACTTTTTGAAAACAACGCCAAGAGCTAGTGACTCGATAACACGTTAACCCTATTCAGACGGCAGACTTTTTTGAGTCTTCTGGGACCCGCCCGGGAAATCCCCCACGTCACATGGCGTCGTCACGTTGTCAAACGGCACTGAATCATCTTGGATCTACCAGATTCCGCCAGGTTCGCCCCTCCGGTCCGAATAGGGTTATAAAGTACCACGAAAGCTGCTTACGAGTTTGTGACCCGGCTGATGGAAGAAAGGTTATCAAGCAACCCCCAAACAAGAAAGCATTGTTTCCAACGTTTCCTTGTTTGCGGGAGGCCTTTAGAAGTTACTGACAATGGTGGCAAGACTGTTGTCTTGAGGGACATTGCGAATGGTAACCGAAAGACTCATTTTTCCAATAGTAAAGCTCTTCTCTTGACGTTTGTCGCCTTACAAGCGGTAAACAATTGATTTCCAGTTTTCCCTCATGACGCCGTTACTTCTAAATGTCCCTAACGGCTTACCTGAATATGCTGTTCAGTTCTCAGCTTGGCCCTGAGGGTAAGAGGCGCGATATTTGAGCAACAGCAGGCGTAAGCCATTCCTTCACCCATACGGCCGGAGATGCTGCACAACTGAATGCAAGGACAGAAATAGCCCATAAGGCCTGTAAACAAACAAAACAACAACTCAAGGTTAAAGTGCACCTAACCCCAAAATATTTTTTTCGCTAAAATAACTCTTTGCACCTGTTCGAAAAGCATTACGCCTTTTTTTTATGAAGTCCCCCTCAGTCTTGACTTTTTATAGGCTGTAAAAGTTACGAAATCTAGCCATCATCTGGTACACGACCGAGCTAGTGAGGGAATGGGTCTATTCTGGATTTGACATCACAAACTGATTTGCATCTCCTTAAGTCTTTGTAAACATACATGCAAAGCAGTTTGTGACGTCAAATCAAGAATAGACCCATGCCCCTTCTAACTCGGTCGTGCGACAAATGGTGCCTAGTTTGTCGTAAGTTTTGAAGCACATAAAAAAGTCAAAAACTGCAAATAATGGCGAAATGTTTTTAAAATAGGTGCAAAGATTTATATTAGCGTAAAAAATATTTTGGGCTTAGGTGCACTTTAACAACCTCGCGGTAAGCAAAGCAAAGGTGTTCACCAAGAAAATTAATGTTCAGACAAGCAACACAAGGTAAGAAACCCAGCGGGAAGAGAGCAACACACGCACATTTTTCACGCGCGTGGTTTACAATCAAACGGTTCTTTTGTCCCAATGAAAAAACGAGCGACTTGGAGTAAGTCTAAAGTTCCCTGGGATTTTTTTTTATGAAAAGTTCAACTTACAGCTGCCAATGTCATCAAAGCAGGAAAACACGCCAGAATTCCAGTCCCTCAGAACTTGAGTTTGTGAGACAACAACAGTTGTTCCTGGCTGGGCTGTCACTACCTGTGCCATGTTGAAACGGAGTCCTTACGAAGTCTGTAAGTACGTACTGTGGAAGAGAAATATTGTCAGTGAGTTTAAACAATCCCACAATCCGATATCTTCCTCTCATTCCCCCTCTTTTAATAAGCCCTTTAGTTGTTTGTCTTTTGAACTTGTAGGAAAAAAAAAAAACAAAACAAAACAAAACAAAACAAAAAACGAGGGACCTTTGGATTGGAAAAGAAGATTAAGTACGATTGCGCCTTTTAAGTCAAACCAGTGGCGTACTCAGAGTCCTTGCTTCTCCTTGCTGAGAGGAGGTAGAGAAGGACTGAAGATCGAGAACGATCGAGATGAGGTTAGATATGATAAAGCCGTTTTCAAGCGAGTGTCGAAAGTAATTCGCTTTCCTTTGGTTTTGCTTTACTACGCCACTTGCTCAACCAATTAAAATTGGGGCTCGAAATTGCACGTGTAACACCCTCTCCTCGCAACTTGTCTCACAACGAAAAATTTCGCTGAAGCTGCAGGAAAAGTAGACCAGTCTTCAACTTTTCGCCACGTTGCGAGTAAGCCACATGTAACATGCAACTTGTCTCGCAATGCTCTCGTCAGCGCTGCGTTGCAAGTTACTGGAAAAATTGCCTCGTGTAACAGCAGTGACGCAAATGAAATTTCTCTTTACTTTCTCGATACTTGTTCAAACGTTTAAGTGATGAGGTAAGATGCCTTGATATCAAGACAACTTCTCCTTACTAGTTTCGTAAGAAACGCATGAAGAACAGTAAGGAGAATATGCATTTTTATGTCAGGGCTTAAAGGGTTAAAAACAAAAACAAACTTGACTCGCTTGCACGCGTTTTTCCGCGCCTGCGCCACTTACATGTGCTTACATCGCGTTCTGATTGGCTTACTGGTTTGTTTGCGTCTGTTGTGATTGTCAAGAGTGATTACTTTGTATTTGATTTTACGACAATCAATTGAAAACTGCTGTAATCGAAGGCATACTAAGTAGGCTTGGAAAGTAGTACTCGTACGTAATCTAAAGTTCCTGTTAACGACAGATGTTGACATTTAAGGTTAACTTTGGTTATTGGGTATTTTAGGTTATAAGTTAAGTTTGAGGATTAGGTTTAAGCTTGGGTCAGGGTTAGTTGAAAGTTTTAAGGTCGTTACTCAATACGTTAGGGTCATTTTCATGGAAGTCACAAATCAAACCAGAAAATTTAACGAAAACGGAAGAGGAAGAGCGAGGACCTGCTGGCTGGTTACTTGAACATTGTTAGTGATAGTTGTTATAGCTTTCATCGATAACCTGACTGTCATTATTTATAGAGTTAGTCCGACTGTTATCCGTTATCACAACGGTTTTATAGTCAATAATTGTAGTGATGATGACTCGGATGTTGATGATGATGACGATGATGATGATGATGACGATGATGATGATGATCACGACGATAATGAAGGGAGGACAAAAAGCAGAAGAACGGTAGTGATGAACAGCAAATGAACTCACGTATGATTATGTTATATGGGGATGATGATAAAGATGATGATGATGATGATGTTGATGATGAATGAATGAATGAATGAATGAATGAATGAATGAATGAATGAATGAATGAATGAATGAATGAATGAATGAATGAATGAATGAATGAATGAATGAATGAATGAATGAATGAGCAAATGAACTCGTGTATGTATGAATTACTAACGACGTCATTTACCTTGATCCAAAGCGAAGTTCCAGTCCTTAGCATGCAGGGCCAACTACCAAGAGGAGTTGAATTTCAACTTGACATGAGTTATTTTTAAGTTCCGCTGTCACGGCATGCAACAAAGACATATTGAAGAAGGTAAGAACGTATCTGAAGACACTTCTCTGAAACTCATCCGTCCGTGAGCATGAAGCTGTTGCGGATAATCAATTTGATCTGCACCCCAGAAAAAACTTGTTCTTGAGTTGCCCAGATCTTCATTTCCACCTCAACATCAACAGTCCTGTGGTTTTGTTAGTTCGACAAAACTCGCTCGAGGCCGTGTAGGTTGTGTAGACGGAAAAAATTTTGATTATTTCCGCTTGTCGTTCACGCATTTCACCACTTTTTGACGGAAACCACTGGACTTGTAGCGGATTTTAGATGTGAAAGTGTGCAGCTTCTTTTCTATTGGGTGTTACTGAAACTTGTCAGGAAACCACCACTTTGTTTTGGTGTTTAGTACGTGACAAGGAACAGGTCCGGCTTTACTGAGACATGCATTTCGAATTTTAAGTTTTATAATAATTTATATATTGTTCAACCGGTGCTTGTTGGAAGCCATATGAATTGAGTAATTGCTACCTCATATACAACGCGCAGTTGCGCTACGACTGTTAACTGTCTCGACGATAGGTCAATTAACTTGTTTATTTAACACTGCAGTCTTTTTGTATTTCGGAAAAATTCTTATTAGTTTAATGACAAGTATGTAGCTTTTAAAGGGAAGATCTTAAATAGGAGTTCGTTTTACTTATCAGATGAGTAACGGATGTATAGCTAAACCCATGTTTTCATGAAATGAATACAGTTCATTTCAGTTTAATGCACTTTTATAAGTTTCGATCGCGTTTGATCGCGTTACTCACCCTTCAAGCTCCCAAAAGAAGACAACAAAGACGAGAAGACAAAGAATGTGATAACAGCAAGTATATTTTTTGGTTGTGGTGAACCACTTACGTACAAATCTTTCTAATTCTCAACGATCAATGGTATAATTTAACAACAAGCACTCTTACTGCGAGTTTGGGTGCCCTGTGCCAAAACGAAGGAATGATAAACAAACAGTAACCAGGGTGATAATTTGTGAAAAAAGGGAAAACGAAGGTACACGGAACGTTCCGTTTTCTGCTTGTTGTGTCAGTAACGTGAACAGTTTTCACATCAGCTAAATCGTAAACTAGTTTTTCGTGTAATAGCTTTTAGAACACCGTGGCCAACTGAAAACACCTTTTACAGCCAAATACTCTTCAATAGCGTTATGCTTCTTTTCATCGTTCTTCTATCCCCTCAAATGTTTATCTTGATCGCTGTCGATTTCACCTCTTCACTTGCCTCTTCTCTAATATCTTTTAAATGGAACCCTTTTCATCATAATTCCCTGGTTTGGTGAGTTCTCTTTCTTGTAAAAACTGTTCAAAATCTGGTTAGCAACCCTTTGTTTATTGTAGCTTAAGCCGCCGTTGCTAAGGCGTTACCAGAAAATAATTTTTATTGCGTGATCAAATTAAAAACAATCACGCTTCTAATTAGCGAAGATCATTTCAGGCCGTGTTGGTAAGCAAAGTTTCTTGCAACTTGTTCTCAACTAACGAAGATCACCTCAGGCGGTCTTAAGCAAAGTTTCTTACAACTTCTCTCAGAACAATCTGCAGGAAGTTGCATGAGACCTACCCAAGTGGAACATCGCTTTAATTATAAAATCCATTTCGCTAATTATGCACCCAATCTCATGCAAACACTCGATAACATCTAAACCCTAAAGTAATCCGACCCGTTCAATCATCCGAGTTATGCAGAAGAAATATAACAGGAATTTTCAACTGAACTTTGCCCGTGTTGTTTTTATTTTTGTGTTGATTTTTTGTTTTGAGACGTGACCATTTCCACGCATTTTGTTATGGTTACAGCTCGTCGGTTTTTAAACACAACAGATCTTTTTGAAACAAAGATTGAATGACGAAAATTTCTTTATTCATGCCTTAGATAATGGTGCCAATGATGATTAACGGAATGTCACGGCATCTTTTCACTGCGAAAACTTTCTTGGATCTGAAAAACTGCAGACTACTTGTTACAGAGTTTGATTAATTTTTATCATGGTTAATTTATCACTACAGTTCCAGGTCCTTCGTAAGAAGGAACTTCTTAATTAACGCGAAGCAACCCCTTTGTCCCTTGTTTCTAGGGCGACTGGTACACAGTAAACAAATAAAGGACAAGAAAACACACACACAAGCTGAAACTGATATTACGAAGTTTCCTTATGCGAAACGTCTTAACTCACAATTCACGCTTCGACCAAATCGATATTTGACACATCAACATTAACGCTCGAAAATTCTCAAGTTAATTAGATGCCGGATATAATTTGAATAAAATGGATTAAAACAGCTACTTGCTCAAAAAGGTCGGGGAAAAAATACTAGAAGTGATAAATTCTTACACCCCAGACACCAGTTAAAAATACTATTGCTGCGAATAAAAGTTGCGTGATGTTGACAAACGGCTGTCATTCAGTTTCAAAAATATGGAACTGTTTCTAAAAAATATTGCTCCAAATTAACACACTGACCTATTTTATCAATGCAGCATGATAATTCTTTAAGATGATTTTCACTAAGAAAGGGAAAATCGTTTGGAAAAAAAAACGGAAAAAGTAAAGTTTAATTTTTAGTTTTTAAATCCATATAATATTACGGACTCATTGACCACAAAATTTGTTGGGCGTAGTGAATTAAACTTAACCTGAACAAACAAACGCTCGCAAGGTTGAATATTTCACAGCTCAGTTTACAGCTCTCACAAAACGTCTAGTTTGTACAGGAATTGAAGCTTTCAATCTATTCAGTAAAATAGATCCATTTCTAGGTCACTGAGTAGGCGACCTGACCGCACGACATGACACTATCAATGCAAGCTGTTGTTGTTTGCGAGCGCAGAATTTATTTACATTTTCTCCTCGTAGGAACAGGTTTGAAACATCACCATTTGGAATTTTCACAACATCGACGTTTGTGTCTCGTAGTGGTTTTGAGGAGGTTTGCTTTTATATAAGAATACTGAAATAGTCCGGGGGAGTGGATCTGTTCTTAGACAGATTGGTCTGTGCGCTCGACGAAACAAACATTCGCTGTAGATTACAATAGCGTAGCTCGCAAAGCGTGATCTATCAATTTCGAATCCCAGAGGGATAAAACGAAGCGTGCCAAACAATTGCCTGGAACAAAAACGCAAAAAAGGCCGATCATTAAGTAACATAGAAAACGCAGAGCTCCTAAAGAAGCCCTCAAAAACATAAGCGCCATCCAGCTCGCCGATGTAAACACTCCATTCATCACGCACAAAAAAAGTTGATTTTTAAAGCCTAACATATCGACATTATACCCGCGCGCCGATCAAGAATAAAATGTTTTTCACTTCTATCTAGTGAAAGATTAATATGTAGAGCAAAAAACGTCGCTTACCTGACGATTTATAAAGGCGAAGAAGCACACACTCTTAGGTACACACCCCTACTGAACTGTAGAACACAAGATCGAGTGATTGGCCACACCAAATATGCAATGAAGCATGTCAGGTTCTACATATTTATCAACGTGACGTCAAGGTTGCCCCGGGTCACGAAGTGTATTTGTCTGTTAGGCGAGATAGGACAATAGGCGGGAATGTTATTGTTAACATGCAAAATGATAGAGATCCAAATAGATACTGATGCAGAGAGTTATATTATTTGAAATTTGAAGACATTTATTTGTGCAAGAGATGCAAGGGAAAAAAATTGTCGCTAGTTATACTGGTTGAAGGAGCAAAAGACTGTGTACGTGACATCGAATATTTGGTCGTGACGTCGACCGGGCGAACGGGATCGAAAGTACCGAACCTCGAAATGCAAGCATATTTATTTTATATTCATATCCGATCCATACGTATATACGCCTTCAAGTCGGTCATGCAGAAACCTCTACTCCCGCCCTCGCCCCCGCTGGAAAGAGTATAATTAAATGCGATGAAAGGAAAGAGTAGATCTAGAGTTTTCAGATTTTCAACAGTTTAGTCTGGAATAGAGTGTAGCAAACAGAGAGGTTTGTTCTAGAAAAGGGTATCATTTATCCTAATTTATCGGCAAACTAGGGATTGACCCTCGGTGAGTTAACATAAGTTTAGGATAGGGTATATTAGGGATTGTTGGTAGTGTAGAACATGCAGGGTTGTAAAGTGTAGCTGAAGATGGTCTGGTATAGGGTAAGGGTTTTAGAGTTCCAGCGGCACACCTCTTCCAAAAATTTACAGAGTACCCTCTCGGGTTTGACGCTGTACTATCTACTGTAAGTATATATTTAGACTGCCGGTAGTCGTCCTGTTTTCCTCAGATCCTGCACGCTACTGGCCTCCCACGCAGTCGTTTTTATGGGAGCCGTATATTTGTGGGGAGGAGGGTAATATGACTCCCCTAAAAACGACTGCGTGGGAGGCTAACACGCTACACGCGAACGGTAATGTATTAATTATGCAATTCAACAGTAAAACGAGCAGGGATTGGGGAGAGGGAGAAAATAGAACTTTCTTCTTCCTCCTCTGCGCCCACTCTTAACAAATTTGGAGAAGAAAGACACTGCTCGTGGTCAAGTATATTCTACTCCAAAGATGACTTCCGCCGAGTCTGGCCGGATGGATATCAGCTAACTTGATAGACTGAGTTTCCTATAATACAAAGTTTATAAACTGGCAGGACCTCAGCGACAAGTTGTTGGGAGTTGCCGGATCTTCATTAGATCTAGATCAGTAAAACATTTGAAACAAAATAATATACTCTTAGGCCTCATTTATGGTCTCGGGTGACCCGAGACCCCCCCCCCCCCCCCCTCCTCTAGACAACCTTGCTGAGTGTTTAGATGATAAGAAGTTGGCATTAGTACTGGCTGGCAACTTTATAGCTAGCCTGCGTGCAGACGTCCCTTTTCCGCGGGTGGAAGGAAATAGGAGACGTCTGAACGCAGGCTACTTTATAGCTAGAGCAGTTTTCAAATGAGTGTCGAAAGTAATGTTATGTTTGTTTTGGTTTTGCTTTACTTCGCTCTCTGATTGGATAAAAAAGTTCGCGCCACTTTCTCAACCAATCAGAAGTAAAACAACCAAAACCAACCGTGACTTGTTCGAACGCGTTTTCCCGCGCTTGACGCTAATTACTTGTATTTGCTTCAATTTCTGTTTGGTTCGTTTTGTTTTTTGTTCCTGTTGTGATTGGATAGAGTGATTACTTTGGTTTTGGTTTTACGGCACTCATTGAAAACCACTCTATTCTGAAATCTTACTTTGATGTTCATGACCTCAGTACGCCTTTTTCCTAAAAAACTTTTCGTTGATTTCGATCACTGTAGGCTCTGTTTGTTTAAATATTATTTCTTCGACGTACATTTTGCTAAATCAGTCGTTTTTAACCCAAAAACCAGGGGTAACGAGTGACACGAGGCACGCAAAAATCGCCCCGGGAAAGCGAGAAAAGTATTTATGGATTTATATGGGAAAAAGTTGTCGCGCCCGATGGCTTGGAAAAATTCTGCTCGTAAAATGGCTTATTTTACCTGCCGGCAGTTCTCGCAAAAATGGCTTATTCTGCTCCGACACCCTTATTCCAAATTTCGGCCATTAGGGCCTTATGCATTTTCGTAAATATGGAAGGGAACCTGGGCCTAACCCCTAAATACTAATTAGATTTTCATTATGCATAACAAAATTGTAATTTATCTTACTTTATATCACTAATATTAGACTTTAGTATAAATCTACTAGCGTTCTATCACTAATGCTGTTCTCTGATTGGCTATAGCTACGCTACTCACTATCTATTCTGTTGTAGATAGTAAGTACAGTGTTTTCCGCGCGCGGTGTGACCTATTTATATCATTTTTCAATAAAAACATGTAGTGTCTACTGTTAAGTTTTGAACTTCTAGTAGATTTATACTAAACAATTAGATTATTCGCTCTCGATTTCTATGCGTGATAGTTGATTCGGCCTTCGGCCTCATTAACTATCACGCGATAGAAATCTCGAGCTCATAATCTAATTGTTAAATAGACAACAGGAGGGAGTGATGAACTTGGGCCTGGGCACAAGCGCCGGTATTGGCGAATGAAAAACCGAGGTGTCTGGCCATCGTGACGTCACAAATAAATCTGCCCCGGAAATTCAAAGGAAAGCTAACAAATGGCTTCCTCGCAAATGTTTACAGTCCAGTTTCTCAAAAAGAACAGATCAAAACAATAAAAGAACGAAAGGCATGCTGCATGCTATAACATAAAAAGTATTCTTAATGCAAATTGGTCCTCAAAACAAAATAACCAATTGGCAATAAGACTCAAAAGATTTCATGGACGCTTTGGTCGATCGATTGAAATCGTGATCAAGATCACCTTTCAGAAGCTGTATCTCACAAACCCTAAGATGTGTCGCTTGGAGACAAAAACATAACTTTTACATGTATAAACTCTGTCCAATTTTAGGAGAATAAAATTGCGTAACAATTTCATTAAAATGATCAGTGGCTTTAAACATCATTAAAATGTGGAGAAGAATACTCCAACACAAAGAAACGTTTACTGTGAATTCATGTGCTTTGTTCGAAGTTAATAATGGACCACAGTAATTCCTTACTTTGCTAAACTATCTTGTAAAAAACGACAAAGATGACAACATTTGCTGGAGGCGAGGCAAAACAGCTGACACGCTGGCTTTCCGGCCAAATTTGTGCTGATCTCTTATCGAATAATTATAAAAAACCACAGTTTATCTAAAACGCCAACTTTCTCAGGTTACTGATGCTAAGGGTTAACAAGGCTCTCTCTTTACTAGAATGGTCCTCAGTTTGACTGTTTTAAAATTAATTAATCTTTGAAAATCAAATGACAGGACCAATTCAATTTATTTGCGAAACGGTCATCGTCAGTTGTGGATCAAGTAGACGGTCAAACTCTTTCTAAAACACTATGCAACCTGGACAGCAACTGAATCTGGAGGAAACTGGAGGTATTGAGAATAAATCACTGAATCACTGATCCAAATGGTACTCAAATATATCTATTAGTTTTCATAAAAAAGTACAGAACCAGATCAGCGTAGACTTGTTTCCTCAGGCGCCCGCATAATTTGCGAGCTGATTCAGATTTTTATGTTGTTCTGCAAAAGTGTAGTTTACACGGGTCAAATGAGGTGGCAAAAATTTTCTAAGCTTGATTACTCTTTCCCTAGCAATTAAATAACACTATTCTTTCCTTATACAGAAGATGGAAGCAAATACTGTAAGAAAAGTTAACTTTTAAGTGCTAAACATACCCTTCTAGGTTCGCCTTCTATTATACTCAGCTAAACAAACGGACTGATCATTTTTTTGGCAAATACTATACCACTTTTTTTAACTTGAGTACTTTTGTTAAACTATAGGCTAGTCCGTAGCCAAGTTTCAAGTTTCCCTGTGGTATATAACTGAAATAAACACACTTTTTGGGACGCGGACAATAACAATTTTCCCGCATAATTCTTCGATCCCAGAGAGTAAACAGGACTCTTTAAACATTATTTAAGTGTGATTTTAACGTTAAGACAAAGAGCCACTTACCTATATCGAAAGAAGGGATGACTAAAATTCCATTACCCAAGAGAACAAGCTTAGCTGAAAGCTTAATAGCACAAAAAATACGTTTGTAGCCCGAACTCTAACATAGTTGCCCGAGCGCCATTTTTGAAGACTCGGCAAACTCGCGCGCTTTTCACGTCGTGACGTCACGATGGCCAGACACCTCGAACCAGCCGAGCGGCGAGTTCATCACTCCCTCCTGATAGACAATGTCGTGGGCACTTTTATGTAATGCCGCTGACTTCAAAGTAGGTGATGGAATCATGCGAGTGCGTTTTAGCTAATAATCACATTGATCACACGCTATTTTCCATTTGTTTTGTATTTAGTTGTCAATTTTTCATAC
Source organism: Siderastrea radians (assembly GCA_964017195.1). Taxonomy (NCBI): domain Eukaryota; kingdom Metazoa; phylum Cnidaria; class Anthozoa; order Scleractinia; family Rhizangiidae; genus Siderastrea; species Siderastrea radians. The sequence continues at coordinate 37,813,765 of OZ024891.1, read as the reverse complement.
AACTGTTATGCATATCATTAGTGTCACTGATTTTCCGTTATTCTGCTCAAATTCTCTTCGAAAATGCCTTATTCTGCTCGAAATTCTGCCGGCAGAATTTATCCAAGCCAACCTGCTACCCTACCTGCCGAGGTGAGACAACCCTTGCCCCCCCCCCCCCCCGATTTGCCTTGCCTCGATTCGTTAAGTTGTCAAAGAAACAGGTGAGAAGTGGTCCGTGCCTAAGATTGCAAGCTGTAAAGTTACACCTCATGAAAGTTGTAAATTCAACATTTTGCGAGGAAAAATGGTAAACATGCACACGCGCCTAATCAATTCAATTTTATTCTTCCATATTATAATTCTGAAGTTATTTTAAAGGATTTATAATTCTGCATTATTTTCTCAATTGTGAGTCACGCAACGCTGTCTAGCGTTTTCATGTTTGTGGTTTAAGTAAAAAGTAGATTTTTCCAGTTTAGTTCGAAAATATCGCAGTCTTTGTGATCGTAAAGCTGAAGTCAAATAGGTGTTTTTCCACCCGCTGTTAGAACAAAGCCTCTGGAATATGAAATGAGCTTTAGGTTGTAAAGGTGCGAAAAGTAATATCTTTACCATTTCCTCTATTGAAGTTCTGATCCGCTTGATGTAAAAGATCTCGGTGGGTAGCAGGGTCAAAAGTCCCTCTTACAGTGGCACCAAAATATTTCAGTAATTAAAATGGGTACTTATCTACGAAAGATTGCGGGGAAATTTCAGGATAACAAAAGGAATATATTCAGTACACCTGGGTAAACAAAATAATATTAAAAGCTTGCCTTATAATCTTTATTTATTCATTAATGTAAGTTACTTCAAGGAAACTATAGAAACGATGAATAGCAACTAAAACAAGCTATTCAATGCAGCATCAATAGATAGAGGACCCTTGCAGTTCAAACAAATTTAAGCGGTGAAAGGGATTACCTTTGCATGCTTTATCAACTAGGCTATCAAACCAACTGGGAGCTGTAAGATACTTGTGGAAGATGGAGGGTGAAATATCAAAAATGTAAATTGTGGATAAAAGATACAATAGGTGGAAGACCCCTGGAATTATGCAGCAACAGCGCGAGGAAAGGACGGACATTTTACACTGTGGTTTGACTGATACACTACTAAAATGATAAATCTTTTGCATCATAACTGACCAATTTTTCGTATCCTTCTTCCTCTCCTCTATTAATTTAGTATTTAGTTTTCTGTAATTCTTGCCTGTAAATTCCTTAAAGTTGCCAATTAATGTACCTTATTTGACTGCTGTATCTTTGTAGCTCCGCCCGCCTCGATTAGCTTCTTCTATTTGCGGGCGGTACCGAATCTTCAATTATCCGTATTTTAGTACTTAATAAATTTTGCATTTAATAATTTACGTATTTTTGTGAATTTGTTGTGAATAAACTTGTAACTTGTGACCTGTAACTAAAAATTACTCCAGTTTGTTGTCAGATACAGCCGCTGGAACTTCAGTAGCTGAGATTCTTTGATCTGATTGTTCGCTGCTGCACCGTCAAGTGAAATGTCTAAAGGACCAATTGTGTCAATTTTGAGAAAGAATAGGTGATTTCCTGTCCCAGTCTGGTGGGATTTTAATTCTGCGATTCCAGCAAATTAAAAAATATTGGGTAATTGCTATTTATGAAAATGTACCTGCGAATAGAAGTTGGTGCCGATCACGGCCATTTTAAAGGGACAGTATCACGCGAATTTTGCTCGCGTCTGTAACTCTCTGAAAAGCTAATAGTCACATTTGCATAAATGAAAACCTAAAAATGATGGTCAATTTCTTGTTCAGACACATACTAATTCAGTCAAACCATTAATAAGTATCTTTGGCCACGGATGGCCAGGATGGAAACGGATTACAACTTAAAAACGTTCGACGTGCGTTTTCAAGTTCTGTGCTTGTATCTTGCAAAAATCATTGAAAAACTCATTATGGTTTGCACTCCTTGCAAAAATTCACTTGATATCTTCCTCTTGATGTTCCAGGAACATTTTGTGTGTGAGCAAAGGCATTTAATCATAATTTTAGCAAAGTTTACGAACTCGCAAGCAAAATCCCCGTGACACAGCATCTTTAACTAGTTCTGTTCAGTCTCCAGTCAATCGACAACGATCAACTTGGACCAAGACTCAGGTAAGTGGGGAAGAAGAAGGGGGAGGGATATCGAAGCGAACCCCAAGGGAAACGGGAAATCGTTCAGATTAACTGCAAAATAAGGCATATGCTGTATATTAACTTGACATGGGGGACTGAGGGAGTGGGGTGCAACCCCCTCAACCTTTCACCCACTTCCGCCCGTTCGGCTATTTGTTATTTTGCGTTCCAGATTACCATTGCAGCCAACAAGCTCAGCGCTATTTACCTTTGAGGTGGAGGATGAGGGGGGAGAGGGAGGGAGAGATGAGGGGGATGGGAGGGGAGGGAAAGGGGAAGGGGGTGCAATCTTCTCAATCCTTCCCCTATTTCCGCCCCTGCGGCTATTTGTTATTTTCTTTTACAGAGTATCAGCGAAACAAATAAACTCGGCGCTATCTGTCAGACAGTTGAATCTGTCCAACTCCCTTTGCTATGTCTAGTGAAGCATCCTTAGTCGATGAGTCAAACTTTTTCTGCTGACTCGGCAACTTTTCTTCCTGGATGCTGTGACCTGACAGTTCGTCATCATGGCGACCACCACAGGCGCCCTTCTCATCGTTTTGCAATTTGAAGCCACCTCTGTCTTCCTGTTTACCATCTTTTTCATGTTTGTCTTGATTACTGTCGCAGTCTTCAGCAACACCGATACCTTCACCATCTTCATTTCCATCCACGTCATCTTCAACATCATCATTTTCGCCATCGTCATCATTATTATCATCGTCATCTCCGCTGTCACTGTTTTCACTTTCACTCTCACTTGACTCCTCGTGACTGAAAACAACAATAAATCACATGCAGAATAAAAGTCATACTGCCACAAAAAAGTTTTCACCTCATACCGGAATGACAGCCGTGCCGGTGTCACGTAAACACCCCCTAAAAGATGCCACGGGTAGAAATACTCCAAGTTGCTACAGAAACCGGACCTAAGGGTGTTTCGTGTCGTGCCGTTTCTGAAAACCTGAGCTTTTTACATCGAGTGTGGGTTGAAAGTGAACGACTGTCAGCCACAAGTTTTATCGGCACGAAACTCGGTTTGCCGTGACATTTTTTCCATCGTTTTCATATGAACTTCACGCCGTAAACTGTGGTTTAAACTGAATCAAATTTGAAGGTTCTGAGAACCGGAAGCGACCTTGCCCTTTGCATTTGATCGGCGCGAAGGCCGGTAATTTCCTCCTGGGTAGCCTCCAACGTAGACGTTCTTAGGGCTTGTCACGCAATCCATTCAGCGCGTGACGAGCCCAAATAATATCTGCGCTGGAGGCTAGCTGCCTCCTGTCTCATTCAATCCAATGGAATGGACACAGAGTTGAACTCGACGTCTTCTCTCTATGTCATGAAAGCTCGCACCGAAACATTTGAGAAGACCTTTATACAAACCTTAGTATGGGCCGGTTGGGATTGCATCGTTCCTTGGCCATATCAATGTACATCATATCTGTTAAATGAAGAAAACGCACCTTAGAGACCGGAGGGGGTTAAAGGGTGATAACAGGTCTCGAAGGACCATCAGGCGCACTTTGTGTTTAAGTGCCAAGGATCAGCCGCTGGGTAATAGACTCTGCCAAGCCGGATGTCACACATCCCCGTCATAACCGCTAGTGATCCAGTCTTACTGCGAGATTAAGCTTGAGACTTCTCCCCTCAACCCACGAAAATTACTTGGTTAACTAGGGAACTGGATAAGCAATAGGCTTTCACCTGACGGTTAGGAACCCGGGGGAGGTACCCCCCTTTGGTGAGCTATATGGCGAGGTTCCGCCCAAAATGTTCTCCATACATTTGGAACAGAACTTGTAAGGAAAATTTGTCTAAATATCAAGACATCTTATCCTTGGTGATTGTTTCCTTTATTCTCATCACTTGAATGACTGAAAAAAAAAACACTCAGTGATAATGTAATAAGAAATTTTATTTTCGTCACTGTTAGGGCTTGAAGGGTTAATGTTTTGGGTTGAGAACTGTGCAGACATTAAATCACTTTTGATCGTGCGTAAAATGCTCTTAGAACACGAAGAGGGAAAAATGAAATGCTTTTCTTAATGGAAGAACAACCCATAATCAGAATTTAGAGATCCTTCCCAAGACAGAAGAAAAAACTTGCAATCCATTCGGTTCATGCAAGCCATCTGCGGCCAAACGCACTGTTTTACAGTCTCGGTGCTGTCAGCATATCAATTCTCGTTACTGGTTGCCATACATTTGTTGTAGTGGTAGTTGGGAGAAGTTGTTCAAATATCAAAAGAGTTCGTCCCTGGTGATCATTTCCTTAATTCTCCACACCAGTGCATTTAATTGTGCATTGATATTACAAGGAGAAATTTGATGCCGATCACTATTGGGGGTTAAAGGGTTAAAGATACCGTGTGGCATGAAATTTTCGCGGGAGTTAAATTTCGCGGAAGGCCGATTTTTTGTTTCGTGGGAACAAATTTTCGCGAATTCAGGATTTCAGACTTAACCACAGGGCACAAATTTTCGCGGATTTCTCGCACGTTTCTAGGTCTAGCTACAAAAATCCCGAAAAATGGCCTAAAAATCTTTCCGGAATTTCTCCAAAAATGTTCTAAAAATCTCCGGTTTCACCTCTAAAAATCCCATAAAAACTCCTAAAAATCTTTAAAAATCCCATGATATTAAAAAAAAGGGTGACCTGTGGTGAAAATTCCATGGCTTTGGTGGGCTTTCTACTAGCGCCCTCAGTCTCAGCCAAATCAAGAAGTTCTGCTGAGCCCGCCATTTTGAACTCACTGACAGCAAGGAATGCTGGATTATGGGTAAAACCGCCGACCGATACTGTGAGGGGGCATCAAGGGGGCATCAAGGGGGCATCAAAAAGTTTCGTCACAATCGCTTGTGGCGAAACTTTTCTAAGTTTCAAGCTTTTTTGTAACAAATCAACAAAAAGCCTTGAAAATATTCACCAAAACCTCTAAAAATCCCTCCAAATCTCTAAAAATCCCATGAACCTCGGATTTTTGTAGCTAGGCCTACACGTTTCTCACTGTTATTTGACGTACGAAAGTTGTATAGAGAAACAAGAGCTGAAATATTGTCTTGTTTATTTTACCAGGCATTTAGATTGTGCCAGACCAACGAAAAGCGGCGCGCAGCGCTAGGGTCGGCGCGCCACAAACTTAACGCTTGGAACAGGCTAACAGATACTATTCCTTGTGATGCGATTGTAAAGAGGAAGGTCCTAATATTCTTTTCTCAGTCAACTCAACTGAAATTCAGTAACCTAAATACATGGAGTAAACTTTACTTAAAGTGCCACTGGGTCCAGAATTTTGGTATTCCATATTTTTGCATTTTCGAAAATAGTCTGTGATTGTTAGTCACCATGCCAAATTCCAACTCATTATGACGACTGGAAGTCGCTTTTTTCGGACGGTTTTTGTCGAGATTTTACGGCCGCCATTACTGGCCCTTGCTCTAGCCTGCGTAGCAAGCGTTTCCGTAGGGTTTTCCTTCCGTTCAAGGCGGTTTTCGCTTTTTGGCGGCGCAAAAATTGGGGCGAACGCAAAACTGATGGAAGCTTGCGCTCGCCCCAATTTTCACGCGTTCAAAAAGCGAAAAATGCTTCAAACCTGCGGAAAGCCCTACGGAAACGCTTGCTACGCAGGCTACCCTTGTTCCGGAAGCTGGCTTGCGAATTAGCGGAAGTGACGTTAGAGGCTCACCTCAAACCTAGTACCTTCATACGGTTACTTGCCGCGGGAAATTTAACTGTCGTCGAGGGAAGATTTCCTGCCAACTGTGTGCTGTACGGCCTTGAAATTTTCGTTGCTGCAGCAGTTATAAAGGGTATTACTTGTGTTGTACAAAGCTACAACAATAAATCCAACCAAGCTGGTATTTCGCTTCATCAAAGCCTTGTGAGCGGACCCGCAATGGAAAAATGGATAATGTTCGTACTCACACACAGTGCAAATTTCAACCCGAGAGGTATTTTTGTCGGCTGTTCTGATCACTTCACGGACGAGTGTTTCCAGAGGGCTGTTCATGTGGAAGGATCCCAGAGGTCGATTATTCCATTGCCCATTCCAACTATATGGAAAAAAAGATCCAGAAAAAACGAGACGAAAGGTACCTAATCTTAACCCAGTTGAAGTGACAGTTTGTTTCTCTTTCAACGCATCCACCATTGTGCAAAACTTATTTTCTTTAAGTTTGTTTTGCTTGTGGAAAACCCTTTCAGTTCTTCCGTCTGCTAGCGCGAAGATCTTCGTCGTAGTCCTCATAAAATGCATCCTGGGCGAATGCAGGACCGCCGAGATAGTTTGTATTGCTTAGCTTTTGTCCTTTTTTTAAAATTCCACGTGTTAATTTCAAAGCAGTAATCGCTTAGAAGCGTGGTCATTTATTTTATAGCATACCATCCTGAATGTCGAGAAACTTTTCTCCTTATTCCCTGTTGGTGAAGAGTCGATTGACATTATTGTTCGAAATATATAAAGGCTTCAACCGGTCTGCTCGTCTTGCGTGGAAATTTAAGTTGGGAAAAAATATCACACGCCACTATTTGTCTAAGGGGTTTACACAGTTATTTCTTTTAACTGTCATAGCAATCTTAGTTAAAGAACTACAAAGAAAAATGATAAGAAATCAAGTTATTATTTTTACGCAATGAATAAAGCAAGTGAAAGCTTTGTTTCCTCGGCGGTCCGCATGTTGTTGTTGAGCAGCAGAAAATTTTCCTTGTGGCTTTGATTTGCACTACAAATATTTAGATTCCGGTCACACAAGACCTCCAGTTCTTAAAAAAAAGGTTTTGGTTTATTTCACTTTTTTCGGCTCAAGTTAAATAGAAACATAGAAACGCCAAGCACTTGTGTTTCTATGCATTAAGCGACCACTGTACTACGATGGACACGATAAGCTTCATCAGCTGACTGCCAGATGACTACAGCATTACGGCTCTTCAAGAAAGTTTCCCATACTATGCTAAGAATGGCCAAAAATCTCAATGCTTTACAATGTCACCCGGGAATGTAAATATAAACAACGGCAGACAAAATATAGCTTCTTTTATTTCTCCAACGAAGCGAACAATAAAATCAATCGACCGGCGGATGCTTGAGAATTCGCGAGCATCAAATTCTAGAGTTTTTATAGGTGTTTTGTCTAAATTTCCAAAGCTTAAAACATCAGTTTTTTGAATAGCTGGACAGCGATTTATCCGTTGGATAAGAGTTATCCGCTCTTTTAGCAACTTGCGCCTGAACTGCAATCACTGTATAAGCATTATTTCGCACATATTTTGAACTCCCGCCAATAAGGCGAGAAAAACAACTTTGAACAGTTTGTTTAATGCATTGTTCAATTCTACCTGTTACCATCCACCCCCCGGGCATACCCCCGGGGATTTGCAATTTTTTTCACACTTGGCGGTCTATTCCCCACCCCCGGGCACGCAGAAAGAGACAATTCCCCACCCCCGGGACTCCTCATCGACCACAAATACGTTGTTTTGTAGCAAAACCAGATGTTTTGGCAAGAACTTTAACTATTTTTTAGAGTTTATTGAACGAAGGACACTATATGTATAATATAACAAAAACATGAACACTATATTTGAAAAAGAAAACTGAAGAAACAACTCTAACCGCACTGGCATACGGCTAGCAAGTAACAAATGTTCTTTGCCACGTGTTTTATTCTAAATCTAGCGCATACGCACAAGGGGCGCAGCAGTTTACCGAGGGGCTTTCTTAGCTTGTTTCATAAGAACACGGGACTGAGATCTCTGTTTAATATAAAGCCGTGCGTCCGTTTTTATATAGAGTCTATTTTGCAAGTCGTCTTACATTTTTATACATAAATACACTGAACAAATATTTCTTTGTTTGTTGCGAACGCCATCCATTCGCGCATCAATCACACATTCGTCTAACAATTTATAATAATACAGGTACCTTCGAATACAGATTTTAATTTTGAGCGTTTATTCTTCTCTAACCAGTCTGCTACAAATTCTAGAGATTTTCCCTGGAAATAGGCAGTCTTCTCCGCGCGGTCCGGCGCCATCGTGTCAACCGAGAAGTGATGTACTTTACAAGAACAGAAAAAAGTTTTTTTTTTGCCCCGCCCCCCTCCTCCGGGACAAGACCGCTTCAAACAATTCCCCACCCCCGGGTCTGTAGGGCTGGACTTGTCCCCTCGGTTTGTAGTAGGACACTTTGTGTGTTATTATATAGCGTGCCAAAAGAGTCAGAACTGGTTAGAACCGGTTCGAGTGGAGTTCGGAGAAAAGGAAGAAACACGTGCAGTTGTTGTTGAATCTTGTCTTGTCTTTTGAGTTCAAATTCCCTACTACAAATTGGTGGAAAATCCGGGATTCAAGCTGAACACCATGCCTGCCACAGTAGAAGAGCTACAAGGACTAATTGCTGGACTTAGCGAAGTTGTTAAGGGCTTAGCCACAAATCTAAACACAGTCGCGACTCAAGTTGGCGCCATTACCGCCGCGTCACATGGTCAACAATCGAGCGAAGCCGACCCTGTTGTTACTCAGAATCCAAATTTGCGCCTTCCAACACTCCAGTTGCCCACCTTTCGACAGGATACTACGGTTCAAGACGACATTTCTTACTTTCTGGAAAGATTTCAGGAACAAACAGCTCATTTAACGCCTCCTGTTCGACAAGCGCTCCTTGAACAACAATGCCTTGGTGAGTGGCCTCGATCTGTGCTGTCGTTTTGTCGATCGACCGAAGGATTCAGCGCCCAAACGCCATCTCAGCAATTCGACATGTATGTCAAAGCCCTCCGAGAGGAATTTGAAGAGCCCAAAGATTCGAAATGTCGCCGCCTTGCTTCCGAGTTAAGTGCAATGGTGCAAGATCCTTCGGAGTCAATTGATCAATTTGCCTTCAAGTACAAGAATGTTTTACACAAACTGGACAAATTGGGGGAAAATCTCAGTAAAGCTTGTCCCACTTACGTTACCTCGCAATTCATTTCAAAGTTGCAACCGCACATTGCTCAGCACATCGTTTTGCAGGCGGATCAGATTACTCGTCTCGATAAAGCCATTGAAGCTGCTCGTCGAATTGAACAATCGTTCTCCGCTAAGACTCCTGCATCTCAGTCACTAGCTTCGACCTCACCTGGTTCAACCTCCACCTCCACTCTTGCAGACTGGAAACCTTCGCGTTCAGCCCTAGTTACTACGCCTACTCGATTTAATTCACCCCGTGGATCTCATCAACAGCAACAAAACTCCTGCTGGATATGTGGTGACACAAACCACATCTCACGTGATTGCACAAAGCGTACGAAGCGACCTACCAAGAAAACTCCTGAAGTCTGTCGAAATTTTAACAAGTTCATTTCAGCTAACTGTGAGCAAGCCAACAACAAATGCTCTGCGGGAAGATTGCACAAATGTTCTAACTGCAACAAATGGGGATGTAAAGCTGTTCGTCACAAAGAGACACCCCCTCAATCTCTGGTCGCTGGTCTTCAGTCTACAGATAAACCAAGTGATGAAATTGCACCTGTGGGTCAAGACACTGCCGTCTTTGGCCTGCCAGCTGTTACCAACCCTGCTGGGTCACTCAAGGAACGTCACATCCTCTGGACCCCTGTCATCTCTGCTGGTGAAAAACTTCCACTACCCCTTGACAGTTGCTGCTCCGTATCTCTTGTCAGTCGCTCCCACGCTGACCTTGTTGCTTCAAAATGTCCAAAGTTAAAGTACCAGTCTCTTGAGAATCCTATTGCTGTATCTGTTGCTGATTCACAGTCTCAGTTGAAAGCCATTGGCACAATGGAAATTCCAATCCAATGGAACAATGGAAAAGAAAGCACCTTTCAAATGCTCGTAGTACCTGGTCTCTCTTGGCCCGTGTTATTCGGTGAGAATCATTTACACGCCACTCAGGCCTTGGTGGATCATGCTGAGCCTAGCATCCACTTTCGACATCCCAGCATGTCATTCAAAATTGCCTGTTCTCTCCAGAACCCATTGACAGAAGCACATGGTTGTAGCAGTAACACCCATGCTGGTGTCACCTGTCTGCTTACTGGTCCCTCATTTCCAGGCTATTCTCCAGGAAATTCTCAGCTAAATCGTGGACTGAACTTTGTCTCTGTCTGCCTTACCGTTGGAACTGCACTCATGGCTTTTTCACCTTCTGACTTATGGGTCGATGGTCAAGACATACAGCCTGGTGTCAAAGTTTTAAGTGGCCCGTTCCACATGACTGCTGCCACAGACCAACTGGTTCCAGCCAAGTCATGCCATGCATCAGTTGTTAACCTCCCAGAAACTTCATCTGAATCCAGTTTTGTCCAACACATCTCAGATCCTCAGCCTGTGTACACTGCAACCCTTGCTATCGAGTGCAAACGTAAACAAGCAGACATCCCTCAAAACATCATTCTTGGACATCTTCGGCCAATGCAGAAAGAAGACACTCAAGTTTATGAAGATGCAGCAGACAATACAGCATCTGTTCTCGCTGAAAGCTGGATGTCATGGGCGAATGGACAACAAGTACTGCCACCTTCATCTGCCATGCAGCCTCCATCAAACATTTCTTCAACTCAAACCTGGAAGTTATCTGAACAACAGAAAGAATTAGCAACTGCAGGACTCGATTCCTCAGTTCTGTCCCCTTTCAGTGAAAACATTAGCGAGTTCAATGAACACGACAAGGAATTTGTGCCTCCCACAACCACACCACTGGATCCCTTTTCAGATGAGTATTACCAAGCTCTTCTTACAGCACTGGCAGTTGATTCACCAAAGTATGCCCATGTTGATCCAGACACCCTCCAAGAATTTAAACAGCTTCTGCGGAAGTACCCCACTGCATTTCTTCTTCCTGGCTCTCCACTGGGTGAGATCAAAGGTTTTCAGCATCACATCGACACAGAGAATGCCTTACCTGTCTACAAGCATCCTTACCGCAAAAGTCCCGAAGAGCTTCTTTCTATCAAGAATGAGTTGCAGCGCATGCTTAAGATGAAGATAATCCAACCAAGTAAATCTGAATGGGGAGCACCTTGTATCCTTGTCCGTAAACCACTTGAAAATGGTCTTCCGCAACCACCGCGCTTTGTTGTTGACTACAGAGGCCTCAACAGTGTAACTCGTGGTGATGGCTACCCCATTCCATCCATCGCTAGTGTCCTTGATTCAGTCTCACTGGGCAAGGTTTTTGGTCACTGTGATCTTGCAAGTGGATATTGGCAGATTCCTCTCAGCCCACAAGATCGCCACAAAAGTGCCTTTTGTACTCACGTGGGACTTTATGAATTCTTGCGGTTACCATTCGGATTAAAAACGGCTCCTAACACGTTTCAAAGGATTCTTAACACAGTGTTTGCAGACTATCTACATCAGTGGATGACGGTGTATGTTGATGACATCATCATGTGGGCCAGTACATACCGTGATGCACTTCATACATATGAACTGTTGTTCGCAAGATCTGTACAAGCTGGCATTCAATTTAAGCCTTCAAAGTGCACCTTCTTTGCTAAGGAAATCCAAGTCTTAGGACACACCATCACTGAATATGGGCGAAAACCTACCTCAAAGGGCATCGAAGCTATTTCCAAGATGGAGCCACCGTCTAATGTCACCGGTCTTAAGAGATTCTTGGGTCTCTGCAACTTCTTTCGTGACTATATACCAAACATGCCCTCTCGAACCCAGCAACTCCGTCAGCTATTAAAGAAGGACATTCCATTTAAATGGACACTGCATCACACTAATGAATTTGAGGACCTAAAATGTGCAGTTACTAGCTCAGATGTAATGTTGTATCATCCTGACTGGAATTCTCCATTTGAACTTCACGTGGACGCCAGCAAATTAGGATGTGGTGCCATGCTTGCACAGTGGAAAGATGACAAGCTCCGACCTGTCAGATTTGCATCAAGAGCCTTTAGTCCTGCCGAATCCCGATGGCACACCTTACAACAAGAACTATTCGCTGTGAAATGGGGCTTAGAACATTTTCGCCCTTACCTTCTAGGTCGACGTATCAAAGTTGTCACTGACCATGCAAACTTGAAGTGGCTGACTTCTTTGGCACCTCAGCAAGCCAAACTGGCTCGTTGGTGTATGTCTATGGCAGAGTTTGATTTCTTCATTGAGCACCGTCCTGGCGTAACAAACATTGTCCCAGATGCCTTAAGTCGCCAGCCAATGTCGGATTTACCTGTTGCTGAAGAATCTTATGCTCCGGAAAACGGTGTCATCTCCTTCCTTTTAATTGCAATGTCTGTGGATGTTCCGCATCATACGCCCACTCTAGTATCTGAAACACTCAACGGAACTTTGGCTTATTTACGCCATGTCTGCCTGTTGACTCACACTCAGGTTCACCCTCCAGCATCAATGCCTGTTGAACCTGAGAACTTCAAGGAAGCTGCTGCTGAGACCAGTTCAAATGAATACTTACAAGTTCTAGCAGGACTTAACTTTCGTCGCACTGAGTTTGCAAAACAGCAACAACAGGATTACTGGTGCAGCCTTGCTTTTAAGTTCTTGACTTTCAATGGTGAGAAATCAAAATTACCGAATGTGCCACAAAAACATCTACATTGGGTTCAGCATTTCTCAAAGCGTGCAGCTCTTATTGATGGAATCCTTATGTACCGTGACGAATTCATGGATGATCCAAATCACTATCGCTATGTCGTCCCAGATGATATCCAGTTACGTCGACATCTGCTACGAGCTTATCATGACTCTCCTCTTGCCATGCATAGAGGCAGAGAAGCCACTTACCAATCTTTGGCAAAGGACTTTTACTGGAGAAATATGTCAAAACATGTCCGAAACTGGGTGCGCAGATGCCCTGAGTGTATTCGCTTTAAAACCAGTGATCAGCACCATGGTCCCATGCAAGTCAGACTCTATGAACATCCGTTTCACACCCTGGGTATCGATTATGTTGGCGAACTTCCCATCACTCCTAATGGAAACAAGTGGATCTTAACAGCAGTTTGCCCTTACTCAAACTTCCTACGTGCAATTCCTGTGCCTGACAAACGTGCCACCACAGCGGCCCGTGCCTTGTATGACCACGTGTTTTTGGAATTTGGTTTTCCTGCCGTACTTCAAAGTGATCAAGGTGGCGAGTGGATAAATGCCGTGCTTCAAGAACTCACAAAGTTACTATCCATAGAACATGTTTTTACCACAAGTTACCGCCCTCGTCTCAATGGTTCCACTGAAAGAGTGCATAGATGGCTAAATTCTGCACTAGGCATTTATTGTGAAAAGAATCAACATTTGTGGGAAGAATTCTTACAACCTGCAACTTACGCTCACAACACCTCTCCAATACCTGGAACAGATCACGTCACTCCTTTCTTCCTGATGTTTGGAAGACATGCACCTTCTCCTGAAGTACTTTCCTATGATTTGCCTCCTGCACCTCTCTCCCAGTCTTCCTATGCCAAAGAGCTCATTAAAAGATCCATTGAAGCAAGGAAAAACTTTGACAGAATCAAAGCTGACCTTAAGAGAAGCCAACGAGAGTATTATGATATGAACTCCAGAGATCTTCACATACCTGATGGTAAACGAGTTTTTGTCCGACTTCCTCCGCCAAGCTCAACTCCAAAAGGAGCAGCTACCCGCTTCCTAAGGAAATACGATGGTCCTTTTCTAGTTATTGGTCACATTCGTGGTCGCCAAGATCTGCTACGATTACGTCATATGACCACTGGCAAAGAACTCAAAGCAGTTAACATTGAAAAAATTGTTGTAGTTCCTGATGGTGACCTACATGCTGACATTCGTCCTGATGATGACGCAGAGCAACTCAGGGACAATACTCCAACATCAGTACAAGGATCTAATGAACTTTCACATCAAGCTAGTCATAATAGCATAAGTCCTGAATTAGCTAAGGTTGCTTTTGCTTTTGGACAGTATCTTAGGACCTTACCAAAACCTCAGTGCTATGCTTCTGAGGCTTGTAAAGTTGTTTATCAGAGCTTTCCAGATGCTAGAGACATTCTTAACCGCCATGGTAAACTCAAAGGACTTGTTGCAAAATGCCCTTATTTATCACTGAACGGTGGACCGCATGGAGGTACATACCTCCTCACCTTGGACATGGGGCTTTTCCAGGAACTTAACAAGTAACACTCCCAAGAAGGGGTGGACTCATAAGCTAGCATTTGTTTTCCTTGATGTATTAGACTTTCTGTTTTGTTGAATTTCTAAGCGTTTTAAACCCAAGAAGGGGTGGACTGTAGTAGGACACTTTGTGTGTTATTATATAGCGTGCCAAAAGAGTCAGAACTGGTTAGAACCGGTTCGAGTGGAGTTCGGAGAAAAGGAAGAAACACGTGCAGTTGTTGTTGAATCTTGTCTTGTCTTTTGAGTTCAAATTCCCTACTACAGGTTGCCCAGGGGGGGGGGGGGGGAATAGTAACACGTAAAATTGAACCATGCATTACAAGCTTATGAGCTGAAATCTCCTGACATCAGTTCTTACATCGCACGGTAAGAAAAATTCTTCATTTGCCGAATTAAATGAATCCTCTGATGCTTCGAAAGCTAGAGACTGTTCCGAATCGTAGAAATACTCTTCGGCGGTTTCGCAGTCGACGGTAAACATCTTGAGTCAAAACACTAGGAAACGCGACTGAGGTGAGCCACTGAAGTCACAAGCTATTAAACTGCGCAATCACCCAGGAACAAGTTTTCAGTAATGGCGGACACATTTTACGCAACTTTGGAGCTAAAAAATATTAGGATGGATGGTTTCGTGTTCAGTTTTGTGGGTAAATATAGACCAAACGCGATATTCTGCGACAGAATTTGGCCGAAATAAACCTACGAATTTTCGTCTCAGTGGCACTTTAAAAGAGGGTTACGACAAACAGTAAAAACTGATAAACGTGCGGCCCTCAAATGACAGTGCTAAGAAACAATCCCAGAGCGTACCTTCTGACGATCGTGCCTCGTTTTCTTTTTCACACTCCTGCAACCATTTTTCCTGCATGTCAACCACCTCTTTGCTGGTTTTACATGCAGCATACCGATCGAGCAGAGCCCTGAAAAGTCGTTTGTAATTAAAAGAACTTGCAACTTTGTCTCTGTATCAAGAAAGGTTTTTAAGTCAGATTATCCTGCATTGTAGTGACTATATTTGAATCAAAAGTAACGAATAGTACAGTAACTGAATATTAATATATGAAATAATCATATATTTGAACTGCAGATAAAGATAGAATTGTATGAAGATCATCGCAGTGAAGGTGTTTCAACTTGAGCAGTTGAAAAGAAGAAACCTGAAAAAATTCAGGCTTGAACGGGAATCGAACCCATGACCTCTGCGATACTGGTGCAGCGCTCTAACCAACTGAACTATCAAGCTCCCAGTTGGCTTGATAGCTCAGTTGGTTAGAGGGCTGCACCGGTATCGCAGAGGTCATGGGTTCGATTCCCGTTCAAGCCTGAATGTTTTCACTGCGATGATCTTCATACAGTTTTAGTACAGTAACTATAACAGTTTTTACCGAAGGCATTAAAGTTAAGTGATTTCATTCAATTGCACTGCGCATCATTTTCTATGCATAGTTTCTTACGTCACTAGCACGCGCGAGACTGCGTGCACAACCAAACCTTTTCTACTAAACGAGTATAGTAAACTGTCTTTTTGGTTGCATAATTTTAGTCAAGCAATCATCGCCTTTGCGTTCAAAAAGTTTTAAAAAATTTCTTTGACACAAAAACAACTTATTGCTAGAAACGCGGACTTGTACCCTGCCAGAGGAGACAATGTGACGTCGACGATATGAGAGCGAGAAACGTTTTGAGTTAATACCGTCTACAAGACCCCTTGTGACTCGAACATGAAATATTTACGAGTTGACTAGGTCCCTTCTCAATGTGATACACCGTCACCACTTGTACAAGTAGTATACGACTCGTACGAGTTGACTACGCCGCTTCTTTCATTGTCTTTAAGAGATGTAATTTCGCCAGTTGTGCGAGTCACGACTCGCAAGAACTAAGGCCTCTTCTTTGACTTCTTAATGGGATGCAGTCTGACCACTCATAGGAGCGGTACGAGTTGAGCCTTTCTTACTGTCAAAGTTGCCCTTAATTAACCTCGGCTACCCTTTCTTTATTCCTTATAGAATTGTACCTGTTCAGTGAATAAAACGAGGATCCCCATTTGAACCGTTTCAGGAGGACTGCACCTAGATCTTGCTCGCCTATGATACCAAATAAAACACCAGTTTATCAAACAAAAGATGGTTTTGAGTGGTCTTTTATTTAGCAAAAGAGTGCACTGAGTATCCAGGGCTGTCACTGATTTTTGAAGTAGACGGGGACACGAGAAAAAGAAGTTGTGGAAAAACACTTAAATTTGACATTGCCATTTTATCAACAATGCAGCACCACAGATACATCACAAACTAACCCTTTCCCTAATCATGGGCAAAAAAACATTTGAATTAGAAGTAACAAGAGCGGAAATCAGGGTTTCGATAACTTTTAACCTCAGTTCCACCCTGAGACCCACCATAGTGGGTCCCTGCATCACAACTTGGTCAATATTCGGCCAAAATCAGTGAAATTTTGCCACCAAAATGGCCTTGGATCCCTGTGCTACAAGAGATGTTGGTGACCAACTCTACAACTTTCGAAATTTTTTTGCAAAATAAATTTGTGGCCTTAGGCATATTTCAGATACGAGTAATTCAATTCTTTGCATTGAAAGCTACCGAATAAGCTATAGTTTGGGGGTATACCTACTATAGGTGTCAATTAGGGGATTTTTCAACTTTTTAATTTGAACGTTTTAAACTCATTTTTATCAAAGGCAAAACTAATTTTTTTCATTTTTTATAAAAATTATGAATTACACTCATCAAGACATTTCAAATGGTATATTACACATATGGATAATGAGCTTGCATACACACATGGATAACGAGCTTGCTTGGGGAAAAAGGGTATTATTTCATAGAAGGTTTTAGGGCTAGCCAAAGTTGGCATCAGTCTGAGAAATTCTGTTGAGCAAACACTTGTAAGGGTAAGTCTTAAATCAAAGACAAAAAAGGAGGCTTAATTTGAGTTGAAATAGATGGCTGTGCCACCTAATAATAAAACCACTGCTAATAGCATTTTTTTTTGCTAGAAAATAAGAAAGTTGATTAAAAATAAGCTTAAAAGACTTGGGACCGGTTATTCCAAAAAAAGCTTAGACAAAATTTAACAAAACCATAGTCTCAACCAATTTCAGTTTTGCCAACCCTAATATTTGAATGTTGTTTTTTTTGTAAACAGTGTAAACAAGGCATATAGCACAGACTAGAATAACTTTTATCTACTTAAAATGACCCACTTGTAAACAGATTTGGAGATCTAAGTTAGACCTTGTTTAAATAACTGCCTTTTAACCCTTTAAGCTCTGATATAAAAATGCATATTCTCCTTACTGTTTTCCATATTCTTCTTTTGGAAACTAGTAAGGAGAATTTGTCTAAATATCAAGACATCTTATTCTTGGTGATCACTTTTTTTTATTCTCATTGCTTGAATGTTTGAACAAGTAGTGATAATGTAAAGAGAAATTTCATTTTCATCACTGTTAGGGATTAAAGGGTAAAATTCTGTTATGCTGTGGCATACTTACCAGTAATGTAAAGAGTGGCTGCAAAAGCCTCAACACAAGACAGTTTACAGGGTTTTCCATAATTGATGGGATTTGCTGCAATCAAGTATGGCAACAGGCGCAAATGGCCACCTTTCATCCTTCCAAAGGGTGTACTCTCTAACTTGGCCCATGAGCAGTCTATTACTGCAAGTCCATGTTCTGAAATGAGGGTGTGGTCTTGGGGTGAAACACACTGCTTGCCCAGTGGACTCAAAATGAGACCATTAAACCGCTGAGAGAGTTTGAGTGTTTTCACAAAGCCAAGTCTTGAGAGTTTTCTTCCTGAACACTTCTTAGGATCGCAATGCTCTAAATCCTAAAATACAAAATGGTTAAGATTCTTCATCAATACTACATGATGCATGTAAGCTTGTTACAGCCCTGGGGATGAGAGAAATACTCTCTAATAAAAGAGGTATTACATTGAGATATTTTTCCAATCTAATTGGACAAAAGGATTGACATTTTTGTATACACCAGTATATGCAACAGTATATTCATTTTGTTTCTGTCCTGGACATGTCACACCAATCAGATTAAGGCATTTATCTACCCTTCTATATCTAGCAATAAAATTGATGGACCAACGATACGTCTCGGCTAAGGATTAAGAATAAAAAAGGAGTAGTCGATTTTACAGTTGTGTCCTTAGTGCCCTAGTCTTTGAGTGGAAACAAGGCTGGAGTTGACTTTGTTTTATTACACACATGCTTGCTTTTCACATGTAAATTTTGTGAGGTGAAAGTTGTTAGCATAAGAACAACACGATTTACATGTGAGAAGCAGGAAGGTTTGTATCAAAACAAAGTCACCTCTAGCCTCACTTCCAGTCAAAGGCCAGATTACTAAGTTCACAACTGTGAAATTGGCTATTTAAAAGCAGCCATATTGAAAGGTGAGTTTGTTGCTATGCACGGCAAAGAAATAAAATTCATATTAAGTTCCATCCCATAAGTGTCAGCAGCACCAGGTCTATCACCAATTTTATTTAGTGTCTGTTTTGGTTTAAGGCCATTTTGGAGTTACAGGCAAATTTAGCACAAGTGGAATATAATTAAGTTGTGGCTAGCAAGATTCCTGAATTTAAAGGTTTTTTTCTGGGAAGAAAGATTGATGGCTTGGGCAGCAAAATGTGTCACAACAGAATTTTCAGATGTTATGGAATTATGGTCCCACTATCAGCTTACTTCTAAGCTGTTAACTGGAACAGCACAGTAATCTAATCTGATTGAAACAGAATAAACCACAGTACAATAGTATTGTTGCACACTGAAAAAGGATTTCCAAATACAGTTGAACTCAGTGTTCAGGTCATTGGGCAGTGGCATAACCAAGTGGGGATCCTTGGGTGCCCGTGATCCCCTTGAGAATTTAAAAATAGTAATGACATTTTAGCAAATCAGCTATCTTGCAAAACACAGTCCCACTTTTTGGATTTGAAACTTCAGTGATTGACTGCCATGCAAAATAATAGGCTTTCAATGGCCACTTGCTTTAAAGTAAAACTCTGGTGCCTATACCAGTGCTCATGAGCCCTTTAAGCTCCAGTATCAACACACATGTTCTCCTTACTGTTCTCCATACATTGCTCATGGTCCTAGTAGGGAGAATTTGCTTACACATCAAGACACCTCAGCTTAAGCAATCATTTCTGTAATTCTCATGACCTGTATGGTTGATCAAGTAATGATACTGTAAGGAGAAATTAGATGTTTGTCACTATTGGGGTTTTAAAAAAGGGTTAAGGACCCCCGAGTGAGAAATTCTGTCCACACCACTGTTGGGGTGTAGTGTTTCACAACGGAGTATCAAACAATCCTCTATGTGACTTTTCTTGATGGCGCTGCCCTATCCTTACCACAGACACCACCATGTCATCTCAAGTACAGTGTCTACCCAGCAGAAAGAAGGTGCAGTCCAATCCATCAGACATGTTTCTTATTGATCTGAGGTGTTTGCAGAACAGCCTCAAAATAACTTACCCACATAGCCAAGGGAAAAGGAAATCCTCTGCCATAGTCCTTTACACCACTATCATCTAAAATAAAGAAAGTAAAGAAATGTGATAAAATTTGTATAATTTTGATTTTGAGGTTGCTTGTGCTAAATGATAAATTCTATTGACAGATAATGAGTTTACCCTGCAAGAGGGGGACATTGGGGGTATCCAAAACCGCAATACCACGAAAAAGATCGGCAATAACTGCAATACCACATCGAAAATCGATGAAATACCGAAACTGAATATTTTTGGAAGTGTCAAGGTATTTTTTGCCATAAGCTCCATCTTGTCAAATTGTTGTTCATAGTTACCTCAACCTCTTTCGGGTTGGCGATGATTTATGGTAAATAACCGTTTTGTTAGCAACATTCCATGCAAAATGGCCTGCATGTTCATTACTATTTTTAAGACAAATCCTTTCCAATTTACATGTAAGAACACTTAGTGACGTATTTGCTCATTATAAATAATAAAAGATCTACAACCCCCGACAAAACTACTTGACACAAATTGAAAACACACCCGTATTTTCCTACTGTTTTTAATTAAACCTCTCACACTACTGCATAAGTATCTGTCCTCCCCCCTCCCCTCTTCCAATGTTGTTTTGAAGACAACAGGATTTGTATGGGCAAGCATGATGGCCAAAACAACATTGTACGGGGGGGGGGGGAGGGGGCAGTTTGTACATAACTCGCGGTGTCCAATTATGGCGTTGATATTGGAAAACAGGCAGATCTGTCTCAACAGTTTTGTCCGAGGTTGTAGACTTAGCTCTAGTGTTACACTTATTTCTCAGTCATTGTAGTCTTTCTTGGTCATTGTAGTCAAGTGCAGCTGAACGCAACTGACACTGTATATTATGCAGAAGAGTAACAAGAGGGAAAAAGTAAAGCACACGGGGAACACTCCCATCGTTCCCCGTGCTCCCGTTTTCCCTTTTTACACTGTTGCTTCCCGTTTTCTTCCAATGTTGTTTACTAATTGGGGCCTAATAGGAAGAGAGAGTCTTAGCGAAAGTTAAAAAGGTTGCAAAGGTCATATCATGTCAGTGAGGCAACTTTTGATTGGATGTTAAAACTACGTAATTGTACATTAAAAACTATAACAAACATTAACCATCATGTAACGTTTTCAGTCGTGCAAAAAGTCTCAAATCACAAGCTGTTTCAGAAATGACCAGAACAGGAATACCGGAGAAAATAAATTATTTCTGTTCACCGAATACCTGATCAACCAAAATGCTTAAAAACCACAAACTGAAGGTCTTGATAAAACCGCAATACCACAGGAGGTGGGGGTGGGGGGGGGGGGAGCAGGAGGCTGTCTCAAAAGCAGAAGGCTTCAGACTTTAGAGAGTCAGTGGTTTTTCCTTAGCCAGAATACTTCACTCCATATTGTTTCAGTCCACCTAGGTCAATAAATGGGAACCATCGAACTATCAGGGAAACTAGTGTCTCATCCAAGGGTGAGTAGCATTATCAAGACACTCGCAGTTTCTTCATGCAACAGAAACTGGGTTTCGCTCTGGCGGTGTAGGCCGGCCTCCTCTGGCCCGAGTCAGACTTTACACGGACCAGGACGCCTCTCGCAGCTCGATATTAAACGAAGTTTCGGCTAGAGCGACAGGCAACCAAATTAAGCGTTTAAAAGTTAAACAAGCTTATATGAGGACTTAAGCTTAGTATGATAACCTTACCTCGTCTAGTGTCCTTATCAAAACTCTCAACATCACCCGTCTCATTCCACGCATTCTCAAATCTTGCACTCTTGCTGAGTTTATGTCGATGTGAAGCTTCTTTTCCTTTTCCTCTGTGTTTTCCCATTTCAGCTGAAGCAGGAACTTAGAAGGTAATTTTATACTAAGTTTACGATACGAACAGTACTCACAACCATAACGTGTGCTCTGTCCGCCATCTTTATTTCCAACTCACCTTTAGAACTGGGGCGAGTTAGGTAAAATATCGCGCTCGCGCGCCCTCGCGCGTTTTCCTACAAGCTTTTGAGAGGTGCTACAGTACTGGGGGTGTAAAAATACGGGTTTTCTTTGTCCACTCGCGGAAAACTTTTAAAATGTTCGCAACATCTTTGTGCAGACAATTATTCCAAATTCTCCTGTGTTGGCAGCATTCTTCAGCAGCTTTGCTAAAAAAAGAATTGTACACGGAACATCTCACGCGAAGATTGAACTTTTCCTTTTTGTCCATTCCAGATTACCCTCTGGCATAGTAATAAAATCTTTAAATATTTCGGCATATAATTTCCAGGGAAAAAAAAGCAGGGGTGATCCACCGGATGGCAAGTGCCCCACCCTTCAGACGATCAGACGAATCATCAGACAGATCGGTGTCGAGAATATTGCGTGATCGCGTGACAGACAGGGTGTCGATTTCCATTTCGGCTGCCTAGCGCACTGGAAGGGATAGACGAGAGGTCCCTCTCGTCAGTGCAGAGACTGGAACCCATTTTAAGGAGCGCCGAAGATTTGAGCCGAAGATATCGTCTCTTCGTCGGCGAAAACAAGATGGCGGCCTATGTAGGAGATGCAGCGCAATAGATTGATTCAGGTTTTCAGGATATACGAAAATGAGGAGGGTACATTTTGTGTTCTTCTTATATATTGACATTTAGAACTATTTTTGGAAAGGTACATCTCGGCACAACTCAGTGTTTTCGTAGACAAATCCATCGCTAAACAGGTAAGAGAAATCTCAAGCTTGTAAAGAAGTTTTTGTTTTAATTGTGGTGGATCACGTTTACTGTCATTTACTGGACGGTTTTCCTTATACTACACTTGAATGTAATTGACTCAAGAGCTGTAATTCAAGTTAATGTTATTCGTTATTACAATCAGTTGCAAGGGACCTCTGGTCTATGTGTTGTACATAGATCACAGGTCCCTTTCTGTGAAGTGGCAGGGTTATGGACACATCTAATCCTCCCAGGAACAAATTTCATGCGAAAAGCACTTTTAGCTAATTTCTTCAAGTTTCAACTAAAATTCTATTGTTTGTTTTGTAATGTGCACACAAATCAAAATTTTGCTTTTATGCTTTATTATTATTTTTTTTGGGGGGGGGAGGGGGGGGCATTTCTTTTTTATTTTTGGTTCCAATAGTGGGGCATTTATCACAAGTGTCTGCCTTTGGGTGAGGCATTGGTCATTTTTTCCAGTGTGGCGGGATGATAAACTCCTCCAGGGAGTTGTACGGTATTCTAGCATCGTGGCTTTTCCAATAGCACGACTCTCAACAAATCCCTGCTACAGTTTTTGCATCAAAAGGTTCTATAACCGCTAGCATTGTTTTTATTAGGGTAACGTGTAGGCAGCTTTGTGGATTTTTATATGGTTAGGAGTCTAAAAAGTTAAAGCAACCTTTGGTAGAAGAAACATGGCCAAAATGTCAAACCCAGGAAAGTTAGGGAGCCTAACATATGATGGTTAGAAGTCGTTTATAGCAACCCTTTGTAGTTATGGCTCTCCCCTTAATGTGTCCTTCAGTTCGAATTTAAATTCGTTCTGATTAAAACTGCCAGAAGTATCTTGTTTATGGTCAAATGCCTAAAATTTTGCCGCTATGCAGAAATGGAGATTTAATATACCTTTGCTATTTGTGTGCTTTCATATGTACACTTATCTGTACACAAGTATCTGTTCTTTCATTATTGACAAATTTTAATGAAAATAGAATTTTAGTCATTTTAAGAAAGGTACGTTGACCTAATAATCTTTACATCTTTTCTTTTAGGTTTGATGGATGCTAGAACAAAAGATGCACTTAATTTTTTTGTCAGAGAGCAGTGTCGGAAAGGGTTGCATGTTTTCCTGCCAGGTTACAATATTTTGCAAATATACAGTATAAGCTGCACAAAAAGTAACATTTGAAAGCAAATCTATATGCGTATTTCCAATCCACTAGTTGTGGACAATTTTTCGGGGGAAATAGGTATAGACAAAAGTGTCAAAAAATACAATTTGTCAGTCATATTTGTAACATGTTACAGTGCATTCAATTATGAACATCAGCCACATTTCAACTTGTGTCTGGAATTGATACCTTGTGAATATAGTGAAACTTCATGAAAGCTGACACCCTTAGGACTAAGCATAGGTGTCACCTAATGGGAGGTGTCCACATGATGCTGATACAGCTTTGATTTTACTCTGTTTAATCTTGACTGTCGACTGCTGTTTCACTTCTTAAAATGTGACAGTCTGCTGTATGTGAACTGTTAGATCAGTATAGGCTGATTTGCATGGTACGATTTTTACTTATGATTGTTGCATGCGGTTTTGCACAGCAGGCACTGCATGTGTCACAGAAAAATTTCACCTCATAAAAAAATTCACAACTTAAAAAATTACCTGTGCCTATGATTGTCGTAGGGTGTAAAACATGTTTCAAAAGCCCACGACATTCTTCATGTCGTACACGACAATCGCGAGCAGGTTTTAGGCTTTATTTACATGAACCGACTCGTGTCCTAGACTTGTTATGAGCATGTCACATACCACAGAGTTGTACCATGTAAATCAGCCTACATGTTTAAAAGAAAACTTCAGGTCACCGTGAATCCGCAGCCAGTATTTGTAACAGGGTACATAAATGTACAGTGATGAAAAGCCCCTTTGCAACAAACATGCAGGTTCATTGAAGAACAAAATTTGTTTAATCACTTCTTCCTGTTTTGACGGCATGTAAAGCACCTCCACTGCCTTTTTGTGTTGACCACTACTGAAGGTATGTTGGCACACGTGGGATGAAACCATTCCCTGCATCCATCACACTGGACATACTCTTTATTGTTGTTAGGCATTCGACATGAGCAGTAGATTGGTACAGATTTTTTGGTAGCATACTCCACCAGTGGTACCCTTTTATCAGTGGATGGGAACTCTGATATGTCTAGAGATTCTAGGCAGTCAACCAGGTGTTGTCGCATGGCTTTCTGGTCATACCTGGTTGTTGCAGGGTCGTGGCCATGGCAGAGTGTAGTAGCAAAGGCTATGGCAAAGAGCCCACAATCATTTATGCCTTTCTGCTTTTGTACTTTTTCATTTATCAGTGTCACTGTCTTTCCTCTATGGAACAGCATTTGGCAAGCATGGTCAACCGCCTTTGTACTTGCACGTCCATATAGGCTATCGTAAACTTTCACAACTCTAGCTGGACAGGAAATGGAACTAAGACACACCCAGTGTGAACCTGTGTTGATGACTTGTATAAACTCAGAAATGGCAGGGGTAACAAGAGTTCCTGCAATAGCTGGATCTTCCAGGCCATCAATTAATGGAAATTTCATTTTGAGCAGGTTCTGAGCGGCCTCAACTTCTGAATCTGCCAGCCATGCTCCTGGGTTAATAATGTTGGTCTTGCTATCAGCATACAGCATTGTTTTTCTTCCTGAGGTACTGTCATTGTGGTGGATCCAGACGTTTGGGTCTTGTGCGTCATCATCTATCACAATCACATGGGTTGTCAATTGGCTTCTTGAGGATGCGTGCACACCCTTCATTTCCCCTGTCGTGTCTGCTGTGTCTACCCTTTCCTCCCCTGTTGTGTTTTCTGTCTAGCCTGTGTACCCCTGTCGAGACATCTGGTTCCACCATGTACTCCCCTGTGGTGTCCCCCATTTCCACCTTAGCGTCCCCTGTCATGTCTTCTGTGGCCCTTCTGTCCTCTACTTTTGTGTCCCCTGTGTCTATCATCTCTTCCTCTGTCATGTCCTTTGTGTCCCCTCTTTCCTCCCCTGTCATGTCACATGTGTCTACCCTGTCCTCTCTTGTCGTGTCCTCTGTGTCTCCTCTTTTCTCCTCGGTCATAGCCTCTGTATCCTCTCTGTCCTCATCTGGCATATCCTCTGTTGTCTCCACTCCCACAATTTCAGTCTCTAGGTCTTCCACTTTTGCCCTCTTAGAATTAACTGTGGATATGAGAGGATTGACATGCCATCCTCGTTTGCGGTTGTTGGCTGCCTGTCCAACTCTGCCTGTAAATTTCCCTTTGCCAGTTGAAAGAGGGAGGCGTGCGAGTGCTGGCCATGGTGTGGCTGAACTACCTGAACTTTTCTTCTTTGAGGCGGCCTTATCCTGCTCTAGGATAAGGCCGTTTGATGCCTTTGGGGCACATGTTTCCATTTTTGTAAACAATTTTCAAGGGTTTCTTGGACCTCTCTGAGGGTATCAACATCATCAACAATGTAGCTCAGAGACTTCATCTGGCTCATAATAACACGGCATCTAGCTGCCACTGTCCTCTTTGATTTTATGGGAAGAGGGATATCTTGAACCAGTGTTGTATTTATATCACTGAGAGAGGCCTCTATCCTCTCTTCTTCTGGTGCCTCCTCATCATGAGGTTCTTCTGGCGACTCTGGCTTCTCAGTGGCAAACACAATATCTGCATCCAGAGTAAAAAACGGGTTGTTTCTGTAGTTTTCAGGGAGGCTGTCAAATCCCCAAGCTGGGCAGTGCCTGAAAATTGCAAACATGTGCTTGCATGGTATATGGCTTCTTTGCCATTCTTTACATTCGCAGGATGGTACCCCATCATACCCACTAAGAGAGACTTCATACCACAGATCCAGCATGGCTGTTTGGCTATGCACCCGAAACTGACCCTCTCCTGATTGGACCACATAGTGGTCTGGAATAGCCTCTGCTAAAGATCGTTTGTCTATGCAGTGTGCTATGATGTGCCGTGGGCGATTTTGGAGGTAAGGTGGCACCTTCTGATCGTAATGCTTGTATTGGTGGCACAGCCTTGTGTTTCCTTCAACGTACCTACAATTATAATGAAATTGATGTAAGCTTTTGTATAGTGGAAGCTGCTATAATACAGTAACTGTTAATGTAATAACATTTAGGGAAGAGATAGAAAGATAGGCAGACAGACAGTAGGACGGATGGAAGGACGGACGGACAGACAGACAGACAGACAGACAGAAAAATAAATCGTTTATTGAACATTTCTTATACATAACTTGTATTCACACAGCTGAATTACATACTCAGCTGGTACGAGGCGGATTTAGTGAATCAAATGCAACATGGACAGGAGTGTGTGTATTACCTCTCATAGGAGGAGGAGGAGGAGGGGAAAATAAGAAGGTGGTGGTGGTGGTGTCATTATTCTTCATTCTGTATTGTGACTTACTTGGCATAATTATCTGGAAGCAGGGGGGGGGAAAGCAACTTCCCATACATTCTCTTAAATGAAATCCAAACGATGTTCTCACAACTTGCAAAGCAATCTATGAGGTTCTAGTCAGCGGATATACCTCCTACGCGTGCGCAGTTGTTGCATGTTCCAACGGAACTCAGACGCTGAAGGGAAAAAATTATGGCGGCCAAAGCCGGCGGATTCGGTTTTGTCCCTTCGTTTAGGTAATTGACGAATTGATCGTATTTTACACTTTTATCGTGTTTTCGTGCATTTTGTTTCTTATAAAGACAAAAGTTTACTCTCGGAGTTTTTTAGTCGCAAAGTAGAACAGTAGCGCTTCGATCAATCCAGTCTGTGCTTATCGACTGTATAGAATCAGATAGAATTTTCTGAAGCTGGGTTAAAAACTGGGATCGGGTTCAAAGTACTGACTGTGAAATGATCTTGTTAACACATAACTGGATTATTGATAATAAAAGTCGTATTTTGTGCGTAGGTGTTGTTTCCATGCATTAGGTTATAGCGGTTTTGATTGAATTTATTTCCATCGATGTTTTATGGCACATTTCCCGTTGCAATTTATTTACATAGACCACGCTGGAGGAAAACATACAAACCGAGTACAGCCATTAACGGTCTCATCTCATGCTATCAATTCGTTACAGAATGAGATGTAAAGAACCATTGACAATATTTTTATTTATCACATGCATCAGTTCAGCGATAGACAAAGACCAAAATTACGTCGCGGAGTACAAGAAATAAAATCCTGAATAGTTCAAGCGCTTTCTCTCGGTGAGAAGTTTATTTACGTTGAATTATCTAATTCTAGCATTCAACTTTGAAACGTTTGTCGCAAACCTGGTCTCCAAGTATAAACAAGCGAAACGTGACTGCCGTACAGCTCGCAAGCTGATCCACTCGCCACTGCAACAAACAAGACATTGCGAAAACAGAAGCGTCTTCATCGATGTCGCTTCCATCGAATATTCTCTTGTACGAAACTGACAGTAAGTTCCATGAGAGATTAGCCACTCACCGCTTACTTTCCCCCGACAAAATACACATAAATTTTGCAAACTATTTCGAATAAGTTGATCGTCGTTCGGAAATATTTATTATGACAAACACCGCTGTCCACGTTTTGACTGGACCGCTTTGCAAGTTGTGAGAACATCGTTTCTCGGTCCCAGGCCTCGCTTCTATCCCCCCCCTGATCTGGAAGAAACTGCTCAACGAGAATGGTCAGCATGGTGCTCAGGTTGGCACTCTTGTTTCCCTCCAGGTATTCGTACTTGAAAGACTTATTCTGTCGCTCGACTCCATTGGTGGTGCAAACGGAAGACAAAAGGCGATCTTTTTTGAATGCCCACACCCATCGCTGAAATAGAATGAACGGTTTGAACAATAATTAGCCCGGTCATCGCAGAACGCGATTAATTCTCTTTTAGGTCATTCCACTGAAAAAGAACCGACAATAGAATTTTGTTCAAACTTTGCATAGTTATTACTGAGCAGTGCAAAACACCGGCAAAAAAAAACTAAAATGTAAAAGGCAGTAAAAGATGCGTTACGGCGTCGCCAGAATGACAGTGCGACACAAATACCTTGTGCTCTTGTCTCCAGGTGTTGAGAAACCAGTGTCGTGCAGACTTCAACTCCGGACGATTCCACACTTCCCACTCCTCAAGGGCAGCTACCGCCTCCTTGTACTCTGTCACTGTTGATGCATGGGCAATTCGCCGTATACGACACAGGATATCACTCTTAAACGAGCTAGCTCCATTTGCTCCTTTGGAAAGCCACCTTTCCCAGGCCTGTTCCCTGTGAAAATCGCATATGAAGACCTTACAATCTGAAAGAAACAATAACAACATGTTTACAATTAGGTAACATCCCAGAGAGCGGGACGGGGGTAAGGGGGAGTGCAGGGAGAGGAGAAGAGGAGCGGGAAAGGGGAGGGCAGTATTGTCAAAAACAATACAGTTTCACGAACGAGCGCAACCCGAGGAAATAACGTGCATATCTTCAAGCCACCGTTTCATTTTCGATTTCCGAACATTTTTGCGAACCATTTGTCGAAGATTAATTTCGATGTTCATATTTGTTTACTAGTGGTGATATTGAATATACACTATTCGTGTTCCAGATGAAGTGATATGTGGCTGCTGTGATTGTTTAAATTCTCACTTAGTAAAACACGCACTTCCATGTAGGCTCTGTTTAAAAGTTACCTGGAAATAACCGCTCCACTGCGCCAATTTCCGCTTCACTGTAGTCTACCAAGAACGATTTTGGTGACCAGTCTGTGTTCCAGTCTGCAATTACCTTCAGGGCCTTTTCTATTTCGTAGCTGGCCTCACTTTGCAAGACAAAACTGCCAACCACCTGATAGTCAACGTTTGTTTTGACCACCAGGAAAAACAACGGCAGCGCATATTTGGTAGTGCGGTAGGTAGCGTCGAGTAAACTTAACTCGTTCCCATAACGTTTCAATAGCCTTCGCTGCCATTTCGTCTGGTGGACAAACAAGAGGCCCTCCACCCCACCGTCTACCTCGACAACTTCCTCAGCGTCATCGTCCTCGTCGCTTTCATTCATGCGGCCACCTGTGAATTCTGTCTGGGCATAAGGGCGGAAAAAAAAAAGAAATCATCTTGCCCCTCTCGTCTCCAATCCTCGATTTTTTTCTGCAAATTTTCCTGGTCGACTTTTGACCACCTTTGTTTCACTACGGACTCGTACATGGCGTTTCGTACATCTGTTTTGGTGGGATAAAACCTCCTGTTTGATCGTGGTGGTAGTGGTCGTCCTTTGAATGGAACTTTTGCGACATAATGTCGCAGGTGGCGACGCATTTCGTTAACTCCACGAACCCCTTCATCCACGAGATCTTTTATCTGTTCCCTTAGACGTGAATCTATTCTTTGAAGGAAACCAGCACTCTGCGAGGAAAACAAGAAATAAATGCTTACAGCCGAAATTGTACAATAGTACATCATACCGTTAAAACAGGAGGATATCAAGAAAGCATGGACAAGGTATGGTTTGGTCCTCACGATCAGATATGGTTTGGTATCAGGACAGTTAGTGGTACCCCAGTTCCTTAATAAATGGTATAACAGACCCACCCCTTTCTCGGGACTGGACTAAGGTCACTCGTTCATTCCACGAACACTGAACTCCAAATGAACACTCTTGTTTTTTATTAGTTGGAAGATTCTGTTTTGCAGTAACAACTTACCCCCCCAGTTGTGTGGTCAGCATGGTCAGCGGCAGGAGGGAATTGTACGTAGATGCGCTTTTCGCCTTCACCAGCTGAATTTCCTTGCTCCAAGGCTTTCCGCAATTTTTTTGATGCAGTTTTGCGACGTTTTTTAGTGTCCACATCTATCTGAAATTCAAATGATTTTTTTTTTCAAATTAATCTGTCTGTTTTCTTACAGGAACGCAATGAAGTATGTTTATTCCTTCTTGTTGTTACTGCCCAGTTTTTATCTATCTCTCACCTTGAATTGTGGAAATCGTATAACTTCTCGCATAACGACTTGCGCAGTACACCCAAACTTTTTAGTCGTCTGATAAACCTCCTTTGGCCGGCTGTTTCCATATGAATGGTCACCATCAGGCTGTGGAGAAATTATTTGGTAGTACGAAGTTGTCAAAAAAAGACATGACGCCAAAGAAGTTTCCTTTGGAGCTAAGGAGAACTGAGATTCAAATAATTTCAGCCGTATAAAATAGGCATGCATCACGTGCCACATTTTGCGATAAAATTTTGGAATTCACATGACCTTGTTCTATTTCCACGTATTTCTCAGATTTCTTATAGATGAAATTCGTGCATGCGACTAAAAACTCTAGGATGCAATGAGATTAGATATATGCACGCCGTAATTTGTAAAACACAGAGACACGTAATGTGGTCCTCTCTTCTAACACCGTCAGGAAATGTAAGCTTAATGTTCTCTAAATTATTTATTTTTCTATCTCGAAAAACAACTGGATATAAGGCAGTTAGTAAGGACTTTACTTGTCAGACTCCTGAAACGAGCGACAGCAAATCAGTGTACACACCTTATTACTTTTGAGACGTCGTTTATCAGCAGCGTGCCTGTCAATACCTTGGTGACAATCATACACTCGCTTTCCAGTTATGATGAATGGCACTCCGTCATAAGGAATTCTTGGTTGGGATGAGGCTGTCTGTGGATCTTCAAAAAATACCTTTCTCCCTTTTGTTTCTTCCTTCTCTGTAAAAAAAGTGTATCCTGTTCTACCTATAATTCACTTAAATTTGTCTTTAATTTTTTTAATAGCCGGCATATATTTTTTAAATTAACTTTCCCTATAGATTTAAACTTGAATGTGATCACAACGCTTGCGTGACGCACTTACGTGATGCACTATGCGTGACTTTTCCAGACGTGTATGCAAAGGTTGGATCGATGAAAGGTCATTATTCGAAAATGCTTTCTTTAGTCATTCCCAAATAAAACAAAAACTTGAATAGTTCACGATCTTCAGAAGTTCAAATACGAGAAAACGAAATCCATGTAAGTATATAGTATTACCAAAAAAATCACAAAACGATATAAGCTTAATGATAAATAAAACTCATACCTTTCCCAAGACCATAGTTGTAATACATGACAAATCGGCTGGTTGTTTCCATTTCATGATCATGTAAGAGCTGTTCTGCAGATTGTACGTCTGGTACAAAACCAAACGTTTCAGAGATCTTATGAAAAGACATCAATCCCGCACACAATAAGCTTAACGTGAAACGAGTTCAAAGACAATAATATTGTCCAGCTTCGGTGAGGCTCAATTTTCCCGCCGTTTCTGTCCGCGCTTACGTGTATGGATTTCGTAATTACTTTCTAGGCCTCCGAGGTACCCCTACTCTATCCCCACAAGGGATAGATCTGGGGGACCTTTGTATTGTGCATTCCTTGGGTTAATGTCTGGGAGCAAAACAACATTTACAAACATAATGAGGTGTTTTGTCTAATGGATTGCGCTTCGAGTTTATCTTGTATACTATCATTTTTAAAGTGCATGTACCGATTCCGCGTACCGATCAGTAGCTAGTTAAGATGAAGTTAGAGTCAAGTTAGACATTTCAAGTGATAAGAGTGAATTGTATAATGAGTATTATGAACGGAACAATCTTAGTCATCTTACTAAAAGAGAAAGAATATTATTAATGACAATTAATCTGAAATCGAAAGTAATATATATAAAATTTGTTATCTCGCCGCCATTTTGTTTTCGCCGACGAAGACACGACGATATCTTCGGCGCTCGTCAAAATGGGTTCCAGTCTCTACACTGACGGGAGGGACCTCTCGTCTATCCCTTCCAGTGCGCTCCGCCTCCGAGTTGCACGTCTTGTTCAAGGATCCTTGTAGATTCGGAGTTCGAAACCAGGTTGTAACCCCAGAGATTCAGGTATTGTAGCCCATTTTCATTTGCTTTTAGCGTTTAAGTTCGCTCTTCCAACTAGATCAATTTGCTTCGCGTGTACAAAATCATAGACAACATTTCCCTTCTCATGATTTTCATCCGGTTAAATTTCTCTCAGCAGCAACTCGGCTTAGTTAAAACAGGCTTCTTCTTTACTTCAGTGAAGAGGCTATCTTAACCAAACTCCGTTTAAATTACTTCTCAGTCAAACGCTGTGTTTAGAATCTCACTTACAAGTAAGCGACCATCTGCAAGTCTTTCCTTAAACGCGAGGGTGACCGTTTTGAAATATCAGGGAAGATTCGTTTGGGTATATTAAAATGGCGTCGAGAATGCACTTGCTCTTGTATTTTACAATTGGCGATTTCATTTTCTTCCTTGAATTATTATTTTTTTATATCATCAGCTATTTTACGTGGTCAAAGTCGTCGTCCAGAGCGATCAAAACCTTGCAAAGAGAGAAGTTTGCAACTCATACTTTAATATTAAATATAACACGGATAATTAACGTGCAAATGATGCAAGTTGAACCTGGCTGTTTGTTATTTTTGGTTCGCTAATAGGAGTTCGACTCGGACGACATCTCGTTTCACGTCTGATAGCCACATATCTTTGAGAACCTCTTTCACCACCATCGTAGCTTTGATATTCATTCCCTACACGCAAAAGAAGTCAAAGAAAGTTATAGATTCCGGTATCATATATCCTTCCAAATTGCCGTTGTTAATTCCGCATTGCCTATTCATGAGTCATTGAACCGGCCGGATCAAATTCAAAGAATTATTCTCAGTACTTGCATATTTTCACATTTATTTTTAGAAAAAAATTTTCTCCGTTTTTCGCTGTGCATGTCAAAAGCCTGCGTTTAGGAAGAAATGAAAGGAAAGAATTGATATACAAAAATCGTGCCTTCGTCATGTCGGAGACATCATTATCATTTTGCATTATTTTTACAAGGATTATGTAGTTAAAATATTCATAACAACAACTCTTATTTCTGTTCATCTGGTTTTGAATTTCGTTGTTGCTTGGCCGGGCTCTTGACTATTATATTTGTAAGTTTCGCAAAGTCAGCTCAAACTTTTGCAATTTCTCTTCCCGCCTTAAATTTTGATCAATTTTTGCCAGCAGCGCCACCTGCGTGGGCCCGAGGCACTGAACTCTGGTCCCGGATCCCGCTTTGTCGTTCGTGCTGCGGGCGGAACTTTTTCTTTCGGATCGGACAATAACTTTCGGACGTTTTTCCGGAATATTTCGGAAGATCTTCTTGCTCGCGAAAAAGAGAGTGAATCAGTCCTCGTAAGGTATTAAGTATATAAGCAATCTATTGCTTCTGCAATCAGCAACATAGTCCAACAATAATTATTTTGCACTGACCTGCAAGATCAGAAAACTTACTACAGTACGCCCACATTATAGTTAACAAACACCCATCTAAACCCTGATTCTTGATTGATTCAAACGAAAGCGTTTCAGTGAAACCGTCAAGAATGGTTCGTTAAGATGACAAGCATGATCAGCCAGCTAAAAAATGTGGATCGATGTGGATGAGAATAAGCACAGTCCATGATGTTCGTGTTTCATAAATCTTGATCAGTGCGAAAGCCTCTGTAACATGCTCAGACATTTAATTTTCGGAGGATTTATTTGTTTGGACGTTATTTTTTGCCGAAATTTGCACATCTGATAATTTTCGTTTCCTGTTTTCTACCCAGTTTCCCGGGAAAAACACTTCACTTTTTCACCATTCCCGGGTGCAGAATAACCCTCGAGCACAGTGTAAGACCGCTACCCGATCCCGCGGGCTACCCCTGGAAGCCTTTCAGGTTCTAACCCCTTAACTAGTAATGACAAACATCTTATTTCTCCATACAATATCACTACGTGATCAAATATACAGGTCATAAGAATAAAGGGAATGATCACCAAACATGTCTTGATGTTTAATCAAATTCTCCCAACTAGTAAAATAAGAAATATATGGAGGACATGAGGGGAATATGTATGTTGAGATCACTACTCTTAAGACTTACGTTTGTTGGTATGAAGAAAGGAAGTTGTATAGCGATATTGTGTGGCTACAAATCAACGTGTTTCAGAGCAAACCAGCAAAGTACTTGTGGTTAGGTTCCTTTGTGGCCTGATACTAAACAGGAACTTGTAAGGAAAAATATCTCATTTGTTGAGTTGAGTGCACGTATTAATCAACAATTTCAGAATTAGCACGTTGTTGAAGAGGTTGTGAAAAACTTACCAAACGATTAGAGACAACACAGTGTAAATTGCATGAGATCAGGTTTTACGTGGACCATTTATACAAGAGCCTCCAGAGGTAAAGCATAATATAATTAGACCTTAGCCAAGCCTAAAAGCGGAACTCCAATTTCATTTCATTTATTATAATTATTATTATTATTACTATTATTTCAATTGGTACCTGACAGCAATATTATATTTTAGTTAACTATTAGTAAATACACCTCTCATCAACTTAGAATCTGCATACCTGCCAACCTTATAAAAGCAGAAATAGCCCCCCACCCCACCCCCAAGGCTCACGCCAGTCCTGCAGTAGTGCCCTGCCCCCTAACACTGATCAGGGTCCAGGATGTTCCAGGGTTTTTGCATTAGTTTTTAAAAATATTGCCTGTACTGTGCTGTTTTAGCATAAGAATTCTCAGGTGTTGTTTAATGGTCTCAAGCACCACATGTATTGCACAAAACAATAGTATGTAGAAGAGTCAAGACCAATCTTTAACAACCCAGTTCCAAATTGTCTTTTTTCCTCTTGAAAATCGGAATGGCCCGACTTTTTTAGGTTTTGAATCTCAAAAATCGGGCCAATTCCCATTAAATGGGGATGGATGGCAGGTATGAACCTGTGTTACAAAATTCTAAATAAGCCCCAGTTTTAGGTTGTAAACTTAAACATATTATATTGGGCGCCATAATTATTTTTGTTCATCTTGCCTCAGTCTTTTCTCTGCCACAAGTCTACGGTTTAATTTATTTACATTTTTGCAGAGTTGTCAGAGAAGAGAAATTGTATACATTAGACAAGGTACTAAATGAAGAATACATCCACCTTATTCGATGGTTTGACAGATAAGTTGTGTAGTATGGTGCGAGGAAACATGTGAGCAATGAGTAAAATGTCCTCGAGTATTATCTGTAAAACCACTGAATGATATTTATTATTCCACTACAATATTTGCCTATCGTTTTAAATGATTTATTCAATGAGTGATTTGAAACCAGGACACTACAGTGCAATACACTCTCATACTCTCATGTATTTGTTTTCTCCTTATATGGTAAACTGATGCTTTAGTGGAATAATACATGTAATGTACCTTGTTTACTTTTATTGATGCCCAGAGACTATTATATTAAAATCAATCTCTTTAAGTACCCATCAGTCATCAATCAACTACTCAACCACTCAACCACTTAGCTGATAAATCAGTCAATCAGTCAATGAAAAATCAATCAATTAAAACCAATCTGTGACTAAAAGACTGTTACCAATGTGAATAACAAATGGTCCAGTAATCACTAGTGACTTTATTTGATGCACAGATTATGACTCACTCTGTTACTACCCCTGACCGTGATGGTAGTAAATCTTGTGGTTTAATTTGTTTTTGGTTTGATCATTAGCCTTTACATTGCATCTAATGTCACCAATGAGCAATGTTACTGATTGTCATAATCTGGTAGCAAAGAAAAACAACAAGAAAAGCCTCTTCATAAATCATTTCAGAATAGTCTGAAACCTATCAGGTAATGAACTGACAAGAGGGGATCAGACTGTGGTGAATCAAACATTTGAAATAGTTTTCCCTGTCAAGTGAATTCAATCAAGTAAGTCTGAATCCTCATTTCTGGGAAGTCAGTTGTGTGAGTACATGTAGCTGAGTAAGGTTACTCCCAAATAAATGTCACTGGTGTATGGATGTGTTACTGAGGGAACAGAAAAAGACAAAAAATATAAAGCCTTATTTCAAAACTGCTCTTCAAATGTTTTATTTCAATATTTATTGATAATGTCTGCCTGGGAACATACATGTAGCTAAGAGTACAAATTTATTAACCAAAGCCTTTCAATAAACTGCCATATTTTTCTGACATCAGGTTGATGGAATAAAAACCTGTATGGAAAACAAAGCAGATTTCAATTATCTCAATTGCCAAAAGTAAGCCCATGACTTCAGGGGGGTTCTATAAATTAGCACATTTGCGCTATTTTTTTCTGCGCATCCATACTGCGCACAAAATTCACATGGCAATGTCATGCCACGTCATGCACTGAGCACGCACACTCACTTGAAAAATGACCCCAATTTTTTAAATATATTTGCGTTAAGCATGCACATTTAAATAAGTGGCACTGAAGCATTCCAAGCTGGTGGATAAAAGGTAAACTGTATTTTTAGGACGGTTGGTCTCATGTAACTACTTTATGCCAGTCTGACTTTCAGACGGGTCTCATGTAAACAAAATTGTACCAGTCTGAGTTTACACCGCTTTGATGAAATCAGGGTTTTATTGCCCCTGGGTATCTGAGGATGTTGTTAAACATTCTTGAGAGCTGCTCAACTTTAGTCTGAGGGGGTGTTTACATGACACCAGTATGTTGTATGGTTTTCATTCTGATACAAGTTCATCCCAGTTCCCTCCTGCTTCTCTTTGTTACATGATTACAGCACAAAATCTCGTAACAGTGTGAGTCATATCTGGGTGAGTTCAAACTGGTATCATGTAAACATGGTATAACTGTTTGATTCATTCTGCATTAAGTTAATTAACCATATAGCCATCCAGAATAAATCTCACATCACTGTGAAAAAAGGGTTTTGTAAATTGAGGGAGGGAGATTCTTAACTACAGATCTCGCATTGTTACTAAGGGATTTTTGTAGATGGTATTTTATCATATGCTGTTTTGTAGCATTTCATGCCACTTTATTGGTGAAATAATGAGGAAGAACATCTGAATTCCACAACTCAACATTGCATGTGCAATATAGCTAGTGCCAGTTCCCAACCACACATTAAAAAGAAAATCGGTAGAACTACGAGGAAACTAGTAAAGTTCTGATTTTATTGCGAATTGCCCCACCCTTCTTTATAATCCAAAGCATGCAATTACTGTATTTACAAAGAACAGAAGAACTACAGCACAAAAATGCATAAAGATACGCGCTTGTGCCATCATAACTTTTATATTTAATAAAGTGAATTTCTAGAAACTGTTGCTTCAAATTTTGTATATTCAAAGTTTTCAATGTTTACAATAGCGAAAACTGTATGCTGTTTGAGTTTTAGCATTTTTTCTGTTCAGGTCAAGTGACATGCTGAATATGGTTGTGACTTGAAAATCTTGAAAACCTTTCCCATAAAGCAACCATGGCCAAGCAGCTTATCTGTGGAAGTAATAAAGTTTCCAAGATATGATGGTTCTGATCAGGAACTTCCCATAGCAACAAAATGTGATTGGGTTATTCCAGAAAAAATCCACACCCCCCCCCCCCCCCGACGGATGGCAAGAGTTTTTGACCCCCCCCTTGCTCCCGGATTTCCTGTACCTCTAGTCCCCTCCCCCTGCCCGGATTTCCAAGGCCAGAGACCCCCCCTCCCACCCAGATTCCCTGATTATTTATGGCCCTTAATTCAACATTCAGTCCGTTGAAAATACGTAGAGTCGCATCCAGAATATAATGACTGTGGCGCTCAATTTCAATTTTAATTTGTTCTTGTGATATATGAACGGAAATTTATACGAACGGGTTTTGTACTGGTAACAGCATGATTAAAAGTTATTTTCTTCCCTTTTTATAGCACTGAACTACAACTGTAGCCCATTCCTGTGGAAATGCTCAATGAAGCTGATAGCAGCGAATAAAATAAATAAATAAAATTATATAAATCGTCCATGTAAAAACTCGAGAACGGAGTAACGTGAACCCGAGGTCAAACAACCTTTCAAATCGAAACTTTTCCCGGACGTTTTCTTGCCATAATTGAAATAAATGTTAAATAAAACTTAAAGTTAGAATTAAAGTTAACGACAGCAGCGGTAATTTAACAGGAGAATGATAAATTTAGCCCGTTGAATTTATTTCGTGCTGCTTCTGTTGCAGACGCAATTTGCATACGTCAAAAGTAATTTCAAACCTATGCGTAACGCAACCATTTCATAAAACGTCGTGCCATCGGTGACGCGAAAAGTATGTGATTTATTTTCCTTTATACCTGCAACACACAAAAGAAACTCAATGACAAACTGAGATTTATGTTTATTTTCGCCCAAACAACATCTATTGGGCAGAAACAAAGGAAACATGTCACAAAAATGTGTCAGTGAGGTGCGGGATTGCGGAAAATTAATTCAGAGTTTAAAAGAACGAGGCATATAACAAATGTACTGTTTTGTTATTCTTTTGTTATTCAATAAGATGCAAATGAGTGTGCGGCATTTTTCTGCAATCCCGCACCTTAGAGCAAACTTGTCAACACTCGCGTCGAATGCAGTCCATTTGTCCAATTTATTTCTTGAGAGCTGACTCAAGCGAGTACGTTGTTGCAAATTTGTTTTTCATCTCGAAACTTACATTTGGCCAGTACTGTAATACAATACAAAGTTCCAAGCTTTAAACTTGGTTCGCTGAGCAAGCTTTGTAGCTACCACGTCAACCGCGCGCTTTCTTCGTGTTTTCTCCTTTTATCACTTTTGTAATATTCTTCGCAGAATCTTTGAAACTGAACCTAAAAGCGTTTAAGGTAAGAAATGCATACTTTGAAAGACTACTACTTTCTTCAATTCGGAGGAAGTTTCTTCCGTAAAGTCAAAGATCTGAAAAACTGAGTTAACATTTTTAATGACCCCCGAAGAGGAGTTTTTAAGTCTAGACCCCCCCTCCTACCTGGATTTCCAGAGCCCTCGACCCCCCTCCCACGAGAATTTCCAGCGTGCCATCCGTCGGGGAGGTGTGGATTTTTTCTGGAATAACCCATTAAGAGTCTCCCCCATTAAGTCCAGATGTAAAGGCTCTTATTGCCCACCCAAATGGAAGTCTTGATGGAACACTCATCTAAATGTTGTGGTTCCATTTTATTGTTGGTTGGTTCAATTTTATCGTTGGTGAATAATTTTCCTTTGTGAATAATAGGATTGCCAAATAAAAATTGGAGCTCCACTTTTAGGCTTGGCTAAATCTATGATTTTAAAACTGTTTAATTGTGCTTAATTATGTTTGACTGGTTTCAGAATTGAATGGAATCAAACACAGCTGTATAGGCATATTTTTGGTTAATAATTATTGTGTTCAATTACCAAACCCAAATTAACCCAATCACTGCATTCAATCCAGTTCAATTTACTCAACAGTTAGATACGTAAGCTGGGCTAATTATATAACTGATATCTTCCACGTACCTTCACTGTAAGAAAATGCTGCATCACCGATCACCGCTGGCATACATGCCTAGAACAGAAAAAAAGGGATCAGTGAAAAGAACAAAAAAAAAAACAAAAAAAAAACCAACCAAATTCAGGGCTAAAAATTGGCAATTGCCCAGTCGTCAGTGGTGATTTAAAACTGACCAGGGCCACTAAAAGTTGAGGCTTAAATGCCTGATAGTGGACTGCGAATAAAAGTTACACTGTAAGAACAATGAAAATAAAATATACTTTCATTGGAGCACCTTTCTTTTTTTTTCCCTTCCTCAACTCTAAGTTCATCGGTTGTAGTAAAATTTTTAGTTCTTGGAACACAAAATTCATGAGAACGAGCAACTGGCAAATTACTTTCATCCTTAATATTAACTTTATTGTTTTTTCTTTTGACAACATCAAATAACTAATATTGTATGTAACATACATTATTAAAGCATTCACAACACAATTTTTGACCAATGTGACATTAATGAACAGAAAGAACGGGTGGACAGAATAGTACTTATACTAAATGTCAATTATTAAGGGTGTCATCATTCACTTTGCTAGCATTTAAATGTCACTTCCAGCTTTGAAATGTTGTTGCCGAAGCAATACTTTGCTATACTTTTGTGATACACCTGTGATTCATGAGACGTACAAGCGCCTATTGTAAAGTTGGAAAATTTTGCATCCACTTTCAAGCTTTTGTGGAATCCTTACAAATAATGAACAAATCATCGGCTGAACCCCTCATTTGCAGCTATCCAAACTCTTTTAACCATTTGTCTAAAAAGTGGTTGTCTTCCACCCTTTGCACGGTTCATTACTATAATACAGGTAAGGTAAAGCACTTGAATATCAATCAATCGAATGAGCAACAAAATGGCAGGAGCTCATTTAAGTTTACTGGATGTTTAATCATCTCCAGTCTCCTTTGCTTAACTCAGTAAAGAGCCAATCACAATTAATCAAACATGTTTTAACTAATTTCAGCAGACAATCTCAGTTAAACAAGCCAGATTGCCAAGAAAGCAAAAACACATCAGTACAATACAGGAATGTCAATTGCACAAAAAAAAAATGCTTTGCTTATATCTGGATCCCCCCCCCCCCCCAGGAATACGATGATTTTTGAGAAAACCAAAAATGCATGCAGTAATTACATTGTATTTGAGCTTTCTAAAACATGAACATTCCAATGAGTGACAAAAATAGTAAAAAGCACTTTCCACAATGCAGTGCTTTTATTTTATACATGTAGGTACTGAGAGAAGGAAAATGGCAAATTGCAGTCACCTTCTGGAAACCAGTATTAAAAGGCTTAGTGATAAACAAAATTAATTCACACATAAGTCTTAAGTGAAGCCAAATAATTGAAATTCGAGCAAACCAAATCAGAATTAGGTTTAAAGAATATTTAAGAGCTACTTCAATAGATTCATAAATGAGGATGTGCCTTTTCATCGATTCGTTACTTGCACGGAATTTGGTCCGGTTTTGCCGAGGATATTGTAAACAATGACTGGATTATATTTAATTCTATTAATTCAGAGTTTAAAAGAACGAGGCATACACTGTGGTTGTGTTTTCACCAGGGCGACTAACTAGCTGAACATTCTTTCTAGGTGTTTGTTTACAAACCGACATTTACTAGTTAAACGTGACAACTGTTTTCACTGTGAAATTTCACCCAAAATTTAAGCTGCTTACTCAGAAGATTGAAATTACAAAAGCGCGCATCTTTGAAAAAATGGCAGGAGATGAAGCATACTTTATGACTTCGCTTGTATTGATTCTCACGATATTTCTTCGAAAAAGAAGGAGTTTCTTTCGGAGGATGTGATTAATGTCTCGACAAATGGGGAGGTTGCGACGTAATGTTGTAATCCAGTCAATCCAGCACCAAAACAATTGAAATCGCCGAAAGCACAAGACGATGTGGGTTTATCCCGAGGTTAGGGTACGGTAGAGTATTATGATTAAATTCGCTGAATTCGTCTGCCATTTCGAAAGCGTAGTGAACCACGAGGCAAGCGTCTGGAAAATATTTGCCGAGCACTATTTGTCAGGCATATGTCACTACGTGCAATGTGATTGGTTGCGGCTTTTATTGGGACAATTTATACCATCTCGTGAGGTAGTATAACTTGGCATGAATTTCTGGTCATAAAGGCGAGATAATCCCTTGTTTTTTCTCCTGAAATCAGCTTGCATTTTTAACTCGCTTAACATTGGAAGAGCTGTTTTCACTGTATTCCCAGACTTTTCCAGCTTTATCTAGTCAAAATTGAAGGGGTGTGGGGAATATGGCTGTAAGTGACTCCTGATCAAATATGAAATTCTCCCTTTGATTTACAAGCATACGCAGGGTAAATTGGAAGGAGAATGTAGCAATTCATCAGAAGTCACTTAGGGCTTTATTCCAGGCACCCTTTCAATTGTCCTAGTGAAAACACAACCTGTATAACAAATATGTGCTGTTTTGTTATTCTGCTGTTATTCAATGAGTTAACATCTTGACGATTTGCGTTGGTACCTGTTTTCGTCTTTTACTTCATTGCATGCTTTTAAAAGCTGCTTTTCTCCTTTGCCTGGCTACAGTTTGCTGCATGAAAACAAAACACACTAGTATCCTTCAAAGCGTTGCCAGGAATTTGAGATAACCGAAGCGGATTATCGTCGTAAAAGTAAATAACTGGAAATATTATATTTATGACCAAAGCCAAGACAAATTTCTCTTTGTTCGAGATAACGGGAATTGGAAATAAGCGAGTTGAGATAGCGGGATCCTTATTTATAAATACAAGCGAATGTACCATACCGTAATATTCTGTGAAATGATTGAAAAATTCCGACAAACTCAGCAATCAAATCTTCACGCTAGTTCGAAGCATCGGGCCAAAGCAATCCATATTTCTCCTCTCTAAGACATTCATATTCCACTTAATAGGCATTCGGGACCGGCAGTTGAGTTTCTTCAGCTAACGCGAAGCTAACGTCCACTTTGTCACGTCAGACTTACTCGATTCCTCACATCTGGGAGAAAATTGACTCATGTAAGAAGTCACGAAATGCGACGGTCGTACGGCGCACGCGCCCGCGAGCCATTCCGCTTGCCAATGACCATAAAAAATTAGCAGCAGGCCTCTTAGTATGGGTATGAGGCTCCACTTTTGCGGCTTTTGGTCGCAAAGGAGTTGCGCTATAATACAACCATTGGTAGTCTCTTCACAGACCTCAGGCCATCAAGCGGGGCTTAACACATAGGAACACAAGGGATGACGGTTAAGAGAACGCTCCGTGCTCCCGTGACTTCGAGTCACTTTGGTGGCGGACCTAGAACTTCGTATCAGTTGCGTTGGGGGGGGGGAGGCTAGTGAAAACGTGTCAGAATTTAATAACAAAAATCTCGGTCGTCAAGGTCTTATTTTATTTGGTAAAAGCGTGTGTGTTTGGGAAGCGAAGGGAATGTTTCCTGGAATGCTTCCTTAATCCACCACTACCGTTACGATTTTCACAAACAGTATTTGGCTCGTCGCGCAAGCCCACTCTCCACCGATGAGCGTTGCGTGACAAGCCAGTTATCGCCTGGGTTCGAGATTACATTTCATGGGGCATATTCTGAGTACCTTGATTAAAGAAATGGGCTGAAAAAGAAAACTATGTTGTTCCGTATACCTATCTACCAAAAAATTTCCAAACACAGGTGCCAAACGGCAAAAGTAGAAGTATTGACTTCTTTCAACATGTGAGAAAGGATGTGTCCCCCTTTTTCGAGATGTTCTGATTGCCGGAATCCGTAAATGCTAAAAAAAAAAGAAAAAAAAAGAAAAAAGAAACGCACACTAGAAGTGCCAGCCTGTGATCTTATATGACAACTTTATTATTTTGTTCAAATTTCAAGGATTCATTCTCATCCTCAGAAAATGTCTGAGAAGCCTGTCGTAGGATACACGCCAATGCAAGAGCAGCCTGGTGCGGCTGGAGGCCTCCCTCCCTACGGGCCCCCGCAGCCTGGGTACCCCCCACCGCAGGCAGGATACCCCCAGCCAGTTGCAGCCCAACCAGCAAGTTTTCAGTCATCCCATACAACTGTTGTTGTGAATCAACCAGCACCGCTGGTTTTACAGCAAGGAATGCGTGACTGGAGTAGTGGATTGTGTGGCTGCTTTGAGGATATGTACTCTTGTAAGTAAAATTTACCATCCTTGTTCCCAGGCCACAATCCGCTTAAGAGCCAAGCGAGATCCCAGCCGGAGGCTTGGGACCGACGGGTGAAGTCACAATTGAGACTTTGATTGCGCGCCAGCTGAACGGCTGAGAGCAACCTCGTCCCCAGGGTCTTCTCGCTTTTCAAAATGGCGGCGGCTCGGGAGAAGACCCTGGCACACAGCAGATCACGTGTCTCCAACGAGGATGGAGATGTATTCAAAATGGCGGCTACGGCGA
Organism: Siderastrea radians; assembly: GCA_964017195.1. Classification (NCBI taxonomy): domain Eukaryota; kingdom Metazoa; phylum Cnidaria; class Anthozoa; order Scleractinia; family Rhizangiidae; genus Siderastrea; species Siderastrea radians. The sequence continues at coordinate 37,769,422 of OZ024891.1, read as the reverse complement.
AAAGGGTGAGAAGAACTGGGTACGAGAATCTAAGGTGAAGATAAACAAAATGGCGGCATTCAAGAAAAAATAGGAAAAACAGACACATTTTGCATGTAAGAGTCTTAGGAATACGGCAAAGTGTTAGAGGTCTTGTTTTTGCTGTTCATTGTTTCTTTTTTGTTATTTTAAAGTTAAGAATAATGGGTTTGAGCGTACTCGACTGCCGAACTCCGTACCGCTAGTTGATTCAATGTTGCTCAAATGAACATATTATATGTTTGATTTATGAGGCTTTAGGCAATAAATTGTCTTATCGTTACATTGTTACAAATCGGTCCTTCTTAAATATTGTTATAAATCCGTCCTTCTTAACATTATATGCTTCAGCTTAAGACTTTTCGAATATATCAGGCTCAGATTAAGCTTGAAATACAAATATTATGGAGTGAGCTTAGGCCTTCAATAGAAAATGACTCATTTATTTATTTACTTACTTATTTATTTAAGCTTATTTACAGTGCAACCTCGATTTAACGAAGTGCAAGGGAATGGGAAAAGAGCAGTGTTGTATGGACTGGTTTAACTAAGTTTTGATCTGGCATATTCCAGGTGCTGCTTTGGAGGCAGTGATAATTATTTTGGCTTTCTTGAATTTATTTGTGCCCATTCCTTGTGCTACAGTTTTGCTTGCACAGTTGCAGATCTCCAGGCTTTGTCGCTTTCAATATTGTTTTCTACACTTTAGTTTCAGTAAGTCTCATTAAATACTAGAACTGAGGAGATTGTGAGACTGTAAATAATGGAGAAATAAAGCATTTTAACAGTGGATAGATAAAGTCCTCTTTGCATGTTAGACCAATTCTAGAGATAATAATATTCCCAGGTTTAAAAAATTTACTGCTTAACAACTTCAATCAATTGAGTTATCTGGGTGTAGTTTGAAAGTGTTTGAAAAATTTAAATCAATGGGAAAGAGAGGATTTCAGGGAAAAAAAGGAGAGAAAAAGATTTCATGAAGTTTTGAAATTGGAATTTGTAGTTAGATCTTTAAGCCCCAGCAGTGCCAAGAAACATCTAATTTCTCCTTACAATATCACTACTTGTTCAAACATACAGACCCTGAGAATAAAGGAAATGATCACCAAAAATAAAATGTCTGGATGTTTATGTGAATTCTCTCAAGTAGTACCATAAGACACTTACGGAGAATAGTGAGGAGAACATGTTTTTTGATATTGGGGCTTAAAGTTAAGAACAAGGAAAGGAATATCATAATTGACTGCTATCAAGCTGGGGTGCTCTTATGTGGACATCAGTTTTTGATGGTCTCTTAAAATGATTTCCCATCTCATGTCTCTACTTTAAAACTATTCTCATATCAATCTAAGCCAAATAAAAAGGGTTTGCAGATCCAATTAAAACACCACAAAAATCCACTAAAAGTTACAACAGAGGTTCAAAGAAATTACGAGTCATCCTAAAAAGTGGGATTTGTAACTTAAGGTTATGTGCTGATCAATTCGAATCTTCAACATCCCCCCCTCCCCTCCGGGCATACCTCAGACATTTGGCTACATGTATTTCCCTTGCCCGAGGAGTTGGGAATTTGATGCAAAGGTCCTGTATGTATCACTCGGTCAGTTGTACGATAATTCTATCAGTTGTATATTACCCCGTCAGTTGTGCGTTACTTGGTCACTTGTGTAACCTTTCTGTCAGTTGCATGTTGCAAGTTTCAGTTGGAAGTTGTGCATCACTTGGTCAGTTGTGCATTTTTCTGCCAGTTCTATGTCATTCAGTGGGTTGCATGATAATGCTGTCAGTTATGTATTACTCGGTCATTTGTGTACTTCCCCATCAGTTGTGCATTACTCGGTCAGTTGTGTACTTCTCTGTCAGTTGTGCATTACTCGATTAGTTGTGTATTACCCAGTCAGTTGTCTCAGACTCGGTCAGTTGTGTTACACTCAGTCAGTTGGATGATAATTGCATCAGTTGTTTATTACTCCGTCAGTTGTGTACTATTCCATCATTTGTGTATTACTCCCTCGGGTGAGTTCAATCCTCTCTTTCCCATTTCTATTTTTGAAACACTTTCAAACTTCACCCAGCTGCAGGTTACTCAATTGATTGAAGTTGTTAAGCAGAAAATTTTTTCAAACCTGGAAATATTATCCCCAGAACTGTTAAAATGCTTTATTTTCCCACTGTTTACAGTTTCACAATCTCCTCAGTTCTAGTGTTTAATGTGACTCACTGAAGCTAAAGTGTAGAAAACAATATCGAAAGTGACAAAGCCCTGGAGATCTACAACTGTACAAGCAAAACTGTAGCGCAAAGAATGGGCACAAATAAATTCAACAAAGTCAAAATGTTATCACTGCCTCCAAAGCAGCACCTGGAATATGCCAGATCAAAAATTAATGAGTCATTTCCACTGAACTCACAGAGATGCAAGCCATGTAGAATAAATATTTTGTAGCACTAGTTTTATTTAAGGCCTAAGCTCACTCCATAAGATTTATATTTTAAGCTTAATCTGAGCCTGATATATTTTAAAAGTCTAAAGGCTAAAAGCTGAAGTATATAATTTTAAGGACGGATTTATAACAATATTTAAGAAGGACGGATTCGTAACAATGTAACGATAAGACAATTTATTGCCTAAAGCCTCATGAATCAAAAATATAATATGGTCATTTGAGCAATGCGCCGATCAATTCGAAAGTTCAACATCCCCCCCCGGGCAACCCCCCGGGCATTTGAACTTTTGCAGATTGGCTTGTTCAAATTCCCTCCCCTCGGGGCAAGAAAGCCGTTCAAATGCCCCACCAATTAGTACTGAACTACCTCTCCTCAAAGACAAAATTGGTCTTCAATCAGACAGTTTACATGCCTTTCAGAGAGAGATATGCCGTAATGTCACCTTCAGTCTTCTTTTAAAGACCCTTTTCAACGAGTTATTCACCAACAAAGGCGAAATTCTATCTTGTAAATCCATCAGACCCCGCAAAAACCGAAAAAATTTCACGGGCCTATTACTTCAGAACAAGAGATAAATCCGGTTCAAATTCCCCACCCTTCCAACGCAACGTTCAAATTCCCCCCTCCCCAGGCACGATGCACAGTCAAATGCCCGGGGTATGCCCGGGGGGGGGATGTTGAAGTTTCGAATTGATCGGCGCACAACACTGAATCAACTAGCGGTACGGAGTTCAGCAGTCGAGTACGCTCAAACCCATTATTCTTAACTTTAAAATAACAAAAAAGAAACAATGAACAGCAAAAACAAGACCTCTAACACTTTGCCGTATTCCTAAGACTCTTACATGCAAAACGTGTCTGTTTTCCCTGTTTTTTCCTGAACTGAACTTCAGATTTTGCCGCAATTTTGTTTGTCTTCACCTTAGCATCTCGTACCCAGCTCCCCTCACCCTTTCGCCGTAGCCGCCATTTTGAATACATCTCCATCCTCGTTGGAGACACGTGATCTACTGTGTGCCATGGTCTTCTCCCGAGCCGCCGCCATTTTGAAAAGCGAGAAGACACTGGGGACGAGGCTGGGCTGAGAGCGAGTCTGAAAATTTATTTGATAAAGGCAACCTCGTTTCCAGGACTTTTTCCCTTTCTTAAATTTGGAGAGGCGGGAAAACAACACTCTTTCCTGCCTGTCCAAATTTAAGAAAGCGAAAAAGTCCTGGGAACGAAGGTATAGTTTGAATCGGTTTACGGCGGCCAGTATACCTTAGTTCAACTCAGTTGAGCTTAACTTTTGTTGATACCTTGTATCAACTCAGCTGAAGTGAAAAATTGCGGCTCTATTTGGTTTGCGTTTCTTGAAAAGAGAAAACCGAAAATTATGAGATCCCAATCGCAAGTTATCAAGGTATCAGTATTTACAGATCACTAGCTAGACGGGATGAATACTTGACCACGTGCAAAGCGCCTGCTAAAAGAAAGATTTTTTTACTGCAGGCTGTTTGGGATTCTTCTGTCCATGCTTTTTGCTGTGTGACGTGTCTTCAAGGATGGGTGAAGGGTGCATGTTTGCCACTTGCTGTCAAGGAGCTTTGACGGGTCTAAGGATCAAACTCAGGGTGCAGCAAAATATTCAGGTATACTGCGAGCTAGGTGTAAGGTAGCCTGTTTTAAATCTCCTAGATGTTAGAAAAAGCGAATAAGAAAACGAGCGCGAAAAATGCGTTTGGAAGGAGGTTTGAGGGGGCGGCCGGCCTCTTTTCCCCCAGATACCGCGCATCTTATTTTCGCAGCCTCTACTATCTGAGAACCTGAAACAGGCCAGGTACAGGATTTCCGCTTTTACTGATAGGCAAACGAGTTGCCGGATACGAGAGTAAGGTCTTATATCCATTTGAGCTAAAACCATTCAAATTTCGTTTTGAAAAATAAAGCTAAACGGACAGCACCAAAGGAAATTACAGTACTATTTCGTCCATAAACTCAAAAGTTAAACCATATTGTAGAGCATACCAAACAGTACCTCAGAACAATATCGCTTAACTATTTTATCCACAGATTCAAACGCGCGCACCCGCTTCAGGAGCCCTTCAGGAATCCTCGGCAGGCTCAAAAGCTAGAACCACCTTGTACAGCATAGTAAACAGTACCAGAGGAAAGCACTATTCAGTGGTTTCCATTTGAATGTTCACACTTTAGGATTTTATACACAGAATCAAACATTACAAGCCTCTCGTATAGTATAATCAAATAAATAGCACCACAGGAAATTACTGCTGGATAGCTTTTATTTGAATGGTTACCCTTCAGGATTTCGTCCACGGACTCAAAGGTTAGAACCCCCTTGCACAGTGTAATAAACAGAGCCGCCGCAGGAAAATATGGCTTAATAAGCGACATTGAATCAGTAGTCTGAAACCAAGAGATATGTTTGGATACATGGAGATATAGTCACAACGAGATGCTTCTCGTTGGTAAAACGAACAGAAAATACATGATCACACAAAGGCTTTACTGTGATGCCTGAACTAGGGGCTTAAATTCACGGTGCAATTTTGAAGCAGAAGTTGATTGTGTGCAATATTGCGTAGTGCGTCCAAGCGTAATAACGATATTTCGTTTTCGTTTCTAGGGATCCCTGTGCAATGATTATTGCGTGTCACAGTGTTGCCCAGTCTGTGTAATGTGCCAGTTGTCTCGCGAGCTGAACCACTGCGGAATCCGTCAGTAACGCGTAATTCTTTGATCCTTTCTTCGTGGAGCTGAATATTTTTAGCGACAGATGTAGAGTTAGCTGTAATGAAAAGGGCGTTTGGAGTCAAATGTGTTGTGTGTTTTTCAACTGAAAGTTTTAGCAAGAAGTAGACTGATCAACTGTAAACGAGGAAGGGGTAGGGGAGCGAGAACGCCTCGTCCCTAGTCCCCAGTCCCCCATTTTTTCTCCCGCGTTCTCACTCCCCTTCCCCTTCCCCGTTTACGCCTGCCATGCAGGGTAACTGTATACGTAGAAAAGGATTTGTGAATCAAACTTGTTATCAAACCGAAAAATGAAAGTTTGTAGTGCATGTACGGTATCTGTAGTTCATGTAGGCGACGACCGGGGGAGCTTTGTTATACGAGGTGCTACATGGAGTAGGAAAGCGACTGATATAACACCGCACGGCATTGTTAAGATACATCTTTATCACAGCACAACATCTACAACCGTTACTCAAAGAAAAAAAAAGGTACTTGGCCAAAAGCTGTGGAGTTTGGGGAAAATGCTATGGAGTTTGGTTATCCGACGGGCCTTAGTATTTGTATCCGAACGACAGAATATGGTGTGCGTATGACGTTCCTCACTACTCGAAATTTTGTTTCTTGACGTCTTCAACTAAGCTCTCCCGGTCTCGAGCAGTTACCACCGAGATTTTCTCTTTTAACGGCCAGTCTTAACGTATTTAGTCTGGTTTTTTATTTCTTTTGATTTGATATATACAGCATTACTACAAGTATATACAACGTTTCAAAGGACTGAGCGACCTTACTTATTTCCTGTGTTGGGCCGGAATCACATGCAGTATTTTTTGTTTGGTCTTACGATTTGTTTTCCATGCCCTGTAATTCTGTAGAGTCGTACCAGGAGAGGAAGGGTACTTTTCAACTCAACTCCCCATGTTCTTTTTCCGTTAAGTGTTACATTACCGGTTTGTGAAGAACGTTTTGATTTAGTTGTAAAAGGCAAAATTGTAGATAGTTTATACAACTAGTGTAAACGACAAACAAGTGAATTATGCTGAGGTGCAAGTGTTTTTTGTCTGACTTGTTAGAAACAGGATGAATTAAAGTCATCGTCTCCACGATGTAAAATTGTCTCGTAAACGAGTACACGGACGTACTGTGTAATTGAGAAAAGGATGACGAGTCACAATGGTTCCCTCTGGAAGTTTAACCCTTTAAGCCCCAAGAATGACAAGCATCTAATTTCTCCTTACGATATAACTAGTTGACCAAATTTACAGGTCGTGAGAATAAAGGAATTGATCACCAGACATGAAATGTGTTGATGTTTAATCAGATTCTCCCAACTAGTAACATAAGAAATATATGGAGAACAGTGGGGAGAATATACATGTGGATATTGAGGCCTAAAGGGTTAAGGTGGACATCAGCGTAAGGCAAAATCACCTTTTGAAAACGTTGTCGATAAGGTAAGCTGCAACTCTAACGTTATCTTTTGAATGTAACGGGATTCATAACGTGACAATCGCGAGATGAAGAGACATCTTGCCTCAGGAATAGGGTAGAAAAAACAATGATTCTTTCTAGGAAAGAGTCAGGGCTTGACAAACTTGAGTGACTTCTCTCTTCCTAGAGGAATAACTCAACACCATAATGTAAGCTGGTGGGAGAACGCAATTGAATCGCTACAAGGAGAGAACATCAAACAAGATCGTTCTTACAGATGTTAACTGCGAAGTATTTGGTCAATGTATTTTACCAGCTGCTATAAGATAGTATCCAACATGCAAATGTCTTAACTCACTTCACATTCACAATTACGTACTATTACAGTCCATTGGACAACATGCGTCCGAGTATAACAATGTAACTCTTACACTGACCTCTACACTACATACATTCACTGACATACATTAATACCATCCTCTTAAGATCCGGGATAACGATTCCGGATCGCTGTTCCAAGTTGTACACGCCATGACACTGGTCTCGTATTCTATTCTCTGGAATAAAAGCAGAAATTACCGGAATCAAAGGTAATATATAACGAAGAGTTGCGCGCTTCCAGAGGAACGAGAAGGTCTGAAGTCGAGAGTGGAGTAAAACTGACTCCTTACGTTATACCGCTGGCCACGGTGAACGAATGAATGACTTGAACTGAGAGAGTCGTGCTGTTAGCGATCAAGAACAGTAAAATGCTCTGGTGGGATGGTATTGTGAGCAAGACTGTACCAGGAGTAACATGGGACAAAAGGCACAGAACGTGACTGAAAGTGAATATATGAAAGGATCATATACGTAAACTACGGAACTTTTTGTGAAGTGTGAGACCTCAACAGTAATGCTGGAAACTTAAGACGTTTCCGCTCAACATTCGAGCAGTAAGTGCAAAAATTAAGTTACCAAAAAAATACTTGCAGCACTGTCACATTTTAAGAACAGATAAGAAGAACTTATCGTTACTTTCGCTCCCAAGCTGAACCCGCGAGAGAAAATTGGATTTGAAGTTATCCGTATTTCAATTAAAAAGACGCTTCATGTCAGTCCAAAACAAAATGGCGCCCGTTTTTAGCATACTTTTACGAGATTTGAGATTAATTTTCTTGAGAATTTCATTACGGGGTCACTTGGGCAAGTGAACTAGAGTGTGATGTTTCAAATAGCATTGAAAAAGTTACCGTGCTATGAGTAGTTTTTTAGTAAATTTTTTTTGCACTTATTGCTCGAACGTTGAGCGGAATCCGTCTTAAGTAGTCTTAACTAAGTTATGTTTCAAAATCTGTGACGGTCCCCTCACGGATTTCTCTTAGAATGTTTACAGTTCTTTCAGCTTTTTCCGTGAGATCGCCGAGATCGAACGTTTTAATTTCATTCAAACAGATGCATCTTGTAGCAATATGGAGAGTGAAATCTGGGGGAGATTACCACAACTATACCGAGAGGGGATGGGGTTGCTTAACGCGCTTTCGCAAACAGTCCATATCCAACACCATCTCTTCGTTTATTTCAGTTCTTTACGTCTGTAAATCCAGTTAAATCTTCATCAGTGCGCAAGCAAAAATTACGTAACAGGGAAAATCTCCCTTTAGCAGACGACTAGGCTAAGACCTGTTATTATTAATTTTTTTGTGACCCGAAAACGTTTACTCATCCATTTTCTTTGGGCATTTATTATCTTCTTTTACTAAATATAACAACAAATTATCTACAGCATGCAATTTGGCGTCCTTTCCTACTAAAAAAATAGGTAACAAAACGAATTTTTGTTTCTTGCTATAGCTAATTCTTATTCTAATCCTTGTCGGGCAGAGAATGGGTAAACCAACACTAAAAAATGGTCGACGTTTTATGGAGGATGTCGATTAGGGTCGTCCCACGTGTTTGAGCTCACGTGACAGCTGGCAGAGAACACAAAGCGGACAGCACTCAACCGCACAATAGTCATTCATAAGAGACCCCTGAAAAGACAAAGGAATGGATTATCAATTTTATTTAAAATTGCTACATTTATATACTGGTTAATTATTCTGATGAATTCCTTATCTGGGTGGATGAGTCGACCAAACTCATCTTTAAAACAATCAAAAAATAAATAAAAAACAACGACTGAAGAAATGGGCACATTTCGACCGAAAGGTTTTGTTTTCTTTCGTGCTCTTTTTAACCAGTACAGCTGGAGAACCAAGTACCTACAATTGTGGCCAATAATTCTTGGGACACTTAACAAAATCACGCCAAACTTTCAGAATTGTAAACCGTCATATCGTAGCACTCCGAATACGTTTGTTTGCCCAATTATTTCACACTCTTTGATCCCCCCTCCCCTCCCCTTCCCCCTGTCCACTGTTGACAGCGGTACTCATTGGCCCACCTTTCGTCTCTAGCGGTCAATATTGGCAGCGATGGGCATGCTTCGGGTTGTAAACGAAGCTTGACATCAATATTGTATGGGGGAAGAGGGAAGTCCGCGCTTGTAGTGCAAGATTTAGTGTATGTTTTCTGTGATAAAAGGCCACGATTGTAGTTCCTGTCACTCACTAATTCGAATATTGATAGATCATGCAGTTTACGTTAGTTACCAAGCGAACTGACGTGTCCTATTAGTACAAGGACCCTAAGGAGAAAAGCCCGACATCACGGATTGCAACTGGCAGATTAGTCAGTTTACTATTTTTGGGGCGCTTCTGCTCCACACAGCGAAAGGAAGAGCGCTTCTTTTTGACGTTTGTCGCTTACGCCTTCGTCAGAAAGGTCAGAAAGCAAAACAACAGAAACAGTTTTTAATTGACGCATTTGGACCTCATCAGGTCAAGCTCAACGGGGACTAAATGTTCGTTAGATAAAGTTTTCAACTTGAAAGTAAGAAATAGCAGAGACGCATCACCGAGAATAAATTCTCGCAAGTGCTCGTGCTATCTTTGAATTTTTTAAAAAATAAATTCCTGGAGTGTTTCTATGAAGTTTTTTCCTAACAAAAGTACTTGTTAAATATGATGTAAAACAACTGCATCAGTCCAGGAAAAATCTCCCTTCCCACCCCTAACTCACCTGCCCAGTTTTGCAGCTGAATTATAATTTCTCTTTAATACTCCAGGAAGTCCATGATTTTCTACCTAAATTGCCCTCCATACCCACCCCTTTCACACATCCTTCGGCTCTTATCGCCTGATTTCATTTCGCGCAGTGGACTGGCACTAGCGGATTTTTACGGGCAAAAAGAACTTATCTACTCTTTCCCTAACAATGCGGTAATCTTCGCCGCGGTTCATATCCGAATGCCCCCCACCCGTCCCCTCCCCAGAGGGTATCGTACCTGAATGTTCTCCTGCACCCTCAGCTTGATTCTGAGTCCCAGCAGAGCACCGGGACAGCAGCAGACAAAACAGCACCCCTCACCCATCCTGGAGGAGACGTCAAGCAACAGATAGTAAGGGCAACAGAGACCCATGCACACTAATACAAAATAGAAAAGCTTCTTTTAGGAACCTGTTTATCATTAGAACCGTCAAAACATGTAACTAATGAAGATGATGTATGAACGGTGATTTCCCATGATTTTTCCTTGACGTTTGAGAACAGTTTGTTTGTACAGCAGATCTGTGTCATCCAGACTGATCTTTGCTCAAGTCATGTCTTTGCTGATCTCTGCAACATCATAAATTATGGCAAATTTAAAATAAGATACTAAGGTTGTCACATTTGGTTAATTTTAGCAAACACGAGAGAAAAACGTTAGATGTTCCTTTTTTAAAATCGCCAAAGTTATAGGTGTTCGTATGACCCTGTGGCAACAGTTGACACCAAGCCTATACAAACGTCTGTAACTTTACAGTCAATCGTTTAGAGCCGATTTTTGTTCCTTCAGTTGTCCTTCAAACCTTACATTTTAACTAATATTTATACGTAGAGGGGAGGCTGGCAATAAAGCAAAGCAATTAGTAGTTAAATAGCAGATGAAAACTCAAAGTAAAGACACGTGTAGCCCAGGCTTAAAAAAGACAGTGTCATAGTTAATACTGTGCGTTTTTATTTGTGGTACTCAGCGTTTAAAAGTTTGAATTAGTCACATAAGACCCTATCTTGCAACAATGGACTCTATATTGAACACTGACGAGGTATCTTTTTGTACCCAACAGTTACCGTCTTGGGTGCCCTGTGATGAATACTTACAAGAGCCACAGTCCTCAAAGCATCCGCAAAGCCCCGTGCTCCAGTCACGTGTTGCCCTTTGTACCAACACGGGCTGCTGATTCATGACCACAGTAGTGTGGGTAGTCTGTTGCACTGGAGCTGGCTGCTGAGTTATCGCTGGTTGGTATTGGCCAGGGGGATAACCCGGTTGATATCCTGCTTGTTGGGGCGAGTACATGGGTGGTTGGTCTTGGTGTGGATACCCTACTTGCGGTGAAGGGTACTGTTGATCTGGCGGCGTGGTTGGTTTAGTTTCCATGATTTAGATTCTGGAAGCAATCAAAAGAGTGCAGTGCAGTAAAGTAAAGTGCATTGAAGTGAAGAAAAGAAAAGGAAAGTACAATAAAGTAAAGTAAAGTAAAGTTAAGTAAAGTAAAGAAAAGTAATGTAAAGTTAAGTAAAGTAAAGTAAAGTCAAGTCAAGTGAAGTGAAGTGAAGTGAAGTGAAGTGAAGTGAAGTGAAGTGAAAGTGAAGTGTAGTGCAGTGAAGTAAAGTAAAGTCAAAGGAAGTGAAGTGAAGTGAAGTGAAGTGAAGTGAAATAAAGTAAAGTAAAGTGAAGTGAAGTGAAGTGAAGTGAAGTGAAGTGAAGTAAAGTAAAGTAAAGTAAAGTAAAGTAAAGTAAAGTAAAGTGAAGTGAAGTGAAGTAAAGTAAAGTGAAGTGAAGTGAAGTGAAGTGAAGTAAAGTAAAGTGAAGTGAAGTGAAGTAAAGTGAAGTGAAGTGAAGTGAAGTGAAGTGAAGTGAAGTAAAGTAAAGTAAAGTGAAGTGAAGTAAAGTGAAGTGAAGTAAAGTGAAGTGAAGTGAAGTAAAGTAAAGTGAAGTGAAGTAAAGTGAAGTGAAGTAACGTGAAGTAAAGTAAAGTAAAGTAAAGTGAAGTGAAGTAAAGTGAAGTAAAGTAAAGTAAAGTGAAGTGAAGTGAAGTAAAGTGAAGTGAAGTAAAGTGAAGTGAAGTAAAGTAAAGTAAAGTGAAGTGAAGTAAAGTAAAGTAAAGTAAAGTAAAGTGAAGTGAAGTGAAGTAAAGTGAAGTGAAGTGAAGTGAAGTGAAGTGAAGTAAAGTAAAGTAAAGTGAAGTGAAGTAAAGTAAAGTAAAGTAAAGTGAAGTGAAGTGAAGTAAAGTGAAGTGAAGTGAAGTGAAGTGAAGTGAAGTAAAGTAAAGTGAAGTGAAGTAAAGTAAAGTAAAGTAAAGTGAAGTGAAGTGAAGTGAAGTGAAGTGAAGTGAAGTAAAGTGAAGTGAAGTGAAGTGAAGTGAAGTGAAGTGAAGTGAAGTGAAGTGAAGTGAAGTGAAGTGAAGTGAAGTGAAGTGAAGTAAAGTAAAGTGAAGTGAAGTGAAGTGAAGTAAAGTGAAGTGAAGTAAAGTGAAGTGAAGTGAAGTGAAGTGAAGTGAAGTGAAGTGAAGTGAAGTGAAGTGAAGTAAAGTAAAGTAAAGTGAAGTGAAGTGAAGTATAGTGAAGTGAAGTAAAGTGAAGTGAAGTGAAGTGAAGTAAAGTAAAGTAACGTGAAGTGAAGTAACGTGAAGTGAAGTAAAGTGAAGTAAAGTGAAGTGAAGTGAAGTGAAGTGAAGTAAAGTAAAGTAAAGTGAAGTGAAGTGAAGTGAAGTGAAGTGAAGTAAAGTGAAGTAAAGTAAAGTAAAGTAAAGTAAAGTAAAGTAAAGTGAAGTGAAGTGAAGTGAACTAAAGTGAAGTAAAGTAAAGTAAAGTAAAGTGAAGTGAAGTGAAGTAAAGTGAAGTAAAGTGAAGTTAAGTGAAGTAAAGTGAGGTGAAGTGAAGTAAAAGCTTTTCTTGATTTTCTGTACCAAAAAAAAGTTATTATTGGCTAGTGTGTACTAATGTACAGAATAAGATACAGTGCATTTTCGCAGTGTCTCTTTTTTTCGGATAACGAAACTTGCGTGATTTAAAAAAAGATGGCAAAAATGTCTTGTAATAAGGTAACTTACCACTAAGTGAATTGACGCCGAGATTACTTTTAAAAAACCGCCCAGCCGGATGTAACTGATGTGACAGTGAGTGTTATTAAAATGAGAATTTGAGCACTGAATGTATCAATGCACTTATCTTAATGATTCAAACCTGACCTGTTTACAGTTTTCAAGACGTCTTGTGTTTGGTTGGTTTTTGTAACGCCATGCTAGCTTTTTTATGCTCCTGAGCCTTTGAAGCTGAGGCTGGCAATCACAAAACCCCCACCAACCGATCAGCGTTTATAGCCAACATGTGGGGGGATCGACTGAAGCCGCTCATTCAGTGTTTGCTTGCGCACATGCTTGAACCACATGAAACATTTCACTCCTTGAAACATTTACTTCGCGAGGTTTTTAGTTAGGCGACGAACAATGCTTAATTGTTATCTGGGGCGTACAGCACTGAATATGTTGGAGAAAAAAGTTCCATAATTCGCTTGGAAATTGAAGCCGGGCGAAACGAGAAGGAGAGTCGTCGAGAGTTGACGACTGTTTAAAACCGCGCTCTATCGTTTGGAATGAAAACTTTCATACGCTTTTAATGAACCAAATTAGACTCAAATTAGAACCAAGTCAAACTTTCCTTGGCTAAAGAGTCGCTGCCCGAGAACGCGCGAGAGTCGTTGTTGAGAGCTCGCCGATGGTTAAACCTTTCGTTCTCGTTTGTCCAGAGAATTTCGTCGACTCTTGAGTGCTCCCTGAGGAGTTTGAATCTGCACAAGAAACGATATAAATCCGAAATGTCTCCATCGTCTGACTTCAATTCCTATGCACTCACAAGCGCTCTCACGCAAAACATTTTAGCTCTCATCGCCCTCTTGTTTGTTTCGCCTGGCGTCAAGAGGTAGCGGCGGAGAAACTGGGAGGAATTCGAGAGTAATGTAATAGTTTACACAAGCGCCGTACACCTACTTCCGCCTTCTATTCAGGCCGGATTGTGTTGCACCATGATCCTCCATCGCTGTCTAGGTTTCACTAAACGTACGCTAATAAAAGTTCATTACCAGCGAGAAAAATTGATTTGCACGTAGTAATCGAAGCTGTTGATTTGTAAGTTTTTTTTCCCCTCTACTGTAGAAAAGTAAACACGTTAGCTGACACGCGAGTAACTTTTATCCCTTCAAGGGCTGAAAGTGCTTTTATATCTGAAGATTAACATATACTAAAAGAAATGTTTCTCGGCACGTCCTTCCCTGGTATCCCGTTTTCCCCAATTTCTCGGCTTGCCGAAATTTTTCTGGGAAAGGAAAGCTCGCAGCAAGCTAGATGAGCTGCCCACCAGTGGGGTCAACCCAAGATGGACGCAGCTTTGTTTGCGGGCGAGCGATCGGCGACAGTTGGAAATCTAGTTCAGCATCTATGCTCTTATCCAGGTTCTCGGCCACTTGAATAAAATAACGTTTCTTTTTCCACAGTCGCTGGCTATGTTTTTCGGATTGTTAAAGGTGTGCCTGACTGCCGAATACGGATCCTTGACATCAGAAAACAGATTCTTTTGAAAACACTAATTGAAAAGGGTCTCCGAAGCTTCCACATACTTACATGCTGTAGTAGAGGTTGAATTATACATCTGGGTAAAAGGAGTATGTTGTTTATGTGGAGCTGCAAAGGAAACTTGCAAAAGACATGGAATGGTCGATCGATCGTTCCATACGCTCTTCGTAAGATTGATTTTCTATTACAGTCGTAATATGAACCTCGACTGATGCTGATACAAATCTTCCCTGTAGTCAAGAATTTGCCATAAAAATCATTTAAAATGTAATCTAAAGCGACTTACCTTTAAGAGATGTTTTCGTGTTGCCTTTGCGAATTTCACGATGAAGTTAACTTGCGAAAACTAATTATCTCCAGGGGTATCTCACTTCGTTTCGTGCTCTAGGAAGGCGCGCGAGCTGTCAGGCGACGCGTAGTGTTTCCAACAAAACCTCTTGAAAAGCATTAGTGGGATTCCTGGGTAACTAAATCCTCCCTTGTCCATTGAAGCATGAAATTTAAGACCGTGTAACTGTGTCTGATCATGGCGTGTGGCGACAAAACAACTCACGAGAGAAACTGGGCAGAGGATCAAAGGGTCGCAAAATATGTAAATAACGTATTTTCTTGACGACCTTTCCAAGATATTCATAGTATCAGCTCTCTTCAGTACAGTCGAAGGATTTCTGTTTATTTCTTTCGACTTCGTTCCTCGTAACGTGACAAAACGCCGAAAATCGACATGTCGGTTTGCGTCGACTACAGAAAGCGAAAGTTCGGTGATATCAGCCCGACGTATCAGACCGAACGAAATCGAACGATCTTTACATCGAACTTAATCGAACTCTATCGAATTTAATCGAACGAGTAAGTTCGATTTTGTTCGGTCATTGAAAGAAATCGAACAGAAAGTTTTTTTTGTGAGTTCGATTTCCGAACCAAATCGAACATCTTCGTTCGATTTTGTTCGATTTTGTTTGATTTTGTTCCGAACTCGAACCCAAATCCAAAATAAAAAGTGTCGAGCCCGGCGAACACATGAAATAGAAACGCTAAATTGTAAAGAAAAGATTTCGCTATGGACAATAACGAACGTTCGACGAAATCAGATTTTTGAGGCCCACTTCTACCGGGAGTCAAATCGTTCAAAATGAATGATGTGCTAAGAAGAAACTCAGAATATGAAAATATGAAACAAAATTTCTGATGGTCTTGCTTGTCTCGGCTCTGAGACGTACGTATTCATCATCAAGAGTTTGAAAACCGAAAGTTCGATTTTTGTTCGCTTCACATTTTTTGGTGAGTTCGATATCGTTTGGTCATCGAACCTAATCGAACGTTCGATTCCGTTCGATTGGTGTTTTTTTGTGTGAGCTCGATTTTGTTCTATGACCGAACGAAATCGAACTTAATCAAACGATTGAGTTCGATTGAGTTCGAAAACCGAACGTTCGGGAAAGTGTGAAGGCCTTTTATGGTCCGAAATTAACAACTGGGGCCTTTCAATGAGTTAGAAATTTTATGGTGAAAGATTTTGGGAGGACGTCCCAAAAAACTCTTTATTTGGGATGAGGTTTCTCATCCCTTTGTCATCACCCGCCAGTTTATATATATATATATTTTTTATGTGACTACGGGTTTGCCACATTCGTCATGCATGACGTCAGTAGTCACATGACGTGCAGAAAGTGCAAGTCAGACAAACTTCACACAAACTAACCGAAGAAGGCCGGAAGTATAAAAGTTGGTTTTTTTTAATATAGATAAAAAGGACCATTTTAGGACGCTTTTTGGGCTGTTAGACTTTTTTGGGTCTAGTTTCAGCCCAATGGGACTTTTTTGGGGTTTGAAAATTTGACCTCATTCGTATGACTCATCACTAAAAACCTGAACAAAACTGAATTCAAGGCTGGCACAACGGCAAAGGGCTGATTTATTTAACGGCCAATATTTCGGCTAATAAAAATTAGCCTTCCTCAGGGTCAGGGCTAAAGTGAAGGAAAATACTATAACGGCTCCTAAAATTTTAATTTGAAAATGTACAACTGATAAATAAATAACTGATAAAGAAAAGAAGAAAAGGAAAAAGTTACGATAAAATAAATAAAGTAAAAAAATACCAGATAACATGGTATGTACACCTAATTGAAAAAACGTTGTCGGGTGAAAAGCATAATTCATTGATGATGCGACCCAATGATGCTCTTGGGAAGCGTGAATTTTTATCTCTATTCTTAGCCACGTGCACATTATAATAACTCAGCATGTCTTAATTTACTCTTTAAATTATCTTGGAGAGAAAATATTTTGAATATCAAGAAAAGAAACCCAGTAACAAACTTGCCCCTGTCATCTTCCCAGAGTTCCATTGTGTCGCATTGTCCACCATTTACTCTTTTCACCCTACAACGTTTTATCAAACAGGTGTATACAGATATAATGTATAGACAGTAGGGATTATGGTAAGCTTTAAGTGATCAATTGTTCAATGTCATTCCGTCGGATTATTCCGTCCATTGATATGGCTTGACCTCTGTGTATGAGGTAAACTTCTCGTGCTTTACGGCGGGACACGGTGTAGGTTGCAGTTCAAGTGGGATAAGACCCATGTCTGTGATAGAGTGGCCAGGTAGATGGAAGTGGGAAAGGACGGCTCCTGTGTATGTGGCGTTAGCGTGAAGTCGATTATTCGTAGCTTGTCTGTGTTCCGAAAAGCGTTTACGGAGTGTGCGTTTAGTTTCACCTACCTATTGTTTTTTACACTTTTTGCACTCGGTCATATATGTTAAGGTAGTAGAATTACAAGTAATATGGTGTCTTATTTGTCTTGTTTCTCCTGTGTTAGTGAAAGTGTATGACATTCTTCCATTTTGAATAAAAGCGCAGGTGAGGCATCCTTGTTTTGAATCGCAGTGGAACGTGCCAGCGGGAAGCTTGGGTGTCTTGTTAGTGTTTGCGGGCTTAGCGCGAACGAGTAGGTCTCGAAGGTTAGGTGAACGACGGAAAGCGACGACAGGAACTTCTTTGAAGATGTTTTTCAAACGTTCTGTGGAGTGTAGAATAGGTTGTTTTTTGCGGCGTATATCTGGAATGTTGGGTAAAGCTGGGTCATAGGTGATAGAGAAAGGGACTCGGTCAGATGTATCTTTTAAGGCTTGTTTGTGTTCTTTTAAGGCTTCATTACGAGGTATCTGTCTTGCGCTAGAAATTTAATATACCTGAGTTCCCCCTCCCACCCATTCCCCGTTATACAAGCCTTGACAATGCCAGACCGGCCCCATCCTCAGAAATACAAGCAGGAATCCAAGGGAATATAACGACGCTTTATGCGTATCGAGAGGAACGAACGGTTCTGAATTCGGGAGTGGAGTAATACTGACACCTTACGTTACACCGCTGGTCACATTGAACGGATGAATGACGTGAACTGAGAGAGTCTCGGATAAGCGATCAAGAAAGGGAAAACGCACTGGAGGGATGGCATTGTAGGCGAGTCTCCCAGTCTGCGCCGGAAGCCGACATCGACCTTGAAGAACAAGAAAAATTGAAGCAATTTGCCGCTATTTTACGCGCAAAGAACGACATTTTCGGGAGGAGTCAAGAACGAACAACTTGAATTTCACGCAAAGCATCATGCAAAGCATCATTCCTCCTTGGGCCGGGAGTAAAGTGGAGACGAAAGGCACAGAACTTAACTGAAAGTGAATATATGAAATGATTATATATGTATAATCTGCAGATCTGAAACGTTTTTATGTGAAGAATGGGACCGGCTTGCAGTGATGCTAAAACTTCAGTAGTTGTCAGTTGGTTGTTAGCATTACACACAGAAAACGGCATCGTTCTGCAAGGAAAATCTTAGTGGTGGGAGAAACGAGTTTTGGGTACCTTGTAGGGGTTCACTGATTTCAAAATTTGTGACAATCCCCTCACGGATTTCTCATAGAACTGTTTTTCTGTGAGCTCGCCGAGATCAGACGTTTTCATTTAGACGGCCACCATCTTGTTGCAATGTGCATGGCGAGCGAAACCTCGTAATCTGAGGGAGATTGCCACAACTACCGAGAGGGGATGGGGTTGGTTAAAGCGCTTTCATAAGCAGTCCATGCCAAACACCATCTATTTGTTTATTTACGTCTGTAAGACCAGTTTTAAAATGTTTCAGGAAAATAATCTCCGTCCGTGCGCAAGCAAAGATTGCGCAATAAGGAAAATCTCCCTTCATCAGGCGAAGCCTGAGGCTTGTCATTATTAATTTTTTTGTGACACGAAACCGTTTACTCATCCATTTGTCTTTAGGCATTAATAATGTTTTCCGATAGTTGGACCATGATGCCGTTGGAGTAGGATCGTTCCGCGGGAGCTCCGACAAAACCCACTAAAATCGAAGACTCTATTGCTTATGACTTCGAAAAGAAAACACAGATATTCGACTAACTCCAGTGGTAAAGAAAGTGAATCATCCTCACCCATTGACAAACGGTACAGAGCAACAGAAAGTGTGTGGAAAGTTTCTCCAGACGACGACGACGAGGTATTCACATACCATTCCAACATGTCGGGAGACATTGCTGAGAGTCTAAAACTTATATCTCACAAGTTAGAGAAGCTGGATAACTTAGAGATTTTAATCAACAAAACTTTAATTAAACTAGAAGCGGTAGAAACTCAAGTTAATCAGCTAACACTCAGGGTAGAAAGTTTGGAATCTAAGAGCCGCGTCTCCGAGAAAGCAATCGGCGAATTGAAAGCAATTGTGCAGTTTATGTCAGACACCTTCGAAAACCTGAAATCAGCTCAAGCAGCGGATAAAGATAACTCGAAGGCTGAAATAGCACGCCTAAATAAAGAAATGGCATATTTGGAAGCGTACTCCCGACGTGAAAATCTACTGTTTGAAGGTATAAACGAAGCTTCGGCAGAAGAGGGAAATTACGAAGATACAGCAGCGGTGTTGCAAGAGTTTATGGCTAATGTCTTAAAGGTTGAGAATCCTAAAGAAATTGAGTTTCAAAGAGTGCACCGCCTGGGCAAGAGAAATGCTAAAGGCCCTGGAGTGATAATAGCCCGATTTCTTCGATTCAAAGATAGGCAGAGAATCTCAAAGCTTGGAAGATCGCTTCGTCATGAGGTGATACGCATTTATCCAGACTTTCCTAAATCTATTCAAGATTCAAGGCGCCGCCAAATGCCAAAATTCAAAGCCGCCAAGGAGGCAGGTAAGACGGCCTTTTTTCATCCAAGCAAGCCGGATTTACTGTATATTAATGCGAACTTATTCCAGAATAATATCCTTATGAGACACTGAATTGTCATAACTTTGTAACCAATTTTCATCTCAAAACACATGATATTTTGAGTTGTTTTGAATTAATCCAGCATCTCGCTAGCGGGTAAAGAACGGAGCTCCAGTAGGAATGTTAGATGGAGTCTTCTTATTTCCATCTTTCATTCTCAGAGGTGGGTTACATGTATTTTTGTTTGTATGTGTACCTTTGTTATAATTCTGTCCGTACCAATGTCGCATGTTCGTATTTAGATCTTACAAAATTAAATATATTTGCTTTCACATCTTCTATAGAAGAACCAAGTATATACTTATTATGGTTCTTAATTTCTTCGATCCTTAGCTTACTCGGAACGATTAAACTTAACCGGTTTGGAAATCGTTGTTTACGTTAGCTAAATTCTGGTAGGTAATTTGAAAATTGTTACTCTAAATGTAAGAGGCATCAGTAATTTTAAGAAGAGACGCACAATTTTCACCTGGTGTCGCCGACAGAATGCAGATGTAATTTTCCTACAAGAAACACACTCGGTTTTAGCGTCTGAAAAACAATGGAAAAATGAATGGGGTGGTAAAATGCTTTTTTCACATGGTAGTCCCAACTCATGTGGGACCGCAATTCTGATAAGTAACAAAGCTAATTGCACGGAACTTTCTACAACTGCAGACCCCTTGGGGCGCTTTATTATCTCAAAAGTTCAAGTTGATGATAAAGTGTATGTACTCGTGAACATTTACGCACCAAACAAAGATAAAGACTCGACCTTTTTTTTTAGAAAATTGCACACTTTGCTTCAAATCGAGAATTTAGATTCTGAAGAAAACATTATTCTAGGTGGAGACTTCAATTGTCCTTTAAACCCAATTCTAGACAAGCGAGGTGGAATAATGATCCCAAGGAAATCGGTCGTGGAGAGTATAGGAACCTTGCAAAACGAGTTAGATCTTGTTGATATTTGGAGGGTTAAACATCCTCTGACAAAAAGTTACACGTGGGGCCAAAAGTCCCCCACAATATTATGTCGTTTAGATTTCTGGCTAATTTCTAATAATCTCTGCGATTTTGTCGACTCAACTGATATTATTCCTGCGATAAGAACTGATCACGCAGCTATTAGCATAGTCTTTGGTAGAATTGGAGAAGCAAAAGGCCCTGGAATGTGGAAAATGAATGCTTCTCTGTTAGATGGTGAAGAATACTTAAAATATTTGGGTGCCAATATACCTCGATGGACGTCTGAGGGTGAAAATCAATTATCTGACAAACGCTGCGTTTGGGATTGGGTCAAATACAATATCAGAATGCACGCAATTAAATACTCTAAAGAGAAGGCCAAGAAAAGAAACCAAAAAGAAAACTTGTTTCAACAAGAATACGAAGAAGCAACCAGGCTTTATGAAGACAATCCTAATGATTTAAATAGATCGCGTTTAAATGAAATCAAAGAGAAGTTGGAATTGCTTTATGAAGAGAAAACAAATGGCTTTACCTCGGTGTAAGAACCTGTGAAACTCACGGATGACGTAAAACAAAGGAAACAAAAACATTTTAAACAATACCGTACAGCAAAACAAAAGCTAACAAACAAAGAAAATCTTGTCAGGTTCTTACACCGAGGTAAACCCAAACAAATGGAATCATCGTACGTGCGAGAGCCCGCTGGCATGAGCACGGTGAACGAAGTACTAAATACTTTCTGAATTTGGAAAAGAGAAACCATGTCAAAAAACATATTAGAAAGTTGTCAATAAGCGGTGTTATAACAACGGATCCATATCGTATACTATCAGAACAAAAGGAATTTTATCGGAACTTATACCAAACAAAAGCAACAGACTCTGATTGTGTAAAGTCGTTTCTAAATGATTTGAACATTCCCCAATTGTCTGAAGAACAAAAGCAATCATGTGAAGGCGGAATTACAGCTGAAGAATGTAGTGAGATCTTGGAAAGTTTTCAGAATAATAAGTCTCCGGGAAACGATGGAATACCAATTGAATTTTATAAGAAATGCTGGAATCTTATTTGCGAACCGTTTATTAATTGTGTAAATGAGTCCTTTAAAAAGGAAGAAATGTCCAATTCCCAGAGACAAGCTGTCATTACTTTGATTGAAAAAAAAGGTAAAGATCGTACGTGCATAGAAAATTGGAGGCCTATCTCTCTCGTCAATGTAGATGCTAAAATAATCTCGAAAGTAATTGCCACAAGAATAAAAAATATTCTGCCGCATATCATTCATTGCAATCAAAGCGGTTACGTTAAAGACCGCTATATCGGTGAGACGATCAGGTCTATTTTTGACATCATGGATTTTACAGAAAAGAATAATATACCTGGCCTGTTGATATTTATTGATTTCCAAAAAGCCTTCGACTCTTTAGAGTGGAATTTCTTGTTTCATTGTCTGGATGCATTCAATTTTGGTCCCGAATTCAAATGTTGGATAAAGACTTTTTATAAGAATATTCAAAGTTGTGTGATTAATAACGGCCTGTCTTCAGAATACTTTTATCTTACTCGCGGTGTCAGACAAGGTGACCCTTTGTCACCTTATCTTTTTCTTCTAGCTGTAGAGATATTGGCAATTGCGGTAAGGGATAATGTGGAAATAAAAGGGATTGCAATTGAACAACAGGAAACTAAACTCCTCCAATACGCTGATGATACAACTGCAGTTCTTTCTAATATAGAATCGGCACATAGACTCTTTCAGCTGTTAGACGAGTTTAAAAAGTTGTCAGGTTTGAAAATAAATAGATCAAAGACGGAGGGGATGTGGATAGGCACGCTGAAAGATAGTGAAATGAAACCCCTCGGTATTAAATGGCCTCAAGATCCAATAAAAGCCCTCGGAGTCTTCTTCTCATATGACAAACAATTGCTCTATCTGAAAAACTTCTCCGACAAACTTGACGACATAAAAAAGTTGATCAATATTTGGTCGTCCAGGGGGCTATCCCTCTACGGAAAAGTTACCATAATTAAAACTCTGCTCCTTCCAAAAATTGTATACCTATCCTCTGTGTTGCCTACACCCAAAAATTTTATTAAAGAACTGAACCGTTTGATTTACAAGTTTTTATGGAACGGTAAAGATAAAGTGACCAGAGCATCTGTAATTAATAATTATGAAGGTGGAGGTCTTAACATGGTTGATATTGAAAGCATGATTAAATCTCTTCGCCTCTCCTGGCTCAAAAGAATTTTTGGCGAAAACTCGGGAGCATGGAAAAATTACTTAAACTATCTCTTAAAAGAAACTGGTGGCTTGGCTCTTTTCAGTTGTAACTACAACACTAAAGATCTCAATATTAATTCGCAGTTCTACTTAGAACTATTGGAATGGTGGTCTCAGTTTCGCGAAGACAACGCAGTTGACAACAGATGGCAATATATTATTTGGAATAACCAGGAAATCAGAATCAACAATAAACCAGTATTTTATAAAAAGTATTTTCACTATGGAATCCAAACTACAAGAGACCTTCGATTTGACCTCAATAATATCGATTGTTACAAATTAGTTGAAAAACACTTAGAAAAGACCAACTTTCTAGAATGGACTGGTTTGCGTCATTCAATTCCCCCTAACCTACGAAATCCCAATCTAGATTACGTGTATCAATTCCAAAACCCATCTTTTAATTTGGTCAATGACCTTTTTGACGTAACCAAAAAAAAATCAAAAGATTACTATTCTCTGTTAGTACTTAAGAAGGCACGTCTTCCTAATCTCGCGCAAAAATTGAAAAGTGACCTAAACTTATCAGACGAAGCATTGAAAAATGCTTTTTTGCTTCCCCATTCTGCCACTTTTGAGCCATATGTAAAGGCTTTTCAGTATAAAGTGTTGAATTCCATACTCTACACAAATTCAAAATTACATAAAATTGGTTACATTTCAGACAATCTGTGTTCTTTCTGCAAGCAGGAATCAGAAACATTGCAGCATTTCTTTTATGGTTGTTCACACTCAAGCTCTTTTTGGAAAGATTTCGAGTCCTATTATCTGTCTTGGACAAGTCAACAAATACATCTTAATTGGAAAGAAGTTTTAATTGGTGTTCTAACACCAGGATGCCTCTTACTTAACTACCTGTTACTCCTAGGAAAAATATATTTATGGGATTGTAGAAGAAATAAAGAACTTCCAAACGTACGTGGCTTTAAATTTAAAGTTAATTTAAAATATGAAACTGAAAAGTATATTTGTACGAAAAATAACAATTTAGATAAATTTAGAGAAAAATGGATATTGTAACTTTATTATAGATTTATTTATTTTATAAAGGTATATTCATACATTGTAAGGCTAAAACGGATATGCAATAATGTAATGTTTTTATGTGTAAGAGTGAGAGTGCGTTAATATTGTTACTGTGAGAGTGAGAGTGAGATTGAGAGTAAGTTAATGTTGTTATTGTGAGAGTGAGAGTGAGTTATTGTTACTGAGTGTTAGAGTGAGTTAATATGCTATGTATGTATGTAACTGTATGTGTGAAATATGCAAATAAATTTAATAATAATAATAAAAAAATAATGTTTTCTAAAATTAAATGTAACAAAAAATTATCTACAGCATGCAGTTTTGTTGATCCTTCCTACTTTAAAATAGAAAACAAAACAGAGTTTTCGTTTCTTGTTAACTCTTATTCTTTTTGTTATCGGGCAGAGTGCGGGTAGCCCAACACTAAAAATTGCTCGACGTTTCATGGAAGATTTATCCACTGTGTTGCTGCCACGTGATTGAGCTCATGTGATAGCTGGCAGAGAACACACAACGGACAGAACTGAACCGCACAGTAGTCGTTCATGAGGGAGCCCTGAAAGAAAAAGGAATGGATTATTAATTAATCAGTTAATTAATTAATTAATTACCACACTAATACACTGGTAATCTACTCTGATGAATTCCTTAACTGGTATTGATCGACCCAACTCAACTTGTAAAATAAAAATATATATATAAATAATAAGGACAAGATATGGACACACTCCAACCGCGCGGTTTTATTTAGGCTCTTTTCAACGAGTACAGCTGGAGAACCGAGCAGTTACAATCGTGACCAATAATTCTTGGGAAATCTTACGAAATCGTGACAAAAATTCAGAATTGTAAGCCGTTATATCGTAGCCCTCCGAATACGTTTGTTTGCCAAATTTTGCCGTACTCTTTGAACCCCCCCCCCCACCCCTGTCCATTGTTGATACCTCCCGTCTCTGGCGGTCAATGTTGGTAATGATAGGTATATTTCAAGTTGTAGACGAACCTTGACTACAACATTGTATGGGGGGGGGGGGGAGTCCGCACTTGTAGTGCAAGGTTCAGTGTAAGGCCACGATTGTAGTTCCTGCCGCCCACTACTTCGAACAGTGATAGATCATGCGGTTTACTTAAGTTACCAGGCAAACTGACGCATCTTATTAGGGAGACGTCCCAGACATCACGGGTGGGAACCGGAACACTACTTTTACTTTTTTTGGCGCGCTTCTGCTCCACACAGCAACTAGTAAGGCTCTTCTTTTGACATTTGTGGCTTGACACGCCGTCATCAGAACGCAAGACAACGTGAGCAAATTTTAATTGACGCATTTTGACGTCATCAGTTGAAGCTTAATGAGGAGTAAATGTTTGTTCGATAAAGTTTTTAACTTGAAAATTAGAAATATTAGAGTCGCGCCACCGAGAATAAATTCTCGCAAATGCTCGTGCTATCTTTGAATTTTTTAAAATAATTCTTGGATTGCTTCTATAACGTTTTCCTCTTAAAAGTACTCGTTAAATATGTTGTAAAACAACTGCCCTTCTGAGTTTCATCAGTCCAGGATAAATCTCCCTCCCCACCCTTACCTTACCTCCCTTGTATGTTTCGCAGCTGAATTATACTTTCTCCTTTTTCCTCCAAGAACCCCATGATTTTGTACCTGAATATCCTTCCATACACAACCCTTCCCCACGTTCTTCGGTTTCTTGACCTCCCCACCAATGCGGCCACTTTCCCTCGGTTGATACTCAGACCCCCCCTCCCCATCTGCCCCGCCTTCGCCGGTTTCGTAGGAATGTCCCCTGCTCCTTGAGAGTGGCGTACCTGAATGTTCTCCTGCGTCCTTAGCTTGATTCCGAGAAACAGCATCTGAGCAATGCACAGGCACACCAACAAAGTAAACAGCACCACTCTCGATCACCCCTCCTGGAGAAGTCGTCGTCGTCGTCAAATAACAGACAGCAAAGAACAGAAAATTGTTTTGTGAGTTCGATTTCCGAACCATATCGAACGTTGTTTGATTTGTTCCGAACTCGAACCAAAATCCAAAATAAACGGTGTCTTGATCACAGCACAACATCTATAACCGTTACTCTTAGAAAACATAGGTACTTGGGCAAAAGCTGTGGAGTTAAATGCTGTGGAGTTTGGTTATCCGACGGACCTTAGTATTTGTATCCGAACGATGGAATATTGTGGGCGTATCACGTTCCTCTCTATTCAAAATTTTGTTTCTTGACGTCTTCAACTGAGTTCTCCCGGTCTCGAGCAGTTCCCACCGAGTTTTTCTTTTTTAACGGCAAGTCTTAACGTATTTAGTCTGCCTTTTGCTTTCTTGTGATTTGATATATACAGCATTTCTACAAGTATATACGACGTTTCAAAGGACTGACCGACCTTACTAATTTCCTGTATTCGGCCGGAATCACAGTATTTTTTGTTTGGTCTTACGACTTGTTTTCCATGCCCTGTAATTCTGTAGAATTGTGTCGCATTGTCCACCATTTACTCTTTTCACCCTACAACGTTTTATCAAACAGGTGTATACAGATATAATGTATAGACAGTAGGGATTATGGTAAGCTTTAAGTGATCAATTGTTCAATGTCATTCCGTCGGATTATTCCGTCCATTGATATGGCTTGACCTCTGTGTATGAGGTAAACTTCTCGTGCTTTACGGCGGGACACGGTGTAGGTTGCAGTTCAAGTGGGATAAGACCCATGTCTGTGATAGAGTGGCCAGGTAGATGGAAGTGGGAAAGGACGGCTCCTGTGTATGTGGCGTTAGCGTGAAGTCGATTATTCGTAGCTTGTCTGTGTTCCGAAAAGCGTTTACGGAGTGTGCGTTTAGTTTCACCTACCTATTGTTTTTTACACTTTTTGCACTCGGTCATATATGTTAAGGTAGTAGAATTACAAGTAATATGGTGTCTTATTTGTCTTGTTTCTCCTGTGTTAGTGAAAGTGTATGACATTCTTCCATTTTGAATAAAAGCGCAGGTGAGGCATCCTTGTTTTGAATCGCAGTGGAACGTGCCAGCGGGAAGCTTGGGTGTCTTGTTAGTGTTTGCGGGCTTAGCGCGAACGAGTAGGTCTCGAAGGTTAGGTGAACGACGGAAAGCGACGACAGGAACTTCTTTGAAGATGTTTTTCAAACGTTCTGTGGAGTGTAGAATAGGTTGTTTTTTGCGGCGTATATCTGGAATGTTGGGTAAAGCTGGGTCATAGGTGATAGAGAAAGGGACTCGGTCAGATGTATCTTTTAAGGCTTGTTTGTGTTCTTTTAAGGCTTCATTACGAGGTATCTGTCTTGCGCTAGAAATTTAATATACCTGAGTTCCCCCTCCCACCCATTCCCCGTTATACAAGCCTTGACAATGCCAGACCGGCCCCATCCTCAGAAATACAAGCAGGAATCCAAGGGAATATAACGACGCTTTATGCGTATCGAGAGGAACGAACGGTTCTGAATTCGGGAGTGGAGTAATACTGACACCTTACGTTACACCGCTGGTCACATTGAACGGATGAATGACGTGAACTGAGAGAGTCTCGGATAAGCGATCAAGAAAGGGAAAACGCACTGGAGGGATGGCATTGTAGGCGAGTCTCCCAGTCTGCGCCGAAAGCCGACATCGACCTTGAAGAACAAGAAAAATTGAAGCAATTTGCCGCTATTTTACGCGCAAAGAACGACATTTTCGGGAGGAGTCAAGAACGAACAACTTGAATTTCACGCAAAGCATCATGCAAAGCATCATTCCTCCTTGGGCCGGGAGTAAAGTGGAGACGAAAGGCACAGAACTTAACTGAAAGTGAATATATGAAATGATTATATATGTATAATCTGCAGATCTGAAACGTTTTTATGTGAAGAATGGGACCGGCTTGCAGTGATGCTAAAACTTCAGTAGTTGTCAGTTGGTTGTTAGCATTACACACAGAAAACGGCATCGTTCTGCAAGGAAAATCTTAGTGGTGGGAGAAACGAGTTTTGGGTACCTTGTAGGGGTTCACTGATTTCAAAATTTGTGACAATCCCCTCACGGATTTCTCATAGAACTGTTTTTCTGTGAGCTCGCCGAGATCAGACGTTTTCATTTAGACGGCCACCATCTTGTTGCAATGTGCATGGCGAGCGAAACCTCGTAATCTGAGGGAGATTGCCACAACTACCGAGAGGGGATGGGGTTGGTTAAAGCGCTTTCATAAGCAGTCCATGCCAAACACCATCTATTTGTTTATTTACGTCTGTAAGACCAGTTTTAAAATGTTTCAGGAAAATAATCTCCGTCCGTGCGCAAGCAAAGATTGCGCAATAAGGAAAATCTCCCTTCATCAGGCGAAGCCTGAGGCTTGTCATTATTAATTTTTTTGTGACACGAAACCGTTTACTCATCCATTTGTCTTTAGGCATTAATAATGTTTTCCGATAGTTGGACCATGATGCCGTTGGAGTAGGATCGTTCCGCGGGAGCTCCGACAAAACCCACTAAAATCGAAGACTCTATTGCTTATGACTTCGAAAAGAAAACACAGATATTCGACTAACTCCAGTGGTAAAGAAAGTGAATCATCCTCACCCATTGACAAACGGTACAGAGCAACAGAAAGTGTGTGGAAAGTTTCTCCAGACGACGACGACGAGGTATTCACATACCATTCCAACATGTCGGGAGACATTGCTGAGAGTCTAAAACTTATATCTCACAAGTTAGAGAAGCTGGATAACTTAGAGATTTTAATCAACAAAACTTTAATTAAACTAGAAGCGGTAGAAACTCAAGTTAATCAGCTAACACTCAGGGTAGAAAGTTTGGAATCTAAGAGCCGCGTCTCCGAGAAAGCAATCGGCGAATTGAAAGCAATTGTGCAGTTTATGTCAGACACCTTCGAAAACCTGAAATCAGCTCAAGCAGCGGATAAAGATAACTCGAAGGCTGAAATAGCACGCCTAAATAAAGAAATGGCATATTTGGAAGCGTACTCCCGACGTGAAAATCTACTGTTTGAAGGTATAAACGAAGCTTCGGCAGAAGAGGGAAATTACGAAGATACAGCAGCGGTGTTGCAAGAGTTTATGGCTAATGTCTTAAAGGTTGAGAATCCTAAAGAAATTGAGTTTCAAAGAGTGCACCGCCTGGGCAAGAGAAATGCTAAAGGCCCTGGAGTGATAATAGCCCGATTTCTTCGATTCAAAGATAGGCAGAGAATCTCAAAGCTTGGAAGATCGCTTCGTCATGAGGTGATACGCATTTATCCAGACTTTCCTAAATCTATTCAAGATTCAAGGCGCCGCCAAATGCCAAAATTCAAAGCCGCCAAGGAGGCAGGTAAGACGGCCTTTTTTCATCCAAGCAAGCCGGATTTACTGTATATTAATGCGAACTTATTCCAGAATAATATCCTTATGAGACACTGAATTGTCATAACTTTGTAACCAATTTTCATCTCAAAACACATGATATTTTGAGTTGTTTTGAATTAATCCAGCATCTCGCTAGCGGGTAAAGAACGGAGCTCCAGTAGGAATGTTAGATGGAGTCTTCTTATTTCCATCTTTCATTCTCAGAGGTGGGTTACATGTATTTTTGTTTGTATGTGTACCTTTGTTATAATTCTGTCCGTACCAATGTCGCATGTTCGTATTTAGATCTTACAAAATTAAATATATTTGCTTTCACATCTTCTATAGAAGAACCAAGTATATACTTATTATGGTTCTTAATTTCTTCGATCCTTAGCTTACTCGGAACGATTAAACTTAACCGGTTTGGAAATCGTTGTTTACGTTAGCTAAATTCTGGTAGGTAATTTGAAAATTGTTACTCTAAATGTAAGAGGCATCAGTAATTTTAAGAAGAGACGCACAATTTTCACCTGGTGTCGCCGACAGAATGCAGATGTAATTTTCCTACAAGAAACACACTCGGTTTTAGCGTCTGAAAAACAATGGAAAAATGAATGGGGTGGTAAAATGCTTTTTTCACATGGTAGTCCCAACTCATGTGGGACCGCAATTCTGATAAGTAACAAAGCTAATTGCACGGAACTTTCTACAACTGCAGACCCCTTGGGGCGCTTTATTATCTCAAAAGTTCAAGTTGATGATAAAGTGTATGTACTCGTGAACATTTACGCACCAAACAAAGATAAAGACTCGACCTTTTTTTTTAGAAAATTGCACACTTTGCTTCAAATCGAGAATTTAGATTCTGAAGAAAACATTATTCTAGGTGGAGACTTCAATTGTCCTTTAAACCCAATTCTAGACAAGCGAGGTGGAATAATGATCCCAAGGAAATCGGTCGTGGAGAGTATAGGAACCTTGCAAAACGAGTTAGATCTTGTTGATATTTGGAGGGTTAAACATCCTCTGACAAAAAGTTACACGTGGGGCCAAAAGTCCCCCACAATATTATGTCGTTTAGATTTCTGGCTAATTTCTAATAATCTCTGCGATTTTGTCGACTCAACTGATATTATTCCTGCGATAAGAACTGATCACGCAGCTATTAGCATAGTCTTTGGTAGAATTGGAGAAGCAAAAGGCCCTGGAATGTGGAAAATGAATGCTTCTCTGTTAGATGGTGAAGAATACTTAAAATATTTGGGTGCCAATATACCTCGATGGACGTCTGAGGGTGAAAATCAATTATCTGACAAACGCTGCGTTTGGGATTGGGTCAAATACAATATCAGAATGCACGCAATTAAATACTCTAAAGAGAAGGCCAAGAAAAGAAACCAAAAAGAAAACTTGTTTCAACAAGAATACGAAGAAGCAACCAGGCTTTATGAAGACAATCCTAATGATTTAAATAGATCGCGTTTAAATGAAATCAAAGAGAAGTTGGAATTGCTTTATGAAGAGAAAACAAATGGCTTTACCTCGGTGTAAGAACCTGTGAAACTCACGGATGACGTAAAACAAAGGAAACAAAAACATTTTAAACAATACCGTACAGCAAAACAAAAGCTAACAAACAAAGAAAATCTTGTCAGGTTCTTACACCGAGGTAAACCCAAACAAATGGAATCATCGTACGTGCGAGAGCCCGCTGGCATGAGCACGGTGAACGAAGTACTAAATACTTTCTGAATTTGGAAAAGAGAAACCATGTCAAAAAACATATTAGAAAGTTGTCAATAAGCGGTGTTATAACAACGGATCCATATCGTATACTATCAGAACAAAAGGAATTTTATCGGAACTTATACCAAACAAAAGCAACAGACTCTGATTGTGTAAAGTCGTTTCTAAATGATTTGAACATTCCCCAATTGTCTGAAGAACAAAAGCAATCATGTGAAGGCGGAATTACAGCTGAAGAATGTAGTGAGATCTTGGAAAGTTTTCAGAATAATAAGTCTCCGGGAAACGATGGAATACCAATTGAATTTTATAAGAAATGCTGGAATCTTATTTGCGAACCGTTTATTAATTGTGTAAATGAGTCCTTTAAAAAGGAAGAAATGTCCAATTCCCAGAGACAAGCTGTCATTACTTTGATTGAAAAAAAAGGTAAAGATCGTACGTGCATAGAAAATTGGAGGCCTATCTCTCTCGTCAATGTAGATGCTAAAATAATCTCGAAAGTAATTGCCACAAGAATAAAAAATATTCTGCCGCATATCATTCATTGCAATCAAAGCGGTTACGTTAAAGACCGCTATATCGGTGAGACGATCAGGTCTATTTTTGACATCATGGATTTTACAGAAAAGAATAATATACCTGGCCTGTTGATATTTATTGATTTCCAAAAAGCCTTCGACTCTTTAGAGTGGAATTTCTTGTTTCATTGTCTGGATGCATTCAATTTTGGTCCCGAATTCAAATGTTGGATAAAGACTTTTTATAAGAATATTCAAAGTTGTGTGATTAATAACGGCCTGTCTTCAGAATACTTTTATCTTACTCGCGGTGTCAGACAAGGTGACCCTTTGTCACCTTATCTTTTTCTTCTAGCTGTAGAGATATTGGCAATTGCGGTAAGGGATAATGTGGAAATAAAAGGGATTGCAATTGAACAACAGGAAACTAAACTCCTCCAATACGCTGATGATACAACTGCAGTTCTTTCTAATATAGAATCGGCACATAGACTCTTTCAGCTGTTAGACGAGTTTAAAAAGTTGTCAGGTTTGAAAATAAATAGATCAAAGACGGAGGGGATGTGGATAGGCACGCTGAAAGATAGTGAAATGAAACCCCTCGGTATTAAATGGCCTCAAGATCCAATAAAAGCCCTCGGAGTCTTCTTCTCATATGACAAACAATTGCTCTATCTGAAAAACTTCTCCGACAAACTTGACGACATAAAAAAGTTGATCAATATTTGGTCGTCCAGGGGGCTATCCCTCTACGGAAAAGTTACCATAATTAAAACTCTGCTCCTTCCAAAAATTGTATACCTATCCTCTGTGTTGCCTACACCCAAAAATTTTATTAAAGAACTGAACCGTTTGATTTACAAGTTTTTATGGAACGGTAAAGATAAAGTGACCAGAGCATCTGTAATTAATAATTATGAAGGTGGAGGTCTTAACATGGTTGATATTGAAAGCATGATTAAATCTCTTCGCCTCTCCTGGCTCAAAAGAATTTTTGGCGAAAACTCGGGAGCATGGAAAAATTACTTAAACTATCTCTTAAAAGAAACTGGTGGCTTGGCTCTTTTCAGTTGTAACTACAACACTAAAGATCTCAATATTAATTCGCAGTTCTACTTAGAACTATTGGAATGGTGGTCTCAGTTTCGCGAAGACAACGCAGTTGACAACAGATGGCAATATATTATTTGGAATAACCAGGAAATCAGAATCAACAATAAACCAGTATTTTATAAAAAGTATTTTCACTATGGAATCCAAACTACAAGAGACCTTCGATTTGACCTCAATAATATCGATTGTTACAAATTAGTTGAAAAACACTTAGAAAAGACCAACTTTCTAGAATGGACTGGTTTGCGTCATTCAATTCCCCCTAACCTACGAAATCCCAATCTAGATTACGTGTATCAATTCCAAAACCCATCTTTTAATTTGGTCAATGACCTTTTTGACGTAACCAAAAAAAAATCAAAAGATTACTATTCTCTGTTAGTACTTAAGAAGGCACGTCTTCCTAATCTCGCGCAAAAATTGAAAAGTGACCTAAACTTATCAGACGAAGCATTGAAAAATGCTTTTTTGCTTCCCCATTCTGCCACTTTTGAGCCATATGTAAAGGCTTTTCAGTATAAAGTGTTGAATTCCATACTCTACACAAATTCAAAATTACATAAAATTGGTTACATTTCAGACAATCTGTGTTCTTTCTGCAAGCAGGAATCAGAAACATTGCAGCATTTCTTTTATGGTTGTTCACACTCAAGCTCTTTTTGGAAAGATTTCGAGTCCTATTATCTGTCTTGGACAAGTCAACAAATACATCTTAATTGGAAAGAAGTTTTAATTGGTGTTCTAACACCAGGATGCCTCTTACTTAACTACCTGTTACTCCTAGGAAAAATATATTTATGGGATTGTAGAAGAAATAAAGAACTTCCAAACGTACGTGGCTTTAAATTTAAAGTTAATTTAAAATATGAAACTGAAAAGTATATTTGTACGAAAAATAACAATTTAGATAAATTTAGAGAAAAATGGATATTGTAACTTTATTATAGATTTATTTATTTTATAAAGGTATATTCATACATTGTAAGGCTAAAACGGATATGCAATAATGTAATGTTTTTATGTGTAAGAGTGAGAGTGCGTTAATATTGTTACTGTGAGAGTGAGAGTGAGATTGAGAGTAAGTTAATGTTGTTATTGTGAGAGTGAGAGTGAGTTATTGTTACTGAGTGTTAGAGTGAGTTAATATGCTATGTATGTATGTAACTGTATGTGTGAAATATGCAAATAAATTTAATAATAATAATAAAAAAATAATGTTTTCTAAAATTAAATGTAACAAAAAATTATCTACAGCATGCAGTTTTGTTGATCCTTCCTACTTTAAAATAGAAAACAAAACAGAGTTTTCGTTTCTTGTTAACTCTTATTCTTTTTGTTATCGGGCAGAGTGCGGGTAGCCCAACACTAAAAATTGCTCGACGTTTCATGGAAGATTTATCCACTGTGTTGCTGCCACGTGATTGAGCTCATGTGATAGCTGGCAGAGAACACACAACGGACAGAACTGAACCGCACAGTAGTCGTTCATGAGGGAGCCCTGAAAGAAAAAGGAATGGATTATTAATTAATCAGTTAATTAATTAATTAATTACCACACTAATACACTGGTAATCTACTCTGATGAATTCCTTAACTGGTATTGATCGACCCAACTCAACTTGTAAAATAAAAATATATATATAAATAATAAGGACAAGATATGGACACACTCCAACCGCGCGGTTTTATTTAGGCTCTTTTCAACGAGTACAGCTGGAGAACCGAGCAGTTACAATCGTGACCAATAATTCTTGGGAAATCTTACGAAATCGTGACAAAAATTCAGAATTGTAAGCCGTTATATCGTAGCCCTCCGAATACGTTTGTTTGCCAAATTTTGCCGTACTCTTTGAACCCCCCCCCCCACCCCTGTCCATTGTTGATACCTCCCGTCTCTGGCGGTCAATGTTGGTAATGATAGGTATATTTCAAGTTGTAGACGAACCTTGACTACAACATTGTATGGGGGGGGGGGGGGGAGTCCGCACTTGTAGTGCAAGGTTCAGTGTAAGGCCACGATTGTAGTTCCTGCCGCCCACTACTTCGAACAGTGATAGATCATGCGGTTTACTTAAGTTACCAGGCAAACTGACGCATCTTATTAGGGAGACGTCCCAGACATCACGGGTGGGAACCGGAACACTACTTTTACTTTTTTTGGCGCGCTTCTGCTCCACACAGCAACTAGTAAGGCTCTTCTTTTGACATTTGTGGCTTGACACGCCGTCATCAGAACGCAAGACAACGTGAGCAAATTTTAATTGACGCATTTTGACGTCATCAGTTGAAGCTTAATGAGGAGTAAATGTTTGTTCGATAAAGTTTTTAACTTGAAAATTAGAAATATTAGAGTCGCGCCACCGAGAATAAATTCTCGCAAATGCTCGTGCTATCTTTGAATTTTTTAAAATAATTCTTGGATTGCTTCTATAACGTTTTCCTCTTAAAAGTACTCGTTAAATATGTTGTAAAACAACTGCCCTTCTGAGTTTCATCAGTCCAGGATAAATCTCCCTCCCCACCCTTACCTTACCTCCCTTGTATGTTTCGCAGCTGAATTATACTTTCTCCTTTTTCCTCCAAGAACCCCATGATTTTGTACCTGAATATCCTTCCATACACAACCCTTCCCCACGTTCTTCGGTTTCTTGACCTCCCCACCAATGCGGCCACTTTCCCTCGGTTGATACTCAGACCCCCCCTCCCCATCTGCCCCGCCTTCGCCGGTTTCGTAGGAATGTCCCCTGCTCCTTGAGAGTGGCGTACCTGAATGTTCTCCTGCGTCCTTAGCTTGATTCCGAGAAACAGCATCTGAGCAATGCACAGGCACACCAACAAAGTAAACAGCACCACTCTCGATCACCCCTCCTGGAGAAGTCGTCGTCGTCGTCAAATAACAGACAGCAAAGAACAGAAAATTGTTTTGTGAGTTCGATTTCCGAACCATATCGAACGTTGTTTGATTTGTTCCGAACTCGAACCAAAATCCAAAATAAACGGTGTCTTGATCACAGCACAACATCTATAACCGTTACTCTTAGAAAACATAGGTACTTGGGCAAAAGCTGTGGAGTTAAATGCTGTGGAGTTTGGTTATCCGACGGACCTTAGTATTTGTATCCGAACGATGGAATATTGTGGGCGTATCACGTTCCTCTCTATTCAAAATTTTGTTTCTTGACGTCTTCAACTGAGTTCTCCCGGTCTCGAGCAGTTCCCACCGAGTTTTTCTTTTTTAACGGCAAGTCTTAACGTATTTAGTCTGCCTTTTGCTTTCTTGTGATTTGATATATACAGCATTTCTACAAGTATATACGACGTTTCAAAGGACTGACCGACCTTACTAATTTCCTGTATTCGGCCGGAATCACAGTATTTTTTGTTTGGTCTTACGACTTGTTTTCCATGCCCTGTAATTCTGTAGAGTCGTACCAGGAAAGAATGGGTACTTTTCAACTGAACTCCCCTTGTTCTTTTCCCGTTAAGTGTTCATTACCGGTTTGTTAACAACGTTTTGATTTAGTCGTTAAAGGCAAAATTGTAGATAGTTTGTACAACCAGTGTAAACGACAAACAAGTGAATTATGCTGAGCTGCCAGTGTTTTTTGTCTGACTTGTTAGAAACAGGAGGAATTAAAGTCATCATCTTCACGATGGAAAATTGTCTCGCAAATGAGTATACGTACGTACTGTGTAATTGAAAAAAGGATGACGTGCCACAATGGTTCCCTCTGGAAGTTTAACCCTTTAAGCCCCAAGAGTGACAAGCATCTAATTTCTCCTTACAATATAACTAGTTGATCAAATCTACATGTCGTGAGAAAAAAGGAAATGATCACCAGACATGAAATATGTTGATGTTTAATCATATTCTCCCAACTAGTAACATAAGAAATATATGGAGAACAGTGAGGAGAATATACATGTGGATATTGAGGCCTAAAGGGCTAAGGTGGACAAAAGAATAAACTTTGCCGATGGAGTAAGCTGTAACTCAAACGTTATCTTGTGAATGTCTCGGGATAACGTGACAATCGCGAGATGACGAGGCATCTTGCCTCAGGAATAGGGTAGGAAAAACAATGATTTTTGTCTTGGAAAGAGTCAGGGTTTGAGGGACTTGAGTAACTTCTCTCTTCCTAGAGGAATAAGTCAACAACGGAATGTAAGCTGGCGGGGGAACGCAACTGAATCGCTACAAGGAGATCGTCCTTACAGATCTTAACTGCAAAGTATTTGGGGAATATATTTTACCAGCTGCTAGGCTAGTATCCGACATTCAAATGCCTTTAATCACTTCACATTCACCTTTACTATTATAGTCCATTGGATAACATACGTCCGAGTATAACAATATAATTATCTCTTTAACTGACCTGTACACTACATAAGATCCAGGATAACGATCGCGGATCTCGGTTCCAAGTTGTACACGCCACGACAATGCTTAACTGGTCTCATATTCTATTCTCCTGAATAAAAGTAGAAATTACCAGAATCAAAGGGAATATAACGAAGAGTTACGCGCTTTCAGAGGAACGAGAGGGTCTGAAGTCGAGAGTGGAGTAAAACTGACTCCTTACGTTATACCGCTGGCCACACTGAACAAATGAATGACGTGAACTGAGAGAGTCATGCTGTTAACGATCAAGAACAGTAAAATGCGCTGGTGGGATGGCATTGTGAGCAAGACTGTACCAGGAGTAACATGGGACAAAAGGCACAGAACGTGACTGAAAGTGAACATATGAAAGGATCATATACGTAAACTGCGGAACTGAAACGTTCTTTTTTGGTGTGTGTGAAGTGTGAGACCCCAACAGTAATGCTGGAAACTTAAGTAGTCTTAACTAAGTTATGTTTCAAAATCTGTGACAGTCCCCTCAAGGATTTCTCATAGAATGTTTACAGTTCTTTCAGCTTTTTCCGTGAGATCGCCGAGATCGAACGTTTTCATTCAAACAGATGCATCTTGTAGCAATATGGAGAGCGAAATCTGGCGAAGATTACCACAACTACCGAGAGGGGATGGGGTTGCTTAACGCGCTTTCGTAGACAGTCCATATCTAGCACCATCTCTTCGCTTATTTCAGTTTTTTACGGCTGTAAAGCCAGTTAAATGTTCATCAGTGCGCAAGCAAAAATTACGTAACAGGGAAAATCTCCCTTTAGCAGACGACTAGGCTAGGCCCTGTTATTATAAATTTTTTCGTGACCCGAAAAAGCTTACTCATCCATTTTCTTTGGGCATTTATTACCTTCTTTTACTAAATATAGCAACAAATTATCTACAGCATGCACTTTGGCGTCCTTTCCTACTCAAAAAAATAGGTAACAAAACGAATTTTTGGTTTCTTGCTATAGCTAATTCTTATTCTAATCCTTGTCGGGCAGAGAATGGGTAAACCAACACTAAAAAATGGTCGACGTTTCGTGGAGGATGTCGATTAGGGTCGTCCCACGTGTTTGAGCTCACGTGACAGCTGGCAGAGAACACAAAGAGGACAGCACTCAACCGCACAATAGTCATTCATAAGAGACCCCTGAAAAGACAAAGGAATGGGTTATCAATTTTATTTAAAATTGCTGCATTTATATACTGGTTAATTATTCTGATGAATTCTTTATCTGGTTTTGATCGATCAGTGGTGGATGAGTCGACGAAACTCATCTTTACTGAAACAATCAAAAATAAATAAATAAAAAACAACGACTGAAGAAATGGGCACATTCCGACCGAAAGGTTTTGTTTTCTTTCGTGCTCTTTTTAACCAGTACAGTTGGAGAACCAAGTACCTCCAATTGTGGCCAATAATTCTTGGGACACTTAACAAAATCACGCCAAAAATTCAGAATTGTAAACCGTCATATCGTAGCACTCCGAATACGTTTGTTTGCCCAATTATTTCACACTCTTTGACCCCCCTCCCCTCCCCTTCCCCCTGTCCACTGTTGACAGCGGTACTCATTGGCCCACCTTTCGTCTCTAGCGGTCAATATTGGCAGCGATGGGCATGCTTCGGGTTGTAAACGAAGCTTGACATCAATATTGTATGGGGGAAGCGGGAAGTCCACGCTTGTAGTGCAAGATTTAGTGTATGTTTCCTGTGATAAAAGGCCACGATTGTAGTTCCTGTCACTCACTAATTCGAATATTGATAGATTATGCAGTTTACGTTAGTTACCAAGCGAACTGACGTGTCCTATTAGTACAAGGACCCTAAGGAGAAAAGCCCGACATCACGGATTGCAACCGCCAGATTAAACAGTTTACTATTTTTGGGGCGCTTCTGCTTCACACAGCGAAAGGAAAAGCGCTTCTTTTGACGTTTGTCGCTTACGCCTTCGTCAGAACGCAAAACAACAGGAACAGTTTTTAATTGACGCATTTGGACCTCATCAGGTCAAGCTCAACGGCGAGTAAATGTTCGTTTGATAAAGTTTTCAACTTGAAAGTAAGAAATAGCAGAGACGCATCACCGAGAATAAATTCTTGCAAGAGCTCGCGCTATCTTTGAATTAAAAAAAAAATTTCTGGAGTGTTTCTATGAAGTTTTCTTCCTAACAAAAGTACTTGTTAAATATGATGAAAAACAACTGCAGTTCTAAGTTACAGCAGTCCAGGAAAAATCTGTCTTCCCAGCCCTAACTCACCTGCCCGGTTTTGCAGCTGAATTGTAATTTCTCTTTAATCCTCCAGGAACTCCATGATTTTCTACAAATTTCCCTCCATACCCACCCCTTTCGCACATCCTTCGGTTCTTATCGCCTGATTTCATTTCGCGCGGGGGACTGGCACTAGCGGATTTTTGCGGACAGAAATAACTTATCTACTCTTTCCACAACAATGCACCCATCTTCCCCGCGGTTCATACCCGAATGTCCCCCTCCCGTCACCCTCCCAGAGGGTATCGTACCTGAATGTTCTCCTGCACCCTCAGCTTGATTCTAAGGCCAAGCAGAGCACCGGGACAGCAGCAGACAAAACAGCACCCCTCACCCATCCTGGAGGAGACGTCGAGCAACAGATAGTAAGGGCAGCAGAGACCCATGCACACTAATACAAAATAGAAAAGCTTGTTTAACCCTTTCACTCCCAGAGTCAGTTATGGAGACATTTAGGTGATTCTAACTTCAGAGTCTGTGTATGAAATCCTGTGGTGTGACCATTCAAACGAAACCTCGTCAGTTGTACTTTCACATGGTACTATTTATATTTAAGTATTTTACAAAATGAAATTTGAGATTCGTCTTGAATTTTTATTTCAGGCACTCTTGGGAGTGAAAGGGTTTAGAACCGTCAAAACATGTAACTAATGAGGATGATGTATGAACGGTGATTTCCCACGATTTTTTCCTTTGCCTTTGAGAACAGGTTGTTTGTACAGCAGAACTGTGTCATCCAGACCGATCTTTGCTCATGTCATGTCTTTGCCGATCTCTACAACATCGTAAATTATGGCAAATTTAAAATACGATAAATTGTCACGTTTGGGTAATTTTAGCAAATACGAGAGAAAACGTTGGATATTCCTTTTTGAAAATCACCAAAGTTATAGACGTTTGTATGACTCAGTGGCA